>CM059813.1:6345663-6875663 GCA_030435695.1 Brachymystax lenok tsinlingensis
AACCATCAGGATGGGGCCAGGAGGTTTCCCTGACCATGTGACCTGACCAGGAACATCTCAGGGCCCTATTTGAAGCCGTGTAATATTGTCTCCCCTGATACGGGCTTTTGTTGTAGCCTGTATTTGTTTCTCGCCACTCTCGTCTGTCCTCAAGACATTTGGACCGTTAGATGAAATGGTCAGGACAAACTCGGGGGGCCCTAGCTGTTGCCTTAGAACTCCTGGGCCCTATGAGGGTCTACCTGTACCATCTTATTCTGTCATTTATTAGGGGGTCTGACATGCTCATTACACGTTTTAAGTCTATAGCTGGATTATATCTGCTGGGCTTTATAGGTATAGTGTTTCTGTAAGGTACACTGATATAAACGCAAAATGCAACAATTTCAAAGATTTTACAAAGATTTCAAAGATTTCAAAGAGTTAGTTCATATTAGGAAATCAGTCAATTGAAATAAATTAAATTACACCCTAATCTATGGATTTCACATGACTGGGAACCCTGCATCTGTTGGTCTTATCTTAAAAAGAAAAGTAGGTGTGTATCAGAAAAACCGTCTCCACCGCTTTGCGTCATTGCAGCTCGGCACAAGTTGCTGGATTTTGGCGGGAACTGGAACACGCTGTCATACACATCGACCCAGAGCATCCCAAACGTGCTCAATGGGTGACGTGTCTCGTGAGTATGCAGGCTGTGGAGGAACTGGGACATTTTCAGCTTCCAGGAGATGTGTACAGATCCTTGCGACGTGGGGCCGTGCATTATGCTGAAACATGAGGGGATAAAGGTGGATGAATGGCACCAAAATGGGCCTCAGAATTTCGTCACGGTATCTCTGTGCATTCAAATTGCCATTCGATAAAATGCAATTGCGTTCGTTGTCCGTAGCTTAAGCCTGCCCATACCATAACCCCACCATGGGGCATTCTGTTCACAACGTTGACAAATGGTCTCGCACACGACGTCATACACGCCGTCTGTCATCTGCCGGTACAGTTGAAACCAAGATGAATCCGTGAAGAGCGCACTTCTCCAGCGTGCCAGTGAAGGTGAGAATTTGCCCACTGAAGTATATTACAACGTCTAATTGCATTTGTTCAAGACCCCGGTGAGGACGACGAGCGAGCAGATGAGCTTCCCTGAGACGGGTTCTGACAGTTTGTGCAGAAATTCTTCTGTTGTTCAAACCTGCAGTTTCATCAGCTGTCAGGGTGGCAGCTGATCCCGCAGTTTCATCAGCTGTCTGGGTGGCAGTGGCCTTTTATTGTCCCCAGCACAAGGTGCACCTGTGTAATGATCATGCTCTTTAATCAGTTTCTTGATGTCAAACCTGTCAGGTGGATGAATTTATATTGGCAAAGGAGAAATGCTTACTAACAAGGATGTAAAAACATTTTTTGCACAAAATGTGACCGAAATAAGCTTTTTGTGTATATTGAACATTTCTAGGGTTCTATTTTAGGTCATGAAACATGGGACCAACACTTTACATGCGTGTTCAGCATATGTTTTGTCTTTCATCAGGAGGGTGTGTATAGCACAGGAGGTTGGTGGCACCTAAGTTGGGGAGGAGGTAATGGAATCAAACACGTTTTCCATGAGTTTGATGCCATTCCATTCGCTCTGTTCCAGCCATTCTTATGAGCTGTCCTCCACTCAGCAGCCTCCACTGGTGTATAGTGGTTCTGTAACGTGTGTTTTCTCTATTATCAGGAAGGCGTGGGTGACACTCCAGACTCGTACGCTTACGATGGAAACCGAGTCAGGAAGTGGGACGTAACGACCACTAACTATGGCAAGGTGAGAAGATGACAATGGTTCATCAAGAACAACGTTTTTACTATGGTGTCGTGTGCTAGCTAATGTAGTGTCCTGACGTGTTTCTTGTTTGTAGTCATGGGCAGCTGGAGACATAGTGAGCTGTTTGATAGACCTGGACGAGGGAACCATCACATTCTGTCTGTAAGTTATCACTGTTTTCTAATCACAGTACGTGCTAAATAAATAAAAAGAAATTGCTTGTTTACCGTATTCTCACGTTTTGATTATATTGTAAAGTTCATTTATTTTGGATATTAAAGTAGCTTTTATTCTCTTCAATTCCCTCTCCCAGGAATGGTCAGTCACTGGGCACAGCGTTCAGTAACATTAAGATGGGTCCAGGCGTAGCCTATTTCCCTGCTATCAGCCTGTCCTTTAAAGAGTCAGTGGCGTTCAACCTCGGCAGTCGCCCCCTCAGATACCCAGTAGAGGGCTACCTGCCCCTCCAGAACCCTCCAACTGCAGACCTGCTCAGGGCTCACAAACTGCTAGGTTATATCAAGACAGTCCTGTCTACCACCTTAGGCACACAGGTAACATGAAGGGGTTAATCTGGGATTCAAACATCAACAAAGCGGGTCAATTTGCCATTTTATTGTTCAACAGCTGAGGGATGGTGAAACCTCACAGGTACTAGAGTGCTCAGTTCTGCTTTGTCGTGCATGGTATTTACCAAATGCAATAGTATGAGTAATATATAAGTGAATACTGTGTGTTTTTTAAAATGGTCATTATTAATGTATCTTACGATTCATTTGTGTTAGACATTTGTGTGTAAATATGTTGCAGAAATTACATAAACTTTCCTAAAGTTCCCAGGGTTTTTCCCCGCTTAGAGGATTACCTGCTTATTTTCCTTACTCTGGGAATCCACTAACTGGGATTTTTGTTTTTAAGTCAAAGTCACCATTATTAGTCAGTTGTACAACCAAATGCCTTCAACCGAAATGTGTCTTGCGCATTTAACCCAACCCCTCTGAATCAGAGAGGTGCGGGGGCTGCCTTGTCGACATCCACGTCTTGGCGCCGGGGAACAGTGGGTTAACTGCCTTGTTCAGGGGCAGAACGACAGATTTTTTTTTTTTCCTTGTCAGCTCGGGGATTCGAACTTGCAACCCTCCGGTTACAAGTCCAACGCTCTAACCACTAGGCTAACCATGGAAATTTGTGTATGTTTCCCCGAATTGTTTGCAAATCATATGTTAACTGTTCTCTCCCCTTTGTCCGTTCCCAACAGGAGGAGAAAGTGCTGGAGAAAGACAGTGCCTGCTGGAGCCTACATGGAGAACCCACCACCCTAGTGACACTGGCACACATCTTCAACTACTTTGCCCCACTTATGGTGAGTGAAGATTCATTGAACTTGTCTAGTTTTCAATCAAATTGATGTCACAAAGTGCTGTACAGAAACCCAGCCTAAAACCACAAACAGCAAGCAATGCAGGTGTAGAAGCACGGTGGCTGGGAAAAACTCCCTAGAAAGGCCAGAACCTAGGAAGAAACCTAGAGAGGAACCAGGCTATGAGGGATGGCCAGTCCTCTTCTGGCTGTGCCGGGTGGAGATTATAACAGAACATGGCCAAGATGTTAAAATGTTTATATTTGACCAGCAGGGTCAAATAATTAAAATCACAGTGGTTGTAGAGGGTGCAACAGGTCAGCACCTCAGGAGTAAATGTCAGCTGGCTCTTCATAGCAGATCATTCAGAGTATTTCTATCGCTCCTGCTGTCTCTAGAGAGTTGAAAACAGCAGGTCTGGGACAAGGAGTCATCGGGCCAGGTAGTCCTGATGCATGGTCTTAGGGCTCAGGTCCTCTGAGAAAAGAGAGAGAGAATTAGAGGGAGCATACTTAAATTCACACAGGACACCGGATAAGACAGAAGAAATACTCCAGATATCACAGACTGACCCTAGCCCCCCCGACACAAACTATTGAAGCATAAATACTGGAGGCTGAGACAGGAGGGGTCGGAAGACACTGTGGCCCCGTCCGATGATACCCCCAGACAGGGCCAACCAGGCAGGATATAACCCCACCCACTTTGCCAAAGCACAGCCCCCACACCACTAGAGGGATATCTTCAACCACCAACTTACTATCCTGAGACAAGGCCGAGTATAGCCCACGAAGATCTCCCCCACGGCACGAACCCAAGGGGGGGCACCAACCAGGACAGGAAGATCAAGTCAGTGCACCCCTCCCAGGGACGGCATGGAAGAGCACCAGTAAGCCAGTGACTCTGTAATAGGGTTTGAGGCAGAGAATCCCAGTGGAGAGGGGAACCGGCCAGGCAGAGACAGCAACGGCGGTTGGTTGCTCCAGTGCCTTTCCGTTCACTTTCACACTCCTGGGCCAGACTACACTAATCATAGGACCTACTGAAGAGATGAGTCTTCAGTAAAGACTTAAATGTTGAGGCCGTCTCTCTCACATGGATAGGCAGACCATTCCATAATAATATAGCGCTATACGAGAAAGCCCTGCCTCTAGCTGTTTGCTTAAATTCTAGGGACAATAAAGAGGCCTGCTTCTTGTGACCGTAGAGTACGTGTAGGTATGTACGGCAGGACCAATCGGAAAGATGGGTAGGAGCAAGCCCATGTAATTCTTTGTAGGTTTGCAGTGAAACCTTGAAATCAGCCCTAGCCGTAACCGGGGGGGCTAGCACTGGAGTAATGTGATCAC
Source organism: Brachymystax lenok tsinlingensis (assembly GCA_030435695.1). NCBI lineage: Eukaryota > Metazoa > Chordata > Actinopteri > Salmoniformes > Salmonidae > Brachymystax > Brachymystax lenok. Next base: position 6,350,174 of record CM059813.1, read on the forward strand.
ATTTTGTGGTTCTACTCAAGATTCTAGCAGCCGTGTTTGGCACTAACTGAAGTTTATTTCATGCTTTATCCTGGTAGCCGGAAAATAGAGCATTGCAGTAGTCTAACCTAGAAGTGACAAAAGCATGGATACATTTTTCTGCATAATTTTTTAAAATAAAGTTTTTCCGATTTTCCTGCAACACCTCCGCTTTTGCAGGATGCGCGGTGGATATAGTCACTAGTGTAACCAGGAGGAGAGGCCTAATTTAACACAGTAAATTCATCAGGCTTAAGCCATGTTTCGGTCAGGCCAATCACATGAAGATTATGATCAGTGATTAGTTCATTGACTATGACTGCTTTGGAAGTGAGGGATCTAACATTAAGTAGCCCTATTTTGAGATGTGAGGTATCACAATCTCGTTCAATAATGGCAGGAATGGAGGAGGTTTTTATTATAGTTAGATTGTTAAGGCGAACACCGCCATGTTTAGTTTTGCCCAACCTAGATCGTGGCACAGACAGTCTCAATGGGGATAGCTGAGTTGACTACACGGACTGTGCTAGTGGCAGACTCCACTAAGCTGGCAGGCTGGCTAACAGCCTGCTGCCTGGCCTGCACCCTATCTCATTGTGGAGCTAGAGGAGTTAGAGCCCTGTCTATATTCATAGATAAGATGAGAAACTCCATCCTAGCTGGAGGGATTATGTCACTCCTCAGCACCCCAGGCTTGGCCTTGTTTCTGGGTGAGTCCCAGAAAGAGGGCCAATTTTTTCCAAATTCTATCTTTTGGGAGGGGCAGAAAAGTTTTCAACCAGGGATTGAGTTGTGAGACTCTGCTGTAGAGCTCATCACTCCCCCTAACTGGGAGGGGGCTCCAGAGACAATCACTCGATGCCGACACATCTTTATAGCTGATTTACACGCTGAAGCTATGTTGCGCTTGGTGACCTCGGACTGTTTCATCCTAACATCGTTGGTGCCGTCGTGGATGACAATATCCCTATACTCTCTACACTCGCCAGTTTTCTACTCCAGTATGTATTGTTTATGGGCCCCCACCCATTTATTGGGGTCCGGTGTCGTCCCCAGGAGAATGTTTGACTGAGAAGCTCAGATGACATTCTACTCCAAAATTACTGAAAATAAAATGATATTGACACCATCAAAAATACAATTTAATAATTAGCTAGATCCCAAATGTGATATTTTAACTAGTTAGCTAGTTATTATATTGATTAATTTTATGTCCCAAAATCACGTGCATTAACATAGTGAATGTAATGTAGGCCTACCTGTTAGGTTACCCCACATTACCCTATCACCCGTTACGGTAACACGTCCCCTGCCTGTACTTCTCACATAAAAAACAAACACTTAATGTCATCATTTTCCCCCCAACACTTTCCCTGGCTGACACTAGTCTTGCTAAACTATATTATGCACTCATGCGAATTGTGGCAGTAATATGCTCAACCATGCCGCTGCTAAAAACTCTGGGTTTATTATGGTGCAGTTTGCCCATATTAAGGAGTTGAATGGAAAGCTAGGATTGCCCTTTTTTAACCAAGGACATTAAAACTGCTATTTTCCCTACGATCGATTTATGAGTAGTTGTGCATTGTCTGAATGCATGTTTCCTTCCCAATGGCACTCATAACTTAAATGCGCCTCGAGAGGGATATTTCTCTGGCATAGAACACACAACAACAAGCTGACTAGGTTGATCAACTGTTCTACTATTGGCTTGTCGGTTTGTTTCTATTCATTACTTGGTTTTGTTTGCGGAGGAAAAGTAAATGAGGACTGTTATATAGCATCTTCTAAATGTGCCTCCGCAGATTTTTTTTTTTTCTCCCTATTTTTGGGGCATGGCGGCAATGACTTTGCTGTGGCGTATTCCTGCCGCTAAATGGCTGCAGCGGGAAACTGGTGTATGTTTGTCCTTTTTGGGACAATATTATTTGGACATTGATTCTGCAATGTGGTTGACGTTGTGGTCAGTTGAAGGTATCCCAATGGGGATCAAAACGGTGTTCATGTGTCATAATTTATCTTGTGTGTATTATTGTCTCCAGTCTCGTGTGTAATATGTTGAATATCTGTCTCTACACTGTAATATGTTGAGGGTCTGTCTCCACACTGTAATATGTTGAGGATCTGTCGCCACACTAATATGTTGAGGGTCTGTCGCCACACTGTAATATGTTGAGGGTCTGTCGCCACACTGTAATATGTTGAGGGTCTGTCGCCACACTGTAATATGTTGAGGACATGTCGCCACACTGTAATATGTTGAGGACATGTCTCCACAGTGTAATATGTTGAGGACATGTCTCCACAGTGTAATATGTTGAGGACATGTCTCCACAGTGTAATATGTTGAGGGTCTGTCGCCACACTGTAATATGTTGAGGGTCTGTCGCCACACTGTAATATGTTGAGGACATGTCGCCACACTGTAATATGTTGAGGACATGTCGCCACACTGTAATATGTTGAGGACATGTCTCCACAGTGTAATATGTTGAGGACATGTCTCCACAGTGTAATATGTTGAGGACATGTCTCCACAGTGTAATATGTTGAGGACATGTCTCCACAGTGTAATATGTTGAGGACATGTCGCCACACTGTAATATGTTGAGGACATGTCTCCACAGTGTAATATGTTGAGGACATGTCTCCACAGTGTAATATGTTGAGGACATGTCTCCACAGTGTAATATGTTGAGGACATGTCTCCACAGTGTAATATGTTGAGGACATGTCTCCACAGTGTAATATGTTGAGACATGTCTCCACAGTGTAATATGTTGAGGACATGTCTCCACAGTGTAATATGTTGAGGACATGTCTCCACAGTGTAATATGTTGAGGACATGTCTCCACAGTGTAATATGTTGAGGACATGTCTCCACAGTGTAATATGTTGAGGACATGTCTCCACAGTATAATATGTTGAGGACATGTCTCCACAGTGTAATATGTTGAGGACATGTCTCCACAGTGTAAGGTGTATCTAGTAGAAGATGTGCTGATGAACTTCCTGCTGGGTATACTGGAGGGGGGTGGCTCAGTGGACGAACACCCTCTCATCCAGCAGCTTCTAGACATCTTCTGGCTTCTCATGGAGGTTAGTACCTACCTCTACCCCTAACCTCTACCCCTAACCTCTACCCTCTACCCCTAAGGTGAGGTGAGCCTCAGGCCTAGCATGTAGCCAACACTAGCTAGTATTTGCTGAACCAATCTCCTGCACCTGTGTTGGGCCAATCCTAGCTTTTAAAATCTTCTCGCTTAACTCAAATGTTTGTGTAAATCGTGCATTGATGGCAATGGTAGATTTGTGAGAAAAAAAAAAAATCAAGTCATGCGTGCAGCTCTCAAGGTAGGATTGGGGCCTAAGTGCAAATGTAATCTTTTTCTGAATGCCATGACTCTGCCCGTACAGGACTACGAGGTGAACGAGTGTCTGAAGCAGCTGATGATGGCACTGCTGAGGGCCTATAGATTCTCCCCCATCATCCCAGACTTGGGCTTCCAGGTAGGATGCCACGCCCACTGACCATACTCTAGCATATACCTGTGGAGTTACTTCCTGTCTCAGACTCCGCCTCCCACCCCCACCATACCTGGGCTGCATTCCAAACACATAAGACACACCCTCTCCCCTCAGCGGTCAAATTAAGTGGACACTTCTGATTTACATATCATGACGTATAAGGAGTTGACCACTTGCAGGGAAAGGGGCGAACGAAATGTGTCACTCGTTCGTCCCACGGTTGCGTTTTCAGTCATCATGGAACCACCGGTAGCTGTTGTGTTTTCAGTCATCATGGAACCACCGGTAGCTGTTGCGTTTTCAGTCGTCATGGAACCACCGGTAGCTGTTGCGTTTTTAGTCGTCATGGAACCACCGGTAGCTGTTGCGTTTTCAGTCGTCATGGAACCACCGGTAGCTGTTGTGTTTTCAGTCATCGTGGAACCACCGGTAGCTGTTGTGTGTGGTTTATATGCGCTACAGTCAATTATGATTGCATTTCAAATCTTGCTTCGAAGACCAAGCATCCGCAGACATCGAATACTAGCCATCTGACGATATCAGGTAAATCAAAAATGACCGTGTGATGTCAGGGAAATTTGTATGCGCTAGCTAACGTTTCCAAAAGCTAACCAAACAACAACATCATTGCTTTTACGAGACTTGTTTGCGCCATCGTGCATTAGTAGCACAATTTCTAACTTATTTACATTTGTTTTTACTTACAGTTGTGTATGTTGACTTCTCCATATTGATGTTGGTTTTAACTTTTGGCTTACTTTTCTTAACGGATGTACAATCATCGCAAATTGAATTATGGGGCGTTTCAGGCCCCCCGAAGTGAACATAATTGTACACTCGCAAACTCCATTACAAAAATGAGGGCTGGTGGGGGGCTTACGTTGCCAACTTTCCTTGTTTGGCTGATTGTTTGGTCCAACGGCAAAGATGGCCGACAGGGATTCCCCCAAAGGCATAAGGCGAGGGTAAGTGGAGGAGGGCGTGTCTTTTACATGTTTGAAACGTAGCCCTGTAGTCGTTTCCTGTCTCAGAGACTGAGACCAGTCCTTTGCTGCGCACTCTCACACAGGTGAGTCCCATCCTGCCGTGTTTAGGTTGTGTGTTTTCACAATGGCACTATGTGTAACAGCTGCAGAGGGAGAGTTCTCAGGTGCGGGTCCAATCTTTTTTTAATTTTTCTTTATTTAACCCTTATTTTACCAGGTAAGTTGACTGAGAACACTTTGTCATTTACAGCAACGACCTGGGGAATAGTTACAAGGGAGAAGGGGGGTTGAATGAGCCAATTGTAAGCTATGTGTAACAGCAGCAGAGGGAGAGTTCTCAGGTGTGGGTCCACTGTCCCTATAGTTCCAAGTTTTAGTAGTGGTATGTACAGGATACGCACGGTATACCCTGAGTGTACAAAACATTAAGAACACCTGCTCTTTCCATGACATAGTCTGACGAGGTGAAAGCTATGATCCCTTATTGATGTCACTTGTAAAAACCCACTTCAATCAGTGTAGATGAAGGGGAGGAGACAAGTTAAAGAAGGATTTGTAAGCCTTTAGACAATTGAGACATGGATAGAGTCCATGCCCTGACATTTCGAGGCTATTCTTAGGGCAAAAATCGGTGCCAACTCAATATTAGGAAGGTGTTCCTAATGTTTTGTCCACTCAGTGTACATCGTCTAACTAAATAAGACATAATACAAGGTACGAATAGGTACATGAAGGAAATGGCCCTGTAGAATATAGTGAACTTTTTAGCATCAGTATAAAACAGGAAGGAACAATTTATAGTGTTTTGGGGGATGGGGGGACAGTGTATAAACTGAGCAGTATAGTAAGAGTCTGTTAGCAGCAGTGTGTGTGTGTGTGTGTGTGTGTGTGTGTACTAAGATGCAGTGAATCAGAGCAGGTGGTCAGTCCAGTTCAAGTGTTCAGCAGTCTGATGGCTTGTAGATACCAACAGGCTCAGAGACAGTTTCTATCAGACCTCGTGCTCAGATACTGTCTACACGACCGGAAGGGCGTGAACAGCTTGTGGCTGGGGTGTGTGGGGTCTTTGATGCTGCAGGCTTTCCAAAGGGCACCATTTCGAGTAGATGTCCTGCATGTGTCGGAGCATGGTCCCAGTGATGACCTGGATGTGTGGGTGGCAGCATGGTCCCAGTGATGACCTGGATGTGTGGGTGGGAGCATGGTCCCAGTGATGACCTGGATGTGTGGGTGGGAGCATGGTCCCAGTGATGACCTGGATGTGTGGGTGGGAGTATGGTCCCAGTGACGACCTGGATGTGTGGGTGGCAGCATGGTCCCAGTGACGACCTGGATGTGTGGGTGGCAGCATGGTCCCAGTGACGACCTGGATGTGTGGGTGGCAGCATGGTCCCAGTGATGACCTGGATGTGTGGGTGGCAGCATGGTCCCAGTGATGACCTGGATGTGTGGGTGGCAGCATGGTCCCAGTGATGACCTGGATGTGTGGGTGGCAGCATGGTCCCAGTGATGACCTGGATGTGTGGGTGGCAGCATGGTCCCAGTGATGACCTGGATGTGTGGGTGGCAGCATGGTCCCAGTGATGACCTGGATGTGTGGGTGGCAGCATGGTCCCAGTGATGTCCTGGATGTGTGGGTGGCAGCATGGTCCCAGTGATGTCCTGGATGTGTGGGTGGGAGCATGGTCCCAGTGATGACCTGGATGTGTGGGTGGCAGCATGGTTCCAGTGATGTCCTGGATGTGTCGGAGCGGTTCCTGTTCCAGGCCGTGATGCAACCGGTCAGGACACTGCGTGGTGCAGAACCAGTATTTGGAGAGGACCCAGGGTGGCATACCAAATGTCTTCAGTGGCCTTAGGAAGTAGAGACACGCTTACGTCCTGTCAAGGGTGCTGGTGGTGTTGGTCCATGACAAGTCCACGTGATTTGGAAGGAACAATAGTGCTGAATGCTACACTAGTCAATGAACAGCGTTCTCACATAGGTCTTCCTCTTATCCAGATGTTAGGGCAGTGTGAATAGCGATGGAAATGGCATCTTCTGTGGAGCTGTTGGAACGGTAGGCAAATTTGGAGTGGGTCCAGGGTGCCTGGCATGCTGGCCTTGATGTGGGCCATGACCAGCCTCTCGAAGCACTAAATGATGACCGAGTTGAGTGCGACGGGGAGATAGTTATTTGGGCATGCCACTTTGTTTTTCTTGGACACTGGCACAATGGTGGTCTCCTTAAAGCAGGTGTGGACTACAGCCTTGGAGAGGGACAGGTAGAAGATGTCAGAGGGGAGGCTTTGGTGGGCACCACACAGCTGGATTTGCCTTTGCAGTCTGGGAGAGTCTGTAGTCCTTGCCACATGCGACGCGAGTCTGAGTTGTCGAACATCAATTCAAGTTTGTCTGTAGTGTCTTTTTGCGTCCCTAATGGATTTGCAGAGCTTGTACCTGCTTGCCTTAAGCGTCGTTCCACCGAGTCATCGGGGTTTGTTCTGCTGACATTGAATGCTGCAGTGCTGCCTCTCAGCATGGTACGGATATCTCCGTTCATCCAGGGTTTTTGGTTGGGGAATGTCCGATGATGATGATGATGATGATGATGATTATTAGTATTATTGTGGGCACATCATCAACACATTTCCTATTGAAGCCTGTGACTGGTGATGTATATTCCTCAATGTTGATGGATGAGTCCTGGGTGGATGAATCTTTCTGAACATATTCCAATCAGCATTCTCAAAACAATCCTGCAGCATTGAGCCTGTCTGCCTCTGTCCAGCACCTCAATATTCTCTGTGTTGGTGGCGCCCTCTTCAGTTGCTGCTTGTAGGCTGGGAGTAGGAACAGTGGCTGTCTCAAATGATACCTTAAGGGTGCATGGGTCCTGGTCAAATAGTGCACTATGTAGGAGTAGGATGTGTTTCAGTTTGTCCTTGTCGTGGTTCAGAGTGTGGTGTGTGTGTGTTTAGGAGTAGGATGTGTTTCAGTTTGTCCTTGTCGTGGTTCAGAGTGTGGTGTGTGTGTGTGTGTGTGTGTGTGTGTGTGTTTAGGAGTAGGATGTGTTTCAGTTCGTCCTTGTCGTGGTTCAGAGTGTGGTGTGTGTGTTTAGGAGTAGGATGTGTTTCAGTTCGTCCTTGTCGTGGTTCAGAGTGTGGTGTGTGTGTGTGTGTGTGTTTAGGAGTAGGATGTGTTTCAGTTTGTCCTTGTCGTGGTTCAGAGTGTGGTGTGTGTGTGTTTAGGAGTAGGATGTGTTTCAGTTTGTCCTTGTCGTGGTTCAGAGTGTGGTGTGTGTGTGTTTAGGAGTAGGATGTGTTTGTTTGTCCTTGTCGTGGTTCAGAGTGTGGTGTGTGTGTTTAGGAGTAGGATGTGTTTCAGTTCGTCCTTGTCGTGGTTCAGAGTGTGGTGTGTGTGTGTGTGTGTTTAGGAGTAGGATGTGTTTCAGTTTGTCCTTGTCGTGGTTCAGAGTGTGGTGTGTGTGTGTTTAGGAGTAGGATGTGTTTCAGTTCGTCCTTGTCGTGGTTCAGAGTGTGGTGTGTGTGTGTTTAGGAGTAGGATGTGTTTCAGTTCGTCCTTGTCGTGGTTCAGAGTGTGGTGTGTGTGTGTGTGTGTGTGTGTGTTTAGGAGTAGGATGTGTTTCAGTTTGTCCTTGTCGTGGTTCAGAGTGTGGTGTGTGTGTGTTTAGGAGTAGGATGTGTTTCAGTTTGTCCTTGTCGTGGTTCAGAGTGTGGTGTGTGTGTTTAGGAGTAGGATGTGTTTGTTTGTCCTTGTCGTGGTTCAGAGTGTGGTGTGTATGTGTTTCAGTTTGTCCTTGTCGTGGTTCAGTGTGGTGTGTGTGTGTTTAGGAGTAGGATGTGTTTCAGTTCGTCCTTGTCGTGGTTCAGAGTGTGGTGTGTGTGTGTGTGTTTAGGAGTAGGATGTGTTTCAGTTTGTCCTTGTCACATTTAGCAGAGGAGAGCTTGTTGAGGTGAGGAGGTTACAATCTGAGAGAGGTAAAAATGTCCAGCAGCTCTGCAGTTATTTACTGTGTTGGTGGGTGTCTGGGTGGGTCCTGGGGTGTGGGTGGGTCCTGGGGTGTGTATATTCAATGTATTGTAATGGTAATTGTGACTGTATGACTTGTAATTTGTCTTCTATGACTTTCTCCAGATTCACTACCTACGTTTGACGACAGCTATCCTGCGCCATGAGAAGTCCCGGAAGTATCTGCTCAGCAACGTTCTATATCCTTTCATTGGTTCAAGAAGTGCTTATTATGCTTCATAATTATTACCTATGTGTTGATGTACTTGCGATCATGATTTTGAGACAATGTAGTTGTCTTAACAATTTAAATGCTCTTTAGTCGCTCAGGATAAGATTCTGCCAAACGACACGTCCCCCATGGCTCTGTCCTTGGACCCCTAAAACTTTCCCGTGTGAAGTGTGTTTACAGTATGTTTTGATTGTCTGTGTAGTCTTGCATGCTGTGTTGCTTGGTATGTGTAGGATGTTATTGGGTACGTGTTAGCGTGTTGTCGGGCGCGTGTTGTCGGGCGCGTGTTAGCGTGTATATAATCTGTATTATCTTTAACTCTCAACACGTTTGATGTTTTGCGCTCAGTGGTGTTCTTCTACATTAAGACTCCTCTGAGGGTGAAGGAGGCGGGACTAGAGGAACTCATCCCCACCACCTGGTGGCCCACACGCTTCGACAAAGAGGTACAGCCTATCACAGCTCTCCTCTGAGGTGCAGCCAATACATCTGTTGCGCCCCAATACAGTCTCCTTTCACCTGAAGTGTGCACTTTTTTTCCCGATACTTTCCACAAATCTAAAAGCATTGGATTGGTTGGAGGCATGGGCTAGTGGGACATTACACCACCTTTCTTAGACCAGTCATTTCCTATAAAATCATTGAAGGGAAGTAAACAAGTGCACACTTTGGGATGAATGAGGGATAATCTGGGCCCAATTTTTTTTAATAGTTTTTAATATTACTTTATATTACTGAAACAAATTTGAAAAGGATGTCATGATTTGGCTACCATTTCTTGTTGTTGTTTCATTTCTAGCTACAAAAACAGTGTTGTTTGTTTGTCCCCGTAGGCGATAACGCTTTCGCTTCCAGGTAGAGCCCTTTTGGATCCTTGTCTTAGTGCAGTGTTTCCCAAACTCGGGCCTCGGTACCGAAGGGGTGCACGTTTTGTTTTTTTGCCCTAGCTCTACACAGCTGATTCAAATGATCAAAGATTAGTTGGGTATTTGAATCCGCTGTGTAGTGCTAGGGCAAAAACCCAAAACGTGAACCCCTTGGGGTCCTGAGGACCGAGGTAGGGAAACCCTCTGTTAGTGAAAGGGTTCCACTTGGAACTAAAATCTTTATTTTCCAGAGGGTTTTTCCTCATGGGGACAACTGAAGAATCCTTTTATGGTTCTAGGTAGCACTACTTATTTCTAAGAGTGTAACAAAGTGATCACAGCAACTGTGGTTGTATGCAATACAGTACAATCAGTCCCCTCTCGTGTGACTAGGGAAAGGAGTCTAAAGATGAGAGTGCAGAGGAGAGGCTGAGGCGCCGGGCCTACGAGAGAGGCTGTCAAAGGCTTAAGAAGAGGATTGAGGGTAAGTCATGTCCACTACGAAATCCCCCTCACATTTGTCTAGCTGTCTACAGCCAGAAAGGGGTTGGGTTCCTCTCTACGTTTTCTTCCTTGGGAGTTTTTTTTTAAAACTTTCGTGTGCTTCTGCTTCTGCTTGCTCTTTGTGGTCCAGGCCTGGTTCTGTGAAAGCACTTTGTGACAACTGCTGATGTCAAAAATGTTTTTTTTTATGATGTTCTGGCTCAGCTGTGCGGTCTCTCTTCTGTCTTGTCAGTGGTGGAGGAGTTGCAGGTTCAAATCTTGAAGCTGATGCTTAACAACAAGGACAAAGGGACGGTACGTTCCTTTTGGTTTCGACGTTCATTTTGGCCATTTTTAGCAAATGGTTTTTTTTAACCCTGAATGTACGTACAGAAAATGTCAGCGTTGACGCGCACTTATTCGCTGGAGACGCACCGTTGAGTCCGTTTGCTTCACGAGGTGCTGAAAGGAATAAATGTTAACTCATGTTCAGGATATCTGGGAATCAAACTCACCGTTACCGCTGTTGTTTTCTGGTGTCCTCCGATTTTATAATGCAGTTCTACTTCTGTTATAAACTGTCTCCAACTCTCACTGACCATCGCTGCTTCTGTCTCTCACAGGGTGAAGCGTCGCGGTACATATTCCTGAATAAGTTCAGGAAGTTTCTACAGGAGAATGCCAGTAACAGAGGGGTAAGAGATGTGTTTCCCGTGTGTGTTACAAAAGATGCTGTGTGTGTTTCAGCACCCCACAGCGCTGTGTCCTCCAGAATACATGGTGTGTTTGTTGTGTTACACTGTGTGTGTGTGTGTGTGTTTCAGCACCCCACAGCGCTGTGTCCTCCAGAATACATGGTGTGTTTGTTGTGTTACACTGTGTGTGTGTGTGTTTCAGCACCCCACAGCGCTGTGTCCTCCAGAATACATGGTGTGTTTGTTGTGTTACACTGTGTGTGTGTGTGTGTTTCAGCACCCCACAGCGCTGTGTCCTCCAGAATACATGGTGTGTTTGTTGTGTTACACTGTGTGTGTGTGTGTGTGTGTTTCAGCACCCCACAGCGCTGTGTCCTCCAGAATACATGGTGTGTTTGTTGTGTTACACTGTGTGTGTGTGTTTCAGCACCCCACAGCGCTGTGTCCTCCAGAATACATGGTGTGTTTGTTGTGTTACACTGTGTGTGTGTGTGTGTGTGTGTGTGTGTGTTTCAGCACCCCACAGCGCTGTGTCCTCCAGAATACATGGTGTGTTTGTTGTGTTACACTGTGTGTGTGTGTGTGTGTGTTCAGCACCCCACAGCGCTGTGTCCTCCAGAATACATGGTGTGTTTGTTGTGTTACACTGTGTGTGTGTGTGTGTGTGTGTGTGTGTGTTTCAGCACCCCACAGCGCTGTGTCCTCCAGAATACATGGTGTGTTTGTTGTGTTACACTGTGTGTGTGTGTGTGTTTCAGCACCCCACAGCGCTGTGTCCTCCAGAATACATGGTGTGTTTCCTGCATCGTCTCATCACGGCCGTAAGGAGCTACTGGGACGAAGGGAAGATGAGGAACCCTGGCTGCGTCAGCAGCGACGGTGAGCGAGAGAGAGAGACACACACACACACACCAGGATTTTCGTTAGGAAAATGTGGCGCCGGGCATTTAAATTTACCGTACATTTGAAAAATTTACCAGACCCATATGCATTGGGTGCGTAACCTGATTAGGGCGTCCACCCACAGTGCTCAGAATGACAGAAATCCCATTTACATTATGGTAATTCATATTAACAGAACATGCAACAGCGTGCTTCCTTATCGAATTCCCATGTGCATCAAGGTAAAGTTCGTACTTGAAAAGTACTCGACTTAAAATGAGAGGAGAACAGATAATGATCAAATATGTTTATGAAAAATATTATGTTTTGTATTTGCAAATTAATTTCTACTGAGTTTCATTTCCTCACGTTTTTTTGCGATGCGATTGCTAGGCGAGCTCACTCATTCCAACCACACCTGGCAGGTACAGAACTGACTGGATTAGGTGCTGCCAAAATGTCACATCGAAAGCTAAAATGCCAGGCAAATGTAGATTCAATTCTGCCTTTTTGTGCTGGGACCAACACTTTACATGTTGCGTTTTTATATTTTTGTTCTGTATAGATTTTGTTTTACCACTAGGTCTCACTGGACCCAACCAACCCACATTTGTGTAAGGTAAAAACAAAATGTCAGACTTTGACATTGCAAGCAATGGGTGAATCGACCCTGAAGAGCCACACGAAGGGCGAAAGACACAACGCTGAATCCTACGTTGTGATTGTTCTCTACAACAACCTCCAGAGCTTTTTTTTTTTTTGCCAATCGCCTTATTCACAGGGCGCCCGCGATATTTTCCGATTTTATCAAGCAACAGCCGTGCTCCTACCGTTCACGTGCCTTTTCCTCACACAGCACCAACCGCCCTTCTCCCGAGCGACACTAAAGCTGCCAGTCGGAAGCAAGACGCTTTTTCGTAGCTATTAAGTGGTAGATTCCCAATTAAAAACAGTAATTAAGATGGAATTTTGTAGTAATGTGAATAGGACATTTATTATTTTTTTTTTTTTATTTAACCTTAATTTATCTAGGCAAGTCAGTTAAGAACAAAATCTTATTTTCGACGACGGCCTACCCTAGGCCAAACCCTAACCCGGATGATGCTGGGCCAATTGTGTGCCGCCCTATGGGACTCCCAATCATGACCTGTTGTGATACGGCCTGGAATCGAACCAGGGACTGTAGTGACGTCTTTAGCACTGAGATGCAGTGCCTCAGACCGCTGTGGGTGTTCACCAGTAGGCATGTCCCAAAACTCTGCTCAGCACTAATCAAATTACAACATCCGTACTGACTTACCACTCATGTATGTAGTAAATAAGTAGTGAAGCAACGTATGATTGAATAGAAGGTAGTGAGAAATAATAGTCATTTTTTCCCCTTGAGTTTGTGGTGGTATACTGCCATCTGGTGGCGACTAGAAACAGTTGTATTATATTAACTATTTACAAATTGATGGTCTGTGAAAATAAATATTAGTGCTTGGAAAAAGTACTTGAAAGTCCTTGAATTTGACTTGCCACTGTCTGTACGAACCCTGTCCAGTACTAAACGCTCTGTTCACTTTTCCCCTGTACCCATTATACTCTTAGCCATCTACTACATGAAAGGCAAAGGGCATCTCGTCCCCTGGTATTACTAGGACATGGGAGATATTTCACAGAAAAACTTTTCCTAAGCCATGTGTCCTTTATAAGTTGGTGTTTTCCCCCCTCATCCTATTGCTCAGGGGACTGAGTTTATAATTATCTTAATTACTTTACGGGTAATTACCCACAATAGCCGCTGTCTTCAGCTATCTCAATGGTAATGCTAATTCTCTTCTCTCTTCTTCTCTCCTCTCTTCTCCTCCTCTCCCTCTCCAGAGGCCTATGTTCCACCTCAGCTCTTCTACAATGGGAAGGTGGACTACTTTGACCTGCAGCGACTTGGAGGCCTTCTCTCTCATCTGAAGAAAACGCTCAAAGGTTTGAAACAACCGTCTTCTACTTTTTCTTTTGATCCCAGAGAAATATGTCCAAGAGAATGCTATTGACTGACAAAGGAGTTCTAACGTAGCATTCTGAAAAGAGTTCTAAAAGTAGCATTCTGAAAAGAGTTCTAAAAGTAGCATTCTGAAAAGAGTTCTAAAAGTAGCATTCTGAAAAGAGTTCTAACGTAGCATTCTGAAAAGAGTTCTAAAAGTAGCATTCTGAAAAGAGTTCTAAAAGTAGCATTCTGAAAAGAGTTCTAAAAGTAGCATTCTGAAAAGAGTTCTAAAAGTAGCATTCTGAAAAGAGTTCTAAAAGTAGCATTCTGAAAAGAGTTCTAAAAGTAGCATTCTGAAAAGAGTTCTAAAAGTAGCATTCTGAAAAGAGTTCTAACGTAGCATTCTGAAAAGACTTCTAAAAGTAGCATTCTGAAAAGAGTTCTAAAAGTAGCATTCTGAAAAGAGTTCTAACGTAGCATTCTGAAAAGACTTCTAAAAGTAGCATTCTGAAAAGAGTTCTAAAAGTAGCATTCTGAAAAGAGTTCTAACGTAGCATTCTGAAAAGACTTCTAAAAGTAGCATTCTGAAAAGAGTTCTAAAGCTAGCATTCTGAAAAGACTTCTAAAGCTAGCATTCTGAAAAGAGTTCTAAAAGTAGAATTCTGAAAACAATCTGTATTTTTGATATGGATGTACTTGGTTTAAAAAGGAAATGTGTTAAGTTCACCCACTTTCAGGAATTATATCAACTCAAGGCAAGTTGCCAAATGCCCTCTGACACAGCAGTATACAGAAATAGAGGCAAGTCTGAAATGTTCCAGATTCCCTATGAAATGCACTTGTTTTTGCCCCGAGCCACATACAGTAGTGCATTATTAGTGTTTTTTGAGGTCGTTTCGGTTTGAATCACGTTATCATTTATTTTTACGTTAAATGCACTATGCATTATATGGGTTGAATGCTGTAACACAGAATAAAACAATTTAATAAAAGTCCCATGATGGTAGTGACTGCCCATTACTGCTCATCAGGAAGTGCATAGAGGATGTTGTTCCCACTGTGACGGTTACAACTTATCCTATCCAAAAACCCTGGATAGATGGCCGCATTCACACCAAACTGAAAGCGAGGACCACTGCATTTAACCACGGCAATGTGACTGGGAACATGAACGAGTACCAACAGTCCAACTATATCCTCCGTAAGGCAATCAAGGAGGCAAAACGACTGTACAGGGACAAAGTGGAGTCTCACTTCAACGACTCAGACAGGAGACGTATATGGCAGAGACCACAGCCAGTCGCGCATTACAAAGACTGTGAGATCTCATTCTCCGTGGCCGACATGAGTAAGACATTTAAGCGTGTTAACCCTTGCAAGGCTGCCGGCCCAGACGGCATCCCTAGCCGCATTCTCAGAGCATGTGCAGACCAGTTGGCTGGAGTGTTTATGGACATATTCAATCTCTCCCTATCCCAGTCTGCTGTCCCCACTTGCTTCAAGATGTCCACCATTGTTCCTGTACCCAAGAAACTGAACTAAATGACTATCGCCCCCGTAGCACTCACTTCTGTCATCATGAAGTGCTTTGAGAGGCTAGTTAAGGATCATATCACCTCCATCTTACCCGACACCCTAGACCCCCTAGACCCACTCCAATTTGGATAGCGCCCCAACAGATCCACAGACGACTCCATCACACTAAAGTCAAAGTCACCATTATTAGTCAGTTGTACAACCGAATGCCTTCAACTGAAATGCGTCTTCCGCATTTAACCCAACCCCTCTGAATCAGAGAGCGGGGCTGCCTTTAATCGACATCCACGTCTTGGCGCCCGGGGAACAGTGGGTTAACTGCCTTGTTCAGGGGCAGAATGACAGATTTTTACCTTGTCAGCTCGGGGATTCAAACTTGCAACCCTCCGGTTACAAGTCCAACGCTCTAACCACTAGGCTACCTGCCGCCCCAGACTGTTCATTGACTACAGCTCAGCCTTCAACACCATAGGGCCCTCCAAGCTCAACACGAAGCTCAGGGCCCTGGGTTTGAATCCCTACCTTTTGCAACTACACCGTCTGCAACTGCAGGGCTCTCCAGAGGGTGGTGTGGTCAGCCCAACGTATCAACGGGGGCACTCTGCCTGCCCTCCAGGACATGTACAGCACCCGGTGTCTGTGTCCAAGAAGATGATCAAGGACCTCCGCCACCCGAGCCATGGCCTGATCACGGAGACAGTACAGGTGCATCAAACCTCCAGGCCGTCAGACATAGTCACCATTAGCGGTATGGTGTTTATACTTGTCATGCACAAATTAGATGTCCTAACCGACTTTCCAAAACTATAGTTTGTTAACAAGAAATTTGTGGAGTGGTTGAAAAACGAGTTTTAATGACCTAAGTGTATGTAAACTTCCGACTTCAACTATATACAGTGAGGGGAAAAAAGTATTTGATCCCCTGCTGATTTTGTTTGCCCACTGACAAAGAAATGATCAGTCTATAATTTTAATGGTAGGATTATTTGAACAGTGAGAGACAGAATAACAACAAAAAAATCCAGAAAAATGCATGTGAAAAATGTTATAAATTGATTTGCATATACAGTATTCTTGTCAAGGCTCATCCTAGATAAAAACTACTGCTGTACACACCTTTTCTATTCATATACTGTTTAGGGTTGAGTAGTGGGAACAGGGTTACCAAGATTTTTGAAGCCCAAACCCACTCCCTTTTCCCCGGGTATAAATAATTTCGAGAAACCGATTAAAAAAAAAAAAAATATATATATATATATATATATATATATATATATATATATATATATTTTAAATGAACAGCATGACATGACAACTGCTAAATGATATGCAATGTCTAAATCTACCTTCTCTACAGGCTAAGTCCTTCTCTCTGCTATCTGCATGTTCATTAATGAACGCTCAGTTTGGGGACATGGAGTGCCGTTCATAATGCATGTATCATCTCATCATGGTAACTGTTTTTTTTCTCGTGACAGATAGGCCTACATTTGCTGCAGCATGGCCTATGCAATCACTCTCGATCGCATGTTCTCTCTTCTCTTCCTCGCTGTGTCTGCCCCACTCCAGAGATCTCTATATAATGACCAGATGCTCATGTCTCCGCCCTAAAAATGGGAGTTGTTGTCCCGAAGGAAGGAAGACAGGTGGCAAGCTTAGGTCCAAAATAAGCCCATAGAAACGCTTTGGTCTTATTTTGGACAGATTTTGGCGAGAGTGACGTCTCTCACTTGTATTTTATTTTTATTATGGTTCCCCATTAGTCCCTGCCAAGGCAGCAGCTACTCTTCCTGGGGTTTATTATGGATCCCCATTAGTCCCTGCCAAGGCAGCAGCTACTCTTCCTGGGGTTTATTATGGATCCCCATTAGTTCCTGCCAAGGCGGCAGCTACTCTTCCTGGGGTTTATTATGGATCCCCATTAGTTCCTGCCAAGGCGCGAGGCTACTCTTCCTGGGGTTTATTATGGATCCCCATTAGTTCCTGCCAAGGCGGCAGCTACTCTTCCTGGGGTTTATTATGGATCCCCATTAGTTCCTGCCAAGGCGGCAGCTACTCTTCCTGGGGTTTATTATGGATCCCCATTAGTGCCTGCCAAGGCAGCAGCTACTCTTCCTGGGGTCCAATACATTAAGCCTCTTACATTACATATAAAACAAAAGATAAACACTACATCATATAACATTATTACACCACTACATATCTACAATACAAAATGTTTAATACAACCATACAACAATATTACAGTATGTGTGTAGAGTGTGTGTGCTAGCGCTTGTGTGTGTCTGTACCTTTGTGTATCTTCATAGTACCTGCTGTTCCATAAGGTGTATTTTTATCTGTTTTTTAAAATCTGATTCATCTGCTTGCTTCAGTTACCTGATGTGGAATAGTGTTCCATGTAGTCATGGCTCTATGTAGTACTGTGTGCCTCCCATAGTCTGTTCTGGACTTGGGGACTGTGAAAAGACCTCTGATGGCATGTCTTGTGGGGTATGCATGGGTGTCTGAGCTGTGTGCTAGTAGTTTAAACAGACTTGATACATTCAACATGTCAATACTTCTTACAAATACAAGTAGTGATGAAGTTAATCTCTCTTCCACTTTGAGCCAGGAGAGGTTGACATGCATATTGTTAATGTTAGCTCTCCATGTACAGCCGTGCTGCCCTGTTCTGAGCCAATTACATATTTCCTAAGTCCTATTTTGTGGCACCTGACCACACGACTGAACAGTAGTTCAGGTGTGACAAAACTAGGACCTGCCTTGTTAACACTGCTGTTAAGAAGGCAGAGCAGCGCTTTAGTATGGACAATTTACAATCCAGCGTTTTTAAATGATTTGTCCCAAAAACAATGCTTTTAGTTTTTTAAATATTTAGGACTAATTTATCCTTGCCACCCATTCTGAAACTAACTTCAGCTATTTGTTAAGAGTTGCTGTCATAGCTGACGTGTTGAGTCATCCGCATACATAGACACTCTGGCTTTACTCAAAGCCAGTGGCATGTCATTAGTAAAGATTGAAAAAGAAATGGGCCTAGACGGCTGCCCTGGGGAATTCCTGATTCTACCTGGATTATGTTGGAGAGGCTTCTATTAAAGAACACCCTCTGTGTTCTGTTAGACAGGTAACTCTTTATTCACAGTATAGCAGGGGATGTTTTTTATTTTATTTATTTATTTCACCTTTTGTTTAACTTCTTGGGGACCAGTGGGGCGCTAGCGGGCTCCTCCCGACACTACCAGGTAAAATGTAAAGCGCCAAATTCAAATCCAAAAGTTGAATTATTAAACATCCACCAATATACAAGTGTTCCATACTCATCAAAAGCTCTGTTTCTTGGCAATATCACAGCGTTGTCAGATTTCAAAAGGCTTTACGGCGAAAGCAGCACATTTGATTGTTTGAGGGTAGCACCTCACATATTTTTCCAATAGCCATGTATCGATTAGCCATCATGGCACACACATAACACATTTCACAGCGAAAACAAATCAATTACCTGTTGAAGAACTTCTGCTGAGGTCATCCTAAGTGTCCAACGAAGACAATCCATGGTTCTTTTGTTAGAAAAAGTAATGTATTTTATCCATAAATCCTCCATTTGGTTGTAGCGTTATAATCAGAAGCGACAGCCTCCACTAGTCCATTGAAGCGTGGCGCTTGAACTCGTTCATCTTATACCTATAAACTTGTCCAAGAACAATCAAACATAGTTTTAAATGTATCCTTAGGAACACTTTTACGTATATTTACTATTATAAATCAACCGGAATATAAACTGATCGATAAAGACGGTAAAAAAGACACTGCGTGACTTCTCGAGGCGTAGCGCTGGGTACTGTTGTCATCAAGGGGGGACTTCCTTGTTTGGTCTTTTTCTCTGGTCTAATTCATCCAAAATGAAAAAAATACACTGTCTCGAGACTGTTGACATCATTCATATGCCCTTATATGGTCATTTTCATTAGGGAGGGGTTCCCAAATGAGCAATGTGTCAAAATCACTTTTTCCAGGACAGAAATTCCTCGGGGTTTCGCCTGCTATATGCGTTCTGTTTTACTCACAGACAAATGGTTAACAGTTTTGGAAAATTCAGTGTTTCCTATCCAATGGTACCAAATATATGCATATCCTATTTTCTGGGCCTGAATGGGAGGCATTTTACTTTGGGCACGCCAGGCTCTCCAAAACCGACCCCTCAGCTGCCTCTCCCTAACAAGTTAACCAGGTAGGCCAGTTGAGAACAAGTTGTCATTTTCAACTGCGACCTGGCCAAGATAAAGCAAAGCAGTGCGACAAAAACAACACAGTTACACATAAACAAACGTACATTCAATAATACAATCGAAAAATCTATGTACAGTGTGTGCAAATGTAGAAAATTAGGGAAGTAAGGCAATAAATAGGCCATAGTGGCGAAGTAATTACAATTTAGCATTAACACTGGAGTGATAGATGTGCAGATGATGATGTGCAAGTAGAGATACTGGGGTGCAAAAGAGCAAGAAGATAAATAACAATATGCGGATGAGGTAGTTGGGTGGGCTATTTACAGATTGGCTGTGTACAGGTACAGTGATCGGTAAGCTGCTCTGACAGCTGATGCTTAAAATTAACATGTCAATTTTGTCGAATATTGGCCTGTTGGAAACTGTAACGCCCAACTACATCGCACAGTTCGGGGTTAATTTGATTTATCTCAAGAGACATGTCACATTGCGCTTAAAGAACATTGGTCAATTAGTAAAAAGGTTCAATACAAATATAACATTTTGGTTAATCACTTAGCACTACATAGAGCCCCACAGTGGACACATCGTAATACCCATAAAACCTAGCAATCACAGAAATGGTTCCAATCCTTTTTTTTCACCATATTGTTTTGTTGTTGTTATAACCATTTCAAACAAGATCTGTGTTAAATGTAGGCTTTCCCTGGCGTGCCGTTTTTTATAATCGTTTTAATCTCTCTCGGACAAGGTGACTTTTATCCATACAGTGGTCCCTCCTTTAAAAGTTGCGTCATACTGCAGAACACCTTGCAGGCTGCTGCAGCATTCTGTTGCATGTTATTTCATTGTCAGCCATTTTTTCTATTAATGCAAGTTATTGCTAGTTTTACCACCAGAGGGCATCTTTGAGAAGCATTTGATAGTCTTCCAAATGGGCATTACCAGAGAATTTAAAACCTTTTCTGTAAGAACATAGTATATGGGATTGATTTTAAGAAATTTGGCTTAATTAATTTGATTAATATTATGGTGTTTCTATTCTGAGAAAAAACGAAACACTCAGGGTTTCCGTTAGGATGGAATGGAAAATATGGCGCTGTACAACGTGCTGGTCGGGAGTAGGCTACAGCATAAGAGGATTGGAGGATTCTAAATTGTTTGCCTTCATTCGACAACTTTGTTCCAATATTTCTGTAAATCAGTGACATTTATTCCCATAGTAATTCGTTATGGATCCCCGTTACTAAATCAACATCTGCATTTGAAAGAGTATTTTTATCATTATTTTATTAATGAAAGCATAAAGATGCTGATGAAGAAATACAGTACTGTACAGTATATGCTTTTACATTTGGATTTTAAAGCATTTTGAAGTTATAAGCCACCTGCATTTGTTTATTAGGCTACTGTGCAGTCTGACAAGTAAACAACCTACAGTACATACTGTAGTAAACATGAGAAAGTGCCTTATTCCTTACATAAGGGAGAGCAGGCCATGTCCAGACTTTCTCGGTGACCTCAAGTAATTAACTCTGTCTTTAATGCTTTAATGTTGCATCAGTCATGGACAGAAACTGCTGAGAAATAGACTCCAATTAAGCCCTCTTGTTATTTGTAAAGTCAAATAAAGAATATTGTTGAAATTAATTGCTCGACTGGTGTAGGTTTTCTCCATCTGTTGGTGTGCAAAACTTGCATAACTAGTTAGCTATATTTTCAGCACCAGCTACTGTTCACCTCCTATTGATTGCACTGCCAGTTTTTTAAATGTAACCTTTATTTAAGTAGGCAAGTCGGGTAAGAACAAATTCTTATTTACAGTGACTGCCTACCCCGGCCGAACCCGGATGATGCTGTCCCACTCTTACTGTGGTACTCTATAGGGAATGGTGTGCTACTTATAAGAACCACTAGAGGGAGTTGTACTCTTTGTCCTTCCCTACCACAAGCTGCCTGTTTCTAGCTCTATAGAGCAGTCTAACAGTGATTTTTTACTGCTTCTGTCTGAGGCCTTGTGGAAAGCTTCATAAAAAAAAAAATACATTTCTGTGAACTGTAAGTACAATGGACAATGAAGTGCTCTTGTTTTATTGCTTGTCGGAAGCCTTGTGGATTATAAATATTTTTATTTAACCAGGTATGCCAGTTGAGAACAAGTTCTCATTTTTCAACTGCGACCTGGCCAAGATAAAGCAAAGCAGTGAGACAAAAACAACACAGAGTTACAGTGGGGCAAAAAAGTATTTAGTCAGCCACCAATTGTGCAAGTTCTCCAACTTAAAAAGATGAGAGAGGCCTGTAATTTTCATCATAGGTACACTTCAACTATGACAGACGAAATGAGAAAAAGAAATCCAGAAAATCACATTGTAGGATTTTTAATTTATTTATTTGCAAATTATGGTGGAAAATAAGTATTTGGTCAATAACAAAGTTTCTCTCAATACTTTGTTATATACCCTTTGTTGGCAATGACAGAGGTCAAACGTTTTCTGTAAGTCTTCACAAGGTTTTCACACACTGTTGCTGGTATTTTGGCCCATTCCTCCATGCAGATCTCCTCTAGAGCAGTGATGTTTTGGGGCTGTCGCTGGGCAACACAGACTTTCAAAGATTTTCTATGGGGTTGAGATCTGGAGACTGGCTAGGCCACTCCAGGACCTTGAAATGCTTCTTCTGAAGCCACTCCTTCGTTGCCGGCGGTGTGTTTGGGATCATTGTCATGCTGAAAGACCCAGCCACGTTTCATCTTCGATGCCCTTGCTGATGGAAGGAGGTTTTCACTCAAAATCTCACGATACATGGCCCCATTCATTCTTTCCTTTACACGGATCAGTCGTCCTGATCCCTTTGCAGAAAAACAGCCCCAAAGCATGATGTTTCCACCCCCATGCTTCACAGTAGGTATGGTGTTCTTTGGATGCAACTCAGCATTCTTTGTCCTCCAAACACGACAAGTTGAGTTTTTACCAAAAAGTTCTATTTTGGTTTTATCTGACCATATGACATTCTCCCAATCCTCATCTGGATCATCCAAATGCTCTCTAGCAAACTTCAGACGGGCCTGAACATGGACTTGCTTAAGCAGGGGGACACGTCTGGCACTGCAGGATTTGAGTCCCTGGCGGCGTAGTGTGTTACTGATGGTAGGCTTTGTTACTTTGGTCCCAGCTCTCTGCAGGTCATTCACTAGGTCCCCCCGTGTGGTTCTGGGATTTTTGCTCACCGTTCTTGTGATCATTTTGACCCCACGGGGTGAGATCTTGCGTGGAGCCCCAGATCGAGGAAGATTATCAGGGGTCTTGTATGTCTTCCATTTCCTAATATTTGCTCCCACAGTTGATTTCTTCAAACCAAGCTGCTTACCTATTGCAGATTCAGTCTTCCCAACCTGGTGCAGGTCTACAATTTTGTTTCTGGTGTCCTTTGACAGCTCTTTGGTCTTGGCCATAGTGGAGTGTGACTGTTTGAGGTTGTGGACAGGTGTCTTTTATACTGATAACAAGTTCAAACAGGTGCCATTAATACAGGTAACGAGTGGAGGACAGAGGAGCCTCTTAAAGAAGAAGTTACAGGTCTGTGAGAGCCAGAAATCTTGCTTGTTTGTTTGTATGTGACCAAATACTTATTTTCCACCATAATTTGCAAATAAATTCATTAAAAATCCTACAATGTGATTTTCTGGATTTCTTTTCCTCATTTTGTCTGTCATAGTTGAAGTGTACCTATGATGAAAATTACAGGCCTCTCTCATCTTTTTAAGTGAGAGAACTTGCACAATTGGTGGCTGACTAAATACTTTTTTGCCCCACTGTACACATGGGATAAACAAACATGCAGTCAATAACACCATCGAAAAATCTATATACAGTGTGTGCAAATGTAGTAAGATTAACTTCTCAGGGATCAGTGGGGCGCTAGCGGGCTGCTCCCAACACTACCAGGTGAAATGTAAAGCGCCAAATTCAAAATCCAAAAGTTGAATTATTAAACATCCACCAATATACAAGTGTTCCATACTCATCAAAAGCTCTGTTTCTTGGCAATATCACAGCGTTGTCAGATTTCAAAAAGGCTTTACGGCGAAAGCAGCACATTTGATTGTTTGAGGGTAGCACCTCACATATTTTCCCATAGCCATGAATCGATTAGCCATCATGGCACACACACAACACATTTCACAGCGAAAACAAATCAATTACCTGTTGAAGAACTTCTGCTGAGGTCATCCTAAGTGTCCAACGAAGACAATCCATGGTTCTTTTGTTAGAAAAAGTAATGTATTTTATCCATAAATCCTCCATTTGGTTGGCGTTATAATCAGAAACGACAGCCTCCACTCCTCCATTGAAACGTGACGCAAACTCGTTCATCTTATACCTATAAACTTGTCCAAGAACAATCAAACATAGTTTTAAATGTATCCTTAGGAACACTTTTTACGTATATTTACTATTATAAATCAACCGGAATATAAACTGATCGATAAAGACGGTAAAAAAGACACTGCGCGCTTTCTCGGGCGCGCGCTGGGTACTGTCAACATAAAAGATACACTTCCTGGTTTGCTCTTATTCTCTGGTCTTATTCATCCAAAATGAAAACTTACACTGTCTCGAGACTGTTGACATCATAAGGAAGCGATGGGTACTGCATTCATATGCCCTTATATGGTCATTTTCATGAGGGAGGGGTTCCCAAATGAGCAATGTGTCAAAATCACTTTTTCCAGGACAGAAATTCCTCGGGGTTTCGCCTGCTATGTGCGTTCTGTTTTACTCACAGACATATGGTTAACAGTTTTGGAAAATTCTGAGTGTGTCCTATCCAATGGTACCAAATATGTGCATATCCTATTTTCTGGGCCTGAATGAGAGGCATTTTACTTTGGGCACGCCAGGCTCTCCAAAACCGACCCCTCAGCTGCCACTCCCTAACAAGTTTTAACACCCGTCCAGCTTAACCAGAAGGCCAGCTCCAACAATGTGTCGGAGGAAAACACTGGGGTCAGCCCGCAGGCACCTGGCCCTCCACAAGGAGTCGCTAGAGTGCGATGAGCCATGTAAAGCCTCACTGGCCCAAACCCTCCCCTAACCCGGACGACGCTGGTCCAATTGTGCTCCGTTCTATGGGACTCCCAGGCACGGCCAGGTTGTGGCACAGCCCGGGAATGACCCCGCTCTGTAGTAACGTATCTAGCACTGTGTGAGTGTGTTTTCCATCTCTATCGGGATCAGAATAGAAAAAGGGGAAACGGTGAAACATATATACTGTAGCTCCCGTTTGTTGAATCAAACAGTGTCGTGTTGAGTCTTTTGATGACGCTGGAGAATAACAGATGTTTGAACTGTCTGCCTGAACCTCTTTCATCAGAGAGGTGAAACACTACACTACCCATCTGGCTTCAGGTGTAATGCTATGGGATGAGACCTGGGTTGCGTCTCAAATTACACCCTATTCCCTATATAGTGTACGTTTTAATAGTCGTGCACTAGTCTATATAGGGAATAGGGTGCCATTTGGGATGTAGTCCTAGTGTTTTCCTGTGTGTAACAGCAGCTGGTTACATCACCCCCGCCCTACTGCTTCCAGCATCGTCCTAATGTTTCTCAGCAGCCTCCCATCCAGGCTAAGCGGGCGTTCAGTTGGGATACGTTGGCAAGGGAGAGATAATTGGAAAGCGGAGTTTGTGACAGGAAGGACAGGACCAGATTGAGTGTATACAGGGACGGGCAGTAGTGAATGCAAACCTATGGTGATTCATATAGATCGATACTGAACAGAAATATAATATTAACATGCAACAATCACTAATAGGGATGTTAAAAAAATGTGTGCACAAAATTTGAGAGAAACAAGCTTTTTGTGCGTATGGAAAATAACGTGGATTTGTTTTTTTCAGCTCATGAAATATGGGACCAACCCTTTACATGTTGCGTTTTATATTTTTGTTCAGTGTAACATAATGTCCAGTTGAGCTGACCAGGAGATGGTAGTTCCCCTCTATATATCTCTTTATTACTCTAGTTTGACATTACATCTACAATGAACAAAAATATAAACGCAACATGTAAAGCGTTGGTCCCATGTCTCATGAGTTAAAATAAAAGATCCCAGAAGTTTTCTAAAAAAAAAAAAAATATATCACATTGTGAACAAATTCTCTTTTGCCAATATAATCCATCCACCTGACAGGTGTGGCATATCAAGAAGCTGATTAAACGGCATGGTCATTACACAAGTGCACCTTGTTCTGGGGGCAATAAAAGACCACTCTAAAATGTTCAGTTTTGTCACACAACACAATGCCACAGATGTCTCAAGTGTTGAGGGAGCGTTCAAATGGCATGCTGACCGCATGGAATGTCGACCAGAGCTGTTAACAGAGAATTGATTGTTGATTTTCCTAACATAAGCCACCTCGAATGTCATTTTTGTAAGTTCAACGGGCTCAGAACCGCATACCATGTACGGACAACGAAGCTACGGACAACGAACACAATTGCATTTTATCGATGGCAATTTGAATGCACAGAGATACCGTGACGAGATCCTGAGGCCCATTGTGCCATTCATCCGCTGTCATCACCTCGTGTTTCAGCAAGTATCGTTACACAATTACTGGAAGCTGAACATGTCCCAGTTCTTCCATGGCCTGCGTACTCACCAGACATGTCACCCTTTGAGCATGTTTGGAATGCTCTGGATCTGCGTGAACAACAGCATGTTCCATTTCCCGCCAATATCCAGCAACTTCACACAGCCATTGAAGAGGAGTGGGAAAACATTCCACAGGCCACAATCAACAGCCTGGTCAACTCTATGCAAAGGAGATATGTCGCTGCATAAGGCAAATGGTCGTCACACCAGATACTGACTTTTTCAATGCCTGCAATTTCTTATTTTTTATTTTTAAGTTATCTGACCAATAGATGCATATCTGTATTTCCAGTCATGTGAACTCCATAGATTAGGGCATTAATGTATATGAACTGTAAGTCAGTAAAATCTTCAAATTGTTGCATGTTACGCTTTATATTTTTGTTCAGTATAGATTTCAATCAACCACTTTTGTGGAGAATAAGAAGGAGCAGCTCAACCACTTTAGTGGAGGAGGAGGAGAAGGAGCAGCTCAACCACTTTAGTGGAGGAGGAGGATTAGGAGCAGCTCAACCACTTTAGTGGAGGAGGAGGAAAAGAAGGAGCTCAACCACTTTAGTGGAGGAGGAGGAGGAGGAGCAGCTCAACCACTTTAGTGGAGGAGGAGGAGGAGCAGCTCAACCACTTTAGTGGAGGAGGAGGAGCAGCTCAACCACTTTAGTGGAGGAGGAGGATTAGGAGCAGCTCAACCACTTTAGTGGAGGAGGAGGAGGAGGAGGAGGAGCAGCTCAACCACTTTAGTGGAGGAGGAGGATTAGGAGAAGGAGCAGCTCAACCACTTTAGTGGAGGAGGAGGAGGAGGAGCAGCTCAACCACTTTAGTGGAGGAGGAGGAGAAGGAGCAGCTCAACCACTTTAGTGGAGGAGGAGGATTAGGAGCAGCTCAACCACTTTAGTGGAGGAGGAGGAGGAGAAGGAGCTCAACCACTTTAGTGGAGGAGGAGGATTAGGAGCAGCTCAACCACTTTAGTGGAGGAGGAGGAAAAGAAGGAGCTCAACCACTTTAGTGGAGGAGGAGGAGGAGGAGCAGCTCAACCACTTTAGTGGAGGAGGAGGAGGAGGAGCAGCTCAACCACTTTAGTGGAGGAGGAGGAGGAGGAGCAGCTCAACCACTTTAGTGGAGGAGGAGGAGGAGGAGGAGCAGCTCAACCACTTTAGTGGAGGAGGAGGATTAGGAGAAGGAGCAGCTCAACCACTTTAGTGGAGGAGGAGGAGGAGGAGCAGCTCAACCACTTTAGTGGAGGAGGAGGAGGAGGAGCAGCTCAACCACTTTAGTGGAGGAGGAGGAGGAGGAGGAGCAGCTCAACCACTTTAGTGGAGGAGGAGGAGCAGCTCAACCACTTTAGTGGAGGAGGAGGAGAAGGAGCAGCTCAACCACTTTAGTGGAGGAGGAGGAGGAGGAGCAGCTCAACCACTTTAGTGGAGGAGGAGGAGGAGGAGCAGCTCAACCACTTTAGTGGAGGAGGAGGAGGAGGAGCAGCTCAACCACTTTAGTGGAGGAGGAGGAGGAGGAGCAGCTCAACCACTTTAGTGGAGGAGGAGGAGAAGGAGCAGCTCAACCACTTTAGTGGAGGAGGAGGATTAGGAGCAGCTCAACCACTTTAGTGGAGGAGGAGGAGGAGGAGCAGCTCAACCACTTTAGTGGAGGAGGAGGATTAGGAGAAGGAGCAGCTCAACCACTTTAGTGGAGGAGGAGGAGGAGGAGGAGGAGCAGCTCAACCACTTTAGTGGAGGAAGAGGAGGAGCAGCTCAACCACTTTAGTGGAGGAGGAGGAGAAGGAGCAGCTCAACCACTTTAGTGGAGGAGGAGGATTAGGAGCAGCTCAACCACTTTAGTGGAGGAGGAGGAGAAGGAGCAGCTCAACCATTTTAGTGGAGGAGGAGGATTAGGAGCAGCTCAGCCACTTTAGTGGAGGAGGAGGAGGATTAGGAGCAGCTCAACCACTTTGGTGGAGGAGGAGGATTAGGAGCAGCTCAACCACTTTAGTGGAGGAGGAGGAGAAGGAGCAGCTCAACCACTTTAGTGGAGGAGGAGGAGAAGGAGCAGCTCAACCATTTTAGTGGAGGAGGAGGATTAGGAGCAGCTCAACCACTTTAGTGGAGGAGGAGGATTAGGAGCAGCTCAACCACTTTAGTGGAGGAGGAAGGAGAAGGAGCAGCTCAACCACTTTAGTGGAGGAGGAGGAGGAGGAGCAGCTCAACCACTTTAGTGGAGGAGGAGGAGAAGGAGCAGCTCAACCACTTTAGTGGAGGAGGAGGATTAGGAGCAGCTCAACCACTTTAGTGGAGGAGGAGGATTAGGAGCAGCTCAACCACTTTAGTGGAGGAGGAGGAGAAGGAGCAGCTCAACCACTTTAGTGGAGGAGGAGGATTAGGAGCAGCTCAACCACTTTAGTGGAGGAGGAGGAGAAGGAGCAGCTCAACCACTTTAGTGGAGGAGGAGGATTAGGAGCAGCTCAACCACTTTAGTGGAGGAGGAGGATTAGGAGCAGCTCAACCACTTTAGTGGAGGAGGAGGATTAGGAGCAGCTCAACCACTTTAGTGGAGGAAGAGGATTAGGAGCAGCTCAACCACTTTCGTGGAGGAGGAGGATTAGGAGCAGCTCAACCACTTTAGTGGAGGAGGAGGAGAAGGAGCAGCTCAACCACTTTAGTGGAGGAGGAGGAGAAGGAGCAGCTCAACCACTTTAGTGGAGGAGGAGGAGGAGGAGAAGGAGCAGCTCAACCACTTTAGTGGAGGAGGAGGAGGAGGAGGAGCAGCTCAACCACTTTAGTGGAGGAGGAGGAGAAGGAGCAGCTCAACCACTTTAGTGGAGGAGGAGGAGAAGGAGCAGCTCAACCACTTTAGTGGAGGAGGTGGAGGAGGAGGAGAAGGAGCAGCTCAACCACTTTAGTGGAGGAGGAGGAGGAGGAGGAGAAGGAGCAGCTCAACCACTTTAGTGGAGGAGGAGAAGGAGCAGCTCAACCACTTTAGTGAAGAAGAAGCTGGCTGGTGATGGATTGTTTTGGATGTGGGTTGAATACCAAATGGAACCGTATTCCCTTCATAGTGCACTACTTTTGATCAGTGGCTATAGAGCTCAAAAGTAGTGCACTATGTAGGGAATAGGGTCCCGGTCAAAAGTAGTGCACTGTGTAGGGAATAGGGTGCGTTTTGGGACTTAACCTCTTAATGTGATGGACTGGATTGAAGTTACAGTAATTTAGGGCCTGGATTCGTAGGCGGCAGCAGCAGTAGCCTCCCCACCTGGCCATGAACAACGTGTCCCCTCTGTTCCACCGTACTGGGAGGTGGAACCTGGCCCTGCATAAACCTCTGACCAGTTATAGATTTATAGATACGTACTCTGATCTGATGTTAATAGACTTGTAGATTTACGATGTTTCTGGGTGATCAGTGGGTAAACAACAATATCCAGACACTTAGAGGTCAGCACTTTCGCTGCAATGAGCTCTATATCACCATAGCAATCAACCTGTCACAATAATGACTGTATTTCTTTGTCCACGTTGGATCTTCCAGTACTTTCTAATTCCTATCTCTTTGTTTGGTCACTCCGCCCCCTCAAAGACACTCAAGTTGTCCCTTCCCTTTTCAGTCCGTTTTCCTCTTTAGTTTGGTGTCTAATGAACATGATCCAGGATTTCTGCTGGCATCGCTACAGTTTTAACTCTACCAGAGGACAGGCAGGGTAGGGTAGCTTCCTGGTGGTCAGAACTGTTTGTGCTTGGCAGGATAGGGTAGCTTCCTGGTGGTCAGAACTGTTTGTGCTTGGTAGGGTAGCTTCCTAGTGGTCAGAACTGGTTTAAACATTCTAATGGTTTGAAACCAAAGATAATGGAGACAGGATACGGCCTGTCTGGTAATGAAGTTTACGATGTGTTTGTTTACTTCTAGATGACCTGGCCTCCAAAGCCAACATCCTCATGGACCCAGCTGAGATCCAGGCTACCTCTATGGATGATTTGGATGAAGAGGAGGAGAGTGGTGCAGCTCAGGTACAGGACTAACTAATCTGTTATCCTCCACACTCATGTTCTTGGAAATCATCCACTTTCGACAGGATGATTTGATTTGATTATGACTTGATTCCAGCATATTGGTGTTCTCAAGTCTAAATTCTCCCTTTGGGCACAGCGTTACAAATCACGTTTTATTTGTCACATGTGCCGAATATAACGGGTGTAGACTTTGAAATGCTTACTTACAATCCCTTAACCAACAATGCAGAGTTAAACAATAAGAAAAATTATAAAAATGACCAAATAAGAAAAAAACTATAAAATAGTAAAACAATAAAACAACAATGAGGCCATGTACAAGGAGTACCGGTACCGAGTCAATATTATTGTGCGTGAATTTGAGTGGTTCTTCATATAGTAAGCACAACCATATCTATGTAAAATGTTAGACTGTTGGATTATGCTCATCCAACTAGGAGTGTAAAAACATGGTTTTGTTATTCGGACCACAGCAAGAGAACAGTGAAGTAGCATTACAGTGTAATTTTAAAAACGGATGTCAAAAGTATTTGGGCTCCCCTTTCAAATGAGTGGATTCAGCTATTTCAGCCACACTCGTTGCTGACAGGTGTATAAAATCGAGCACACACCCATGCGATCTCCATAGACAAACGATGGCAGTAGAATGGCCCGTACTGAAGAGTCTCAGTGATTTTCAACATGGCACTGTCATAGGATGCCACCTTTCCAATAAGCCCTGCTAGAGCTGCCCCAGTCAACTGTAAATGCTGTTATTGTGAAGTGGAAACTTCTACGAGCAACAACGGCTCAGCCGCGAAGTGGTAGGCCACACAAGCTCACAGAACGGGACCGCCAAGCGCTGAAGAAAAGTCATCTGTCCTCGGTTGCAACACTCACTACCAAGTTCCAAACTGCCTCAGGAAGCAACGTCAGCAGAAGAACTGTTTCCATAGCCGAGCAGCCGCACACAAGCCTAAAAACACCATGCGCAATACCAAGCATTTGCGTGAGTGGTGTAAAGCTTGCTGCCATTGGACTCTGGAGCAGTGGAAACGCGTTCTCTGGATTGATGAATCACGCTTCACCATCGGGCAGTCCGATGGACGTTTCTGGGTTTGGTGAATGCCAGGACTACGCTACCTGCCCGAATGCATAGGCCTTATCGCCCCACATCAGTGTCCGACCTCACTAATGCTCTTGTGGCTCTTGTGGCCCGCAACAATGTTCCGACATCTAGTGGAAAGCTTTCCCAGAAGAGTGGAGGCTGTTATAGCAGCAATGTTCCGACATCTAGTGGAAAGCTTTCCCAGAAGAGTGGAGGCTGTTATAGCAGCAATGTTCCGACATCTAGTGGAAAGCTTTCCCAGAAGAGTGGAGGCTGTTATATCAGCAATGTTCCGACATCTAGTGGAAAGCCTTCCCAGAAGAGTGGAGGCTGTTATAGCAGCAATGTTCCGACATCTAGTGGAAAGCCTTCCCAGAAGAGTGGAGGCTGTTATAGCAGCAAAGGGAAGACCAACTCCATATTAATGTCCATGATTTTGGAATAAGCGAATGTCCACATACATTTGGCAATGTAGTATATGTTAAAGTGACTAGACAATCAGGATAGATAATAAACAGAGTAGCAGCAGTGTGTGCTGCAGTATCAGTGTAGTATGTGGGTGGAGTCCAGTGAGGGTGTGGGTGGAGTCCAGTGAGGGTGTGGGTGGAGTTCAGTGAGGGTGGAGTCCAGTGAGGGTGTGGGTGGAGTCCAATGAGGGTGTGGGTGGAGTTCAGTGAGGTGGAGTCCAGTGAGGGTGTGGGTGGAGTCCAGTGAGGGTGTGGGTGGAGTTCAGTGAGGGTGGAGTCCAGTGAGGGTGTGGGTGGAGTCCAATGAGGGTGTGGGTGGAGTTCAGTGAGGGTGGAGTCCAGTGAGGGTGTGGGTGGAGTCCAGTGAGGGTGTGGGTGGAGTCCAGTGAGGGTGTGGGTGGAGTCCAATGAGGGTGTGGGTGGAGTTCAGTGAGGGTGGAGTCCAGTGAGGGTGTGGGTGGAGTCCAATGAGGGTGTGGGTGGAGTTCAGTGAGGGTGGAGTCCAGTGAGGGTGTGGGTGGAGTCCAATGAGGGTGTGGGTGGAGTTCAGTGAGGGTGGAGTCCAGTGAGGGTGTGGGTGGAGTCCAATGAGGGTGTGGGTGGAGTTCAGTGAGGGTGGAGTCCAGTGAGGGTGTGGGTGGAGTCCAGTGCAAAAAAAAAAAGGGGTCAATGTGAATAGTCCGGGTAGCCATCTGATTAACAGCAAGTCGGTTAAGAACAAATTATTATGGAATCGATCCAGGGTCTGTAGTGACGCCTCTAGCACTGAGATGCAGTACCTCAGACCGCTGCTCTACTCGGCAACTCCAATATTACCGTGTGTTTTAGCAGCGTCTCTTCCTTAAGGACTAAAAAACAGCTTCTACCTCAAGGCCATCAGACTGTTAAACAGCCATCACTAACATTGAGT
Organism: Brachymystax lenok tsinlingensis; assembly: GCA_030435695.1. Lineage (NCBI taxonomy): Eukaryota > Metazoa > Chordata > Actinopteri > Salmoniformes > Salmonidae > Brachymystax > Brachymystax lenok. Next base: position 6,382,745 of record CM059813.1, read on the forward strand.
GGCTGCGGCCAACATACTGACTTAAAACTCTAGCCACTTTATACATAGGAATTGGATGTAACAAATGTATCACTAGCCACTTTAAACAATTTTGTATATAATGTTTACGTATCCGACATACTCATATCAAATGTATACACTGTACTCTAAACCATCTACTGTATCTTGCCTATGCCGTTCGGCCATCGACCCAAATCTCTAGCCACTTTAACAATTATAATTGGATGAAATAAGGTATCACTAGCCACTTTAAACAATGCCATTTATATAATGTTTACATATCCTACATTACTCATCTCATATATATGTGTATATACTGTACTCCATACCATCTACTGCATCTTGCCTATGCCGGTCAGCCATCGCTCATCCATATATTTATATGTACATACTCGTATTCATTCCTTTACTCTTGTGTGTATAAGGTAGTTGTTGTGAATTTGTTAGATTACTTGTTAGATACTACTGCATGGTTGGAACTAGAAGCACAAGCATTTCGCTACACTCGCATTAACATCTGCTAACCATGTGTATGTGACAAATAAAATTTGATTTGATTAAGGAGTGGTGGCGATTTCATTTTTTAAATGTAACCTTTATTTAACTAGGCAGGTCAGTTAAGAACAAATTCTTATTTACAATGACGGCCTACCGGGGAACAGTGGGTTAACTGCCTTGTTCAGGGGTAGAACTGGCCCAACGCTCTAACCACTAGGCTACCTGCCGCCCCGTTATACAGTGATGGGTGACTTACTGTAATTATACAGTGTGACCGTGTCTCTATGTATTGTAATGCTTCATGTCTCTCTGTCCTATAACAGAGGCCTTTTGGAGCGGTGGCTATGGGTGGTGCCCTGGCCAGACCCAGCTGGCTCAGCTCTCCCACTCTGGGCCGAGCCAATCGCTTCCTGAGTACTGCTGCTGTCAGCCTCATGACTCCCAGGCGACCCCTGGCACCCCCGGAGAAAGTCAAAGTTCGCACCCTGGCCGTGGAGCAGAGGACTGAGGAGGACAGTGAGTTACCTTGAATATACATGGAGGCGTATTGAGAACGTTTATCTCTCACTCTCTCACTCTCTCACTTTCTGACACCACTGTAAATGTAGAGTTTAGTCTACAGATGTCAAGGCTAAAGTACAGAAAATGTAGTGGGATGCCAATTATCTGCGGATGAGTGTGAAAAGCTTTTCCTCACCTCTAGAAATGGTCTAGTACCTTTTTGACCTACTATTACCTGGGTGTCTGGTTATTGTACTGAACAGAATACCAGGTTGGGAACATGGTGTTTTCTTTCTTCCCTTCCTCTCTTCCAGTCGAGGGAAGCCATGGTAACGATGGCCTGTTGCTGGGGCGACCATTGGAAGAGCCCGATCATCCAATCACAGAGAAGTCTCTACTGGAGATTTTGGATGGGATTGTGATGATGTACAACCTGAGTGTTCATCAACAGCTGGGCAAGGTAAGAGGCTGAGGCGTCCGTCAGTCTGCTGGGCAAGGGAACCTGGTCTAAAGCGGTGCATCGTTGGGGTCTGGTCAATAGGACGAGGTTATAGGGGAAGTGTTCAATAGGACAAGGGGATAGGGGACTGTTCAATAGGACAAGGGGATAGGGGAACGTTCAATAGGACAAGGGGATAGGGGAACGTTCAATAGGACAAGGGGATAGGGGAACGTTCAATAGGACAAGGGGATAGGGGAACGTTCAATAGGACAAGGGGATAGGGGAACGTTCAATAGGACAAGGGGATAGAAGTTTACATACACTCAATTAGTATTTCGTAGCATTGCCTTTAAATTGTTTAACTTGGGTCAAAACGTTTCGGGTAGCTTTCCACAAGCTTCACACAATAAGTTGGGTGAATTTTGGCCCATTCCTCCTGACAGAGCTGGTGTAACCGAGTCAGGTTTGTAGGCCTCCTTGCTCGCACACGCCTTTTCAGTTCTGCCCACACATTTTCTATAGGATTGAGGTCAGGGCTTTGTGATGGCCACTCCAATACCTTGACTTTGTTGTCCTTAAGCCATTTTGCCACAACTTTGGAAGTATGCTTGGGGTCATTATCCATTTGGAAGACCCATTTGCGACCAAGCTTTAACTTCCTGACTGCTTCAATATATCCACATAATTTTCCTGCCTCATGATGCCATCTATTTTGTGAAGTGCACCAGTCCCTCTTGCAGCAAAGCACCCCCACAACATGATGCTGCCACCCCCGTGCTTCACGGTTGGGATGGTGTTTTTCTGCTTGCAAGCCTCCCCCTTTTTCCTTCAAACATAACGATGGTCATTATTGCCAAACAGTTCTATTTTTGTTTCATCAGACCAGAGGACATTTCTCCAAAAAGTATGATCTTTGTCACCATGTGCAGTTGCAAACCGAAGTCTGGCTTTTTTATGGCGGTTTTGGAGCAGTGGATTCTTCCTTGCTGAGCGGCCTTTCAGGTTATGTCGATATAGGACTTGTTTTACTGTGGATATAGATAATTTTGTACCTGTTTCCTCCAGCATCTTCACAAGGTCATTTGCTGTTGTTCTGGGATTGATTTGCACTTTTCACACCAAAGTACGTTCATCTCTAGGAGACAGAACGCATCTCTTTCCTGTGCGATATGACGGCTGCGTGGTCCCATGGTGTTTATACTTGCGTACTATTGTTTGTACAGATGAACGTGGTACCTTCAGCCGTTTGGAATTTGCTCCCAAGGATGAACCAGACTTGTGGTGGTCTACAATCTTTTTTCTGAGGTCTTGGCTGACTTCTTTTGATTTTCCCATGATGTCAAGCAAAGAAGCACTGAGTTTGAAGTTAGGCCTTGAAATACATCCACAGGTACACCTCCAATTGACTCAAATGAAGTCAATTAGCCTATCAGAAGCTTCTAAAGCCATGACATAATTTTCTGGGATTTTCCAAGCTGTTTAAAGGCACAGTCATCTTAGTGTATGTAAACTTCTGACCCACTGGAATTGTGACACATTGAATTATAAGTGAAATAATCTGTCTGTAAACAATTGCTGGAAAAATTACTTGTGTCATGCACAAAGTAATGTCCTAACCAACTTGCCAAAACTATAGTTTGTTAACAGGAAATTTGTGGAGTGATTGAAAAACTAGTTTTAATGATTCCAACCTAAGTGTATGTAAACTTCCGACTTCAACTGTATCCCCAACAGTGTCACCAGCAAAGCAAGCTCACACTGTAACACCTCCTCCTCCATGCTTTACGGTGGGAACCACACATGCGGAGATCATCCGTTCACCTACTCTGCGTCTCACAAAAACACGGCGGTTGGAACCAAAAATCTCAAATTTGGAGTCATCAGTCCAAAGGACAGATTTCCACCGGTCTAATGTCCATTGCTCATGTTTCTTGGCCTAAGAAAGTCTCTTCTTCTTATTGGTGTCCTCTAGTAGTGGTTTCTTTGCAGCAATTTGACCATGAAGGCCTGATTCACTCAGTCTCCTCTGAACAGTTGATGTTGAGATGTGTCGGTTACTTGAACTCTGAAACATTTATTTGGGCTGAAATTTCTGAGGCTAGTAACTCTAATGAACTTATCTTCTGCAGCAGAGGATAACTGTGGTTCTTCCATTCCTGTGGTGGTCCTCATGAGAGCCAGTCATCATAGCGCTGAATGGGTTTTGCTGCTGCACTTGAAGAAACTTTGAAGAAAGTTCTTGAAATGTTCTGGTTTGACTGATCTTCATGTCTTAAAGTAATGGAGTGTTTTTAGGTCATGTTGCTGTTTGCTGTGTAATTGGATATGGAAAGAGATCATGGCTCTGTATAATACTGTGCATGGAGTTCCATGTTATCATGGCTCTGTATAATACTGTGAAGGTAGTTCCATGAGATCATGGCTCTGTATAATACTGTGCAGGGAGTTCCATGTTATCATGGCTCTGTATAATACTGTGCATGGAGTTCCATGTTATCATGGCTCTGTATAATACTGTGAAGGGAGTTCCATGAGATCATGGCTCTGTATAATACTGTGCAGGGAGTTCCATGTTATCATGGCTCTGTATAATACTGTGAAGGGAGTTCCATGAGATCATGGCTCTGTATAATACTGTGAAGGGAGTTCCATGTTATGGCTCTGTATAATACTGTGAGGGGAGTTCCATGAGATCATGGCTCTGTATAATACTGTGAAGGGAGTTCCATGTTATCATGGCTCTGTATAATACTGTGAAGGGAGTTCCATGAGATCATGGCTCTGTATAATACTGCGAAGGGAGTTCCGTGTTATCATGGCTCTGTATAATACTGTGCAGGGAGTTCCATGTTATCATGGCTCTGTATAATACTGTGCAGGGAGTTCCATGAGATCATGGCTCTGTATAATACTGTGAAGGGAGTTCCATGAGATCATGGCTCTGTATAATACTGTGCAGGGAGTTCCATGTTATCATGGCTCTGTATAATACTGTGCAGGGAGTTCCATGTTATCATGGCTCTGTATAATACTGTGAAGGGAGTTCCATGAGATCATGGCTCTGTATAATACTGTGTGTTCCCGTGAATTTGTTTTGGACTTGTGGACTGTGAAGAGATGTCTGGTGGGGTATCTATGGGTGTCTGAGCTGTATGTTATTTGGTTATGCAGACTGGCATGCTTGTTGTTGTTAGTTCTGTGTGTGCAGTTAAGGGCAAGGCGTGCTGCTCAGTTTTGAGCCAGCTGCAGCTTTGCTAGGTCTTTCTTTGCTGCACACAGGCACAGAGGTCTAAGACACAGCATCTCAGTGCAAGAGGCGTCACTACAGTCCCTGGTTCGAATCCAGGCTGTATCACATCCGGCCGTGATTGTGAGTCCCATTGGGCGGCGCACAATTGGCCCAGCGTCGTCCGGGTTTGGCCGAGGGTCGGCCGTCATTGTAAATTACAATTTGTTTCTTAACTGGCTTGCCTCGATAAATAAAGGTTGAATAAAAAAAACAGCCCAAGGCAGTTGCACTGAAGGACACCACACTGTACATGTCTGATGTTAGAGAAGCTTCCATTGAGGAACTCTCTCTGGATTCTATTGATTAGTGTGTGTCTTCAATAACAATTCATGATCAATAACATCAAAGGCTGCATTCAAATCTATCAATGCTTTTAATTAACATGGCAAGTTCGTTAGGACGGGCCTACAATACAGCTCCAACTATTATCTTATTATCCATTTATTTTAGCCAATCATCAGTCATCTGGGTCAGTGTAGTAAATTGAGTGCCCTTCTCTATAGGCATACTGAAAGTCAGTAGGTAACTTGTTCTCTAAAAAAAAAAAATAGCATTGTATTTGTTCAAACACAATTATCTCGATCAGGCAGCAAACTGTGATTGGGTGGCTTTTCGAGCCAGCAAAGGGTGCGTTGCTATTTTTAGGCAGTGGAATGACTTTAGCTTCCTACCACGCCTGTGGACACACACTCCTTTAGGCGTTGGTTAAAGATATAGCATATTGTCTGTTCTATTCTCAATAGTTTCCCATCAAGGTTGCCTATACCTGGTGGCTCACCATTATTGATGGATGACAATAGTTTTCCCACCTCTCCCACACTAACTTGACCAAATTCAAAAACGGCAATCCTTGTCTATCAGTATTAGGTTTTTTTATATACTACATTATGATGGTTCACGGTTCAATGTTGTCATTTTTTTCTTCTGAGTTTTTCCACTTTAACTAGTGAAATAATCATTGAAATGAATGGCAATATGGAAAGGCTTTCTTATAAATGACCCGTCCTTGACAAATCAACTTCAATGAACGATGGAGATTGGGTTTTCTGCCCGTGATATCATTTAAGGTACTCCGCAAAGTTTTTTTTTTTTTCCATTGTGTTTTTGTCATTTATCTTGGTTTGGTAATATACTTTATTCTTGTTATTGTTACATTTAAGTAACAACATTTATAAATGTTCATTATGTCAACCAATCAGCTGAGCAGCCTGACTTGTTAGCCACATCTTCTGCATCATTTCTATACAGTGTTTCAATTCATCGTCAATCCAGTTTCTTAAACAGGTGCATGCTGGTCAACGATTGCCATGAATCATTTTACCAATACTTCCAGTGCTGCATCTGGATTCTCTTCCTCATACACATCAGACCAACATACATGTTTTACATCTTCAACAAAATAGTCCTGAGAGAACATTTTGTATGATCTCTTATAAGTGACTTTAGGCCTAACCTTTTGATATTTTGTCTTTCCTTGTTATTGCTACAATGTTGTGATCACTCTGATCACGTGTGGTCCTCTCCTCATCATCATCCTCCTCTTCTTCATGTAGGGGTCTATCCTGTGATCTATCTGCTGTACCACATTCCTCTCTCGTTCTTCAGGAGTGAGTTGCCAAACCGAATAGATGAGTCATTTAATCACTTCTATCCTCTCATTGTCAGAAAGCATAGGATCGAAGCATTAAAAAATACTTTTGGCACATATTTCATGGCAGAAAAGTGTGTGGGTCTGCAAAACATTTTACAACTGCTATATCAATGCCAGCTCTGCCTGTCTTCCTCCACGTTACACACACACACACACACACACACACACACACACACACACACACACACACCTCGTTCGGTGTATATAGGTACAAGACCTTGGACAATCACCCTCCTAGTATTGCCTGTTATTGTCTGATCATTTGAGAAAAGAATGTCCGGCACTGTGCAGTTGCCAATATCCCTTGTTTTATTAAAGCCTTTACGCATTGGTCTTCAACAGCTTTTATATTGGCAGTGTGCTGGACTGTTGACACCCAATTGACACCCTTTTCCCCCTTTAATTTTTTTGTAATTTAAAAAAAAAAATTTGTCCACTACTTTCGACCAGAACTTTAAACGTAGTGCACTAAATAGGGTACCATTTGGGATGAACACAGTTGAGCAGGAAGTGTGAGAGTCCTTTAGATAACGGTTATTTGTCATCATACCAGCCTGTCTGGTCATCTCTCCCTTCCTTTCGTGGTAACTCCTTTGTCCTTTAACTAAAGGAGGTTTTGGCACCGGATGTGTCCCAGATGGCGCCCTTTTCCCTATATGGTGCACTCTCCCTTTTCCCTATATAGTGCACTACTTTTGGGACCAGCATGTACTGTGCAGGTATGAATGTGCCTTCTGTAATTTCCTGCCTCAGAATGGTTCTCCTCTTTACAAGTTGACGATCTATAAACTCTAAAGGGAAGGTTATTTAAGCCACTGTCTTGTCTTTCTGCTCTTGGCCTTGTCTCTGTCCTAAATGTAACCCTATTCCCTATATAAACTCAGCAAAAAAAGAAACGTCCCCTTTTCAGGACCCTGTCTTTCAAAGATAATTCGTAAGAATCCAAATAACTTCACAGATCTTCATTGTAAAGGGTTTTAAACACTGTTTCCCATGCTTGTTCAATGAACCATAAACAAATAATGAACATGCACCTGTGGAACGGTTAAGACACTAACAGCTTACAGACGGTAGGCAATTAAGGTCACAGTTATGAAAACTTAGGACACTAAAGAGGCCTTTCTACTGACTCTGAAAAACACCAAAAGAAAGATGCCCAGGGTCCCTGTTCATCTGTGTGAACGTGCCTTAGACATTCTGCAAGGAGGCATTAGGACTGCAGATGTGGCCAGGTCAATAAATTGCAATGTCTGTACTGTGAGACGCCTAAGACCGCGCTACAGGGAGACAGGACGGACAGCTGATCGTCTTCGCAGTGACAGACCACGTGTAACAACACCTGCACAGGATCGGTACATCTGAACATCACACCTGCGGGACAGGCACAATCCCTCCATCAGTGCTCAGACTGTCCGCAATAGGCTGAGAGAGGCTGGACTGAAGGCTTGTTGGCCTGTTGTAAGGCAGGTCCTCACCAGACATCACCGGCAACAACGTCGCTTATGGGCACAAACCCACCGTCGCTGGACCAGACAGGACTGGCAAAAAGTGCTCTTCACTGACGAGTGGCGGTTTTGTGCTGCTTGTGCTGTGCGGGATTTCCTGCAAGACTGGAATGTCAGTGTTCTGCCATGGCCTGCGAAGAACCCGGATCTCAATCCCATTGAGCATGGAATGTCCGGGAACTTGCAGGTGCCTTGGTGGAAGAGTGGGGTAACATCTCACAGCAAGAACTGGCAACTCTGGTTGACAGTGACAGAACATTTCTTTTTTTTGCTGAGATTAGGTGTCTGGCACTTCGCTACATTTACCTTTCAGTCATTTAGCAGTGGCTGTGGATAAGAGCGTCTAACAGTCATCTTAAGATAGCTAGTTATCATACATACATACGTACACATTTATATATATATATACAGTGGGGAAAAAAAGTATTTAGTCAGCCACCAATTGTGCAAGTTCTCTCACTTAAAAGATGAGAGAGGCCTGTAATTTTCATCATAGGTACACTTCAACTATGACAGACAAAATGAGGAAAAAAAATCCAGAAAATCACATTGTAGGATTTTTAATGAATTTATTTGCAAATTATGGTGGAAAATAAGTATTTGGTCACATACAAACAAGCAAGATTTCTGGCTCTCACAGACCTGTAACTTCTTCTTTAAGAGGCTCCTCTGTCCTCCACTCGTTACCTGTATTAATGGCACCTGTTTGAACTTGTTATCAGTATAAAAGACACCTGTCCACAACCTCAAACAGTCACACTCCAAACTCCACTATGGCCAAGACCAAAGAGCTGTCAAAGGACACCAGAAACAAAATTGTAGACCTGCACCAGGTTGGGAAGACTGAATCTGCAATAGGTAAGCAGCTTGGTTTGAAGAAATCAACTGTGGGAGCAAATATTAGGAAATGGAAGACATACAAGACCACTGATAATCTTCCTCGATCTGGGGCTCCACGAGATCTCACCCCGTGGGGTCAAAATGATCACAAGAACGGTGAGCAAAAATCCCAGAACCACACGGGGACCTAGTGAATGACCTGCAGAGAGCTGGGACCAAAGTAACAAAGCCTACCATCAGTAACACACTACGCCGCCAGGGACTCAAATCCTGCAGTGCCAGACGTGTCCCCCTGCTTAAGCAAGTACATGTTCAGGCCCGTCTGAAGTTTGCTAGAGAGCATTTGGATGATCCAGATGAGGATTGGGAGAATGTCATATGGTCAGATGAAACCAAAATAGAACTTTTTGGTAAAAACTCAACTCGTCGTGTTTGGAAAGAATGCTGAGTTGCATCCAAAGAACACCATACCTACTGTGAAGCATGGGGGTGGAAACATCATGCTTTGGGGCTGTTTTTCTGCAAAGGGACCAGGACGACTGATCCGTGTAAAGGAAAGAATGAATGGGGCCATGTATCGTGAGATTTTGAGTGAAAACCTCCTTCCATCAGCAAGGGCATTGAAGATGAAACGTGGCTGGGTCTTTCAGCATGACAATGATCCCAGACGTGTCAAATACTTATTTCCCTCATTAAAATGCAAATCATTTATAAAAATTTTCAAATGTACAAAATCAGCAGGGGATCAAATACTTTTTTCACTCACATGCATACATATACATACACACCTTTTAAGAATATACCTTTATTATTCCTCAAACCCTACCACCCTTCCCCCTACCACCCTTCCCCCAATTGGAGTAAACTAATAAACTAACACTTATGCTTCAACCTTCAGTTTATACATACCATACACATTTTAGAGAGACAATCTATTTTACAATAGTTATATTTTGTTTGTTTTTAGTCCTTCCTCTATTTCTGATGTGAAGTTTGATTTCTATTTGTAACTGTGCTATTTCACAACATTTCTGAACCTACAGTATATACATTTTACAGACCTTGTATGTTTTACATTGGTTATCTTATTAGTCACACACTTCAGCTCCATTCAACCCCTCCCATCTATCTCTTATCACCATCCCAGTTTGGATATCTATTTGCCATATATCTTTCAGCTGTGATGCTTCACAAAAGTATTGAACTTTTCTATTCTCAGCTTCTACAGATATTTTTATTAAAGATCAACATTTTTGCTAAAATAATAATAATATTATATTTAAAATCACCCAGTGTTGCTATCTGCAGCGTTAGTTCTAGGTAATGTTGCAATTCTTCAGCCATTCCTGGGCCTGTGACCAAAAACGAGCTACATATGGACAGTACCAAAATAAATGATCTAATGACTCTGCCTCCTCACAGCAATATCTGCAGAGCTGGGAAGATTGTATCCCCATATATATATATATAACATTCTATTGGTTGCAAGAATTTTTGTATAATTTAAATTGAAAATGTTGAATCCGGCGTCGTTTGCGTGTCAATTAATAAACCATGTGCCAATTTTGTATATTTGTTGGTCCTTAAATGAAATTGGTATATATTTTTATCACAATTTTTCTTTTAACCATTTTTGGTCTTTAATGCTGGGCCGACAGACAAGTTCCTTAGTTTTCCCCTTCCACTTGCCTCTTCCATTTTTGTGGTAATGCTGCAATTAGTTGGTTGTAATTTTGTGTAGAACAGACATTTCCTTATGTCTGTGTTAGCTGCATGTGTGACAACTCCATCCAATCCTATTTATGATTTCATTTTCTAAGATTATACTTTTTATTTTTGTTTTTCTTCTAAAAATATATATATTTTTTTCAATTCGTATATTTGAGTTTAACCACAATTTTTGTTGTATTATTTGTTCTCTCTTTGGTGGATTAAACTGAAATGCCTACCAACTTTCTATGGCTTGTTAAAAAAATAACAATATTTTGGAGATTTTCGTTTTCAAATAACCGAAAGTGAGCAGTTGTAATCTGAAAAAAGGGAAAAAAATCTTACTAATTTACTAGAGAACCATTTCGGATTTAAGTATAATTTTTGTATGACTGATGCCTTGAGTGGAAGGCCTAATGCTCTAATAATTTCTTCCTTCCGAATTCATATTCATTATATAAATAGGACCTTTTCATTTGGTCTGGCTTGCCATTCCAAATAAAATTTAATCTTTTTTTCTTCATATAATTTAAAAAGCAGGTCACTAGGCAAAACCATAAGCAAATAGGTCAACTGTGATGTGACTAAACGAGTTAATCAGGGTGATTTTTCCACAAATAGACATTTTCCTTTCCATGGTAGCAAGATCTTATCTACTTTTGCTAACTTTCTGTTAAAATGTATTGGAGTGAGAGCATTTCTTTCTTTCGGGATATGTATACAGAGTATGTCCACATCCCTGTCAGACCATTCTATTGATAAACTGCATGGTAATATATATATATATATATATATATATATATATATATATATATATTTTTTTTTGTGACCCAGTACTCTGTGTAGGGATACAAATTGTGGATTTAAAAGAAAACATGAATCAAAAGCAGACATTTCCATATGTCTGTGTTAGCTGCACCAGTTGTCACACATTACACCTTTGTTTTTAAGCCACGGATTTCTAATCTCTTAAAATTACTGTTGGATCAAATTTTAATAGCTAACATTTCAATGGCAATAATAAATACATATTCCAGTAGTGGACAACCTTGTTTTACTCCTCTTGACAGTTTAAAACTTCCTGAGAAGTATTTTACACCTAGGGTTACTATACATGGCTTTAACCCATTTTATGAAAGATTCTCCAAAATTGTAATATTCCAGGCATTTATATATAAACTCCAGTCATACTTTATCAAAAGCCTTTTCAAAGTCAGCTATGATAACCAGGCCTGGTTTCCCCAATATATTTACTAGTATTCTATTGTTTCCAGTACTTGTCTTATTTTCTCTCCAATGTATCGTCCATGTAAAATAATTTGGATGAAAAATATCTGGCAATACCTTTTTAATTCCATGTGCCAAGCATTTAGCTAGAACTGTTGCATCACAACACTGAAGTGTAAGAGACTTTTTTTTTAATGGACTGGATCTTTATATTTACCACTTGTATCCTGTTTCAGTAATAAGGAAATCAGACCACCTTGTTGCGTGCCTGTTAATCTATCGTTTTATATAGGAGTGGTTAAAATATGCTAATAATGGTCCTCTGAGTATATCAAAACAGTTTGGTATACTTCCACTGGTATGCCATACCAGTTTTCCCGGACTTAAAGGCTTTAATTGCATCAAGAAGTTCCTCCTCTGTAATTTGGCTTTCAAATGAGTCTTTCTGTACAGATGTTAATTTTACATTATTAATAGGAAAAAGTGTACTTTAATTCCTCTTTGAAAATATAGTTAGGTGAATTTGTAAAAAGTTTCAATAAAAAAAAAAAAATTGGTAGCATTTCTATTTTGAAGATTGAAAAATAATTTGGTGAATTTTTCCCCATATTCCATCCAGTTCGCTTTATTTTTGTAATATATTACACTGGATCTTTCTTGAATAAATTCCTCCATTTCTTTTGTTTTTTCTCTAACTTATTCCGTATTTTCATTGCTATCTAACTGGACTGTTAGTGCTTCAATTTATTTTGTTAATATGGACTCTTTTGACCTAAATTGCTTTTGTGTTATACAGTTGAAGTCGGAAGTTGACATACACCTTAGCCAAATACATTTACAGTCAGTTTTTCACAATTCCCAACATTTAATCCACTTAACAATTCCCTGTCTTAGGTCAGTTAGGATCACCACTTTATTTTAAGAATGGGAAATGTCAGTATAATAGTTAATAGCAGAGAGAATTATTTATTTCAGCTTTTATTTATTCACATCCCCAGTGGGTCAGAAGTTTACAGTAGAGGTCAACCAATTATGATTTTTCAATGCCGATACAGATAGCGATTATTGGAGGACCAAAAAAAGCCGATACCGATTAATTGGCCGATTTGTATTATTTAAAAAAATATATATATATAAAGTAAAACAAAGTCAGTTATATATGTGTGTAATAATGACAATTACAACATTACTGAATTAACACTTATTTTAACTTAATATAATACATAAATGAAATCAATTTAGTCTCAAATAAATAATGAAACATGTTCAATTTGTTTTAAATAATGCAAAAACAGAAAGTAAAAGTGCAATATGTGCCAAAGCGAACGTTTAAGTTCCTTGCTCAGAACATGAGAACAAAAGAAAGCTGGTGGTTCCTTTTAACATGAGTCTTCAATATTCCCAGTTAAGAAGTTTTAGGTTGTAGTTATTGTAACAACTCTGGGTTTATAAGCTTGTATATCGACTCTGCCGCACGAGCATGCTTTTGGGGCACAGTCGATTGCGCGCTGGACTTCGGGCTAGAAGGTCGAGGGTTCGAGACCTGCTCCCTGCCTGTTTCATTACATTATTATAGGAATTATAGGACTATTTCTCTCTATACCATTTGTATTTCATATACCTTTGACTATTGGATGTTCTTATAAGCACTATAATATTGCCAGCCTAATCTTGCGAGTTGATAGACTTGAAGTCATCAACAGTGCTGTGCTTCAAGCATTGCGAAGAGCTGCTGGCAAACGCTGGAAAGTGCTGTTGGAATGAATGCTTACGAGCCTGCTGCTGCCTACCACCGCTCAGTCAGACTGCTCTATCAAATAATAAATCCTAGACTTAATTATAATAAACACACAAAAATACGAGCCTTAGGTCATTAATATGGTCAAATCCGGAAACTATCATTTCGAAAACAAAACGTTTATTCTTTCAGTGAAATACGGAACAGTTCTGTATTTTATCGAACGGTGGCAACCTTAAGTCTAAATATTGCTGTTACATTTCACAACCTTCAATGTTATGTCATAATTATGTAAAATTCAGGCAAATTAATTACAGTCTTTGTTAGGAAGAAATGGTCTTCACACAGTTCGCAACGAGCCAGGCGGGCCAAACTGCAGCATATACCCTGACTCTGCTTGCACTGAACGCAAGAGAAATGACACAATTTCCCTAGTCAATATTGCCTGCTGACATTAATTTATTTTAACTAAATATGCATGTTTAAAAAATATACTTGTGTATTGATTTTAAGAAAGGCATTGATGTTTATGGTTAGGTACATTGGTGCAACGATGGTGCTTTTTTCACGAATGTGCTTTTGTTAAATCATCACCTGTTTGGCGAAGTAGGCTGTGATTCATTGATTATATGCAACACAGGACAAGCTAGTTAAACTAGTCATATCATCAACCATGTGTAGTTAACTAGTGATTATGTTAGATTTTTTTTTATAAGATAAGTTTAATGCTAGCTAGCAACTTACCTTGGTTCCTTGCTGCGCTCGGGTAACAGGTAGTCAGCCTGCCACGCAGTCTCCTCGTGGATTGCAATGTAATCTGCCATAATCCGATTACTGATTGTTATGCCGATTTAATCGGTCGATCTCTAGTTTACATGCACTCAATTAGTATTTGGTAGCATTGCCTTTAAATTGTTTAACTTGGGTCAAACGGTTTGGGTAGCCTTCCACAAACTTCCCACAATAAGTTGGGTGAATTGTGGCCCATTCCTCCTGACAGAGCTGGTGTAACTGGGTCAGGTTTGTAGGCCTCCTTGCTTGCACATGCTTTTTCAGTTCTGACCACACATTTTCTATGGGATTGAGGTCAAGGCTTTGTGATGGCCACTCCAATACCTTGACTTTGTTGTCCTTAAGCCATTTTGCCACAACTTTGGAAGTAGGCTTGGGGTCATTGTCCATTTGGAAGACCCATTTGAGACCAAGCTTTAACTTCCTGACTGATGTCTTGAGATGTTGCTTCAATATATCCACATCATTTTCAATTCCTCATGATGCCATCTATTTTGTGAAGTGCACCAGTCCCTCCTGCAGCAGAGCACCCCCACAACATGATGCTGCCACCCCCGTACTTCACGGTTTGGATGGTGTTCTTGGGCTTGCAAGCCTCCCCCTTTTCCATAATGATGGTCGTTATGGCCAAACAGATCTATTTTTGTTTCATCAGACCAGAGGACATTTCTCCAAAAAGTATGATCTTTGTCCCCATGTGCAGTTGCAAACCGTAGTGGCTTCTTCCTTGCTGAGTGGCCTTTCAGGTTATGTCGATATAGGACTCGTTTTACTGTTGATATAGATATTTTTGTACCTGTTTCCTCCAGCGTCTTCACAAGGTCCTTTGCTGTTGTTCTGCGATTGATTTGCACTTTTTGAACCAAAGTACGTTCATCTCTAGGAGACAGAATGCGTCTCCTTCCGGAGGGGTATGACGGCTGCGTGGTCCCATGGTGTTTATACTTGCATACAGTCGTGGCCAAAAGTTTTGAATGACACAAATATTAATTTCCACAAAGTTTGCTGCTTCAGTGTCTTTAGATATTTTTGTCAGATGTTACTATGGAATACTGAAGTGTAATTACAAGCATTTCATAAGTGTCAAAGGCTTTTATTGACAATTACATGAAGTTGATGCAAAGAGTCAATATTTGCTGTGTTGACCCTTCTTTTTCAAGACCTCTGCAATCCGCCCTGGCATGCTGTCAATTAACTTCTGGGCCACATCCTGACTGATGGCAGCCCATTCTTGCATAATCAATGCGTGGAGTTTGTCAGAATTTGTGGGGTTTTGTTTGTCCACCAGCCTCTTGAGGATTGACCACAAGTTCTCAATGGGATTAAGGTCTGGGGAGTTTCCTGGCCATGGACCCAAAATATCAATGTTTTGTTCCCCGAGCCACTTAGTTATGGCAAGGTGCTCCATCATGCTGGAAAAGTTATTGTTCGTCACCAAACTGTTCCTGGATGGTTGGGAGAAGTTGCTCTCCGAGGATGTGTTGGTACCATTCTTTATTCATGGCTGTGTTCTTAGGCAAAATTGTAAGTGAGCCCACTCCCTTGGCTGAGAAGCAACCCCCATACATGAATGGTCTCAGGATGTTTTACTGTTGGCGTGACACAGGACTGATTGTAGCGCTCACCTTGTCTTCTCCGTACAAAAAGGGTCGGAAGGGGATTCATCAGAGAAAATGACTTTACCCGTCCTCAGCAGTCCAATTCCTGTACCTTTTTCAGAATATCAGTCTGTCCCTGATGTTTTTCCTGGAGAGAAGTGGCATCTTTGCTGCCCTTCTTGACACCAGGCCATCCTCCAAAAGTCTTCGCCTCACTGTGCGTGCAGATGCACTCACACCTGCCTGCTACCATTCCTGAGCAAGCCCTGTACTGGTGGTGCCCCGATCCCGCAGCTGAATCAACTTTAGGAGACGGTCCTGGCTCTTGCTAGGCTTTCTTGGGCACCCTGAAGCCTTCTTCTCAACAATTGAACCGCTGTCTTTGAAGTTCTTGATGATCTGGTAAATGGTTGATTTAGGTGCAATCTTACTGGCAGCAATATCCTTGCCTGTGAAGCCCTTTTTGTGCAAAGCAATGATGACGGCACATGTTTCCTTGCAGGTAACCGTGCTTGACAGAGGAAGAACAATGATTCCAAGCACCACCCTCCTTTTGAAGCTTCCAGTAGGTTATTCGAACTCAATCAGCATGACAGAGTGATCTCCAGCCTTATCCTTGTCAACACTCACACCTGTGTTAACGAGAGAATCACTGACATGATGTCAGCTGGACCTTTTGTGGCAGGGCTGAAATGCAGTGGAAATGTTTTTTAGGGATTCAGTTCATTTGCATGGCAAAGAGGGACTTTGCAATTAATTGCATTTCATCTGATCACTCTTCATGACATTCTGGAGTATATGCAAATTGCCATCATATAAACTGAGGCAGCGGACTTTGTGAAAATTAATATTGGTGTCATTCTCAAAACTTTTGGCCACGACTGTACTATTGTTTGTAGAGATGAATGTGGTACCTTCAGGCGTTTGGAAATTGCTCCCAAGGATAAACCAGACTTGTGGAGGTCTACAGAAGCTTCTAATGCCATGACATCATGTTCTGGATTTTTCCAAGCTGTTTAAAGGCACAGTCAACTTAGTGTATGTAAACTTCTGACCCACTGGAATTGTGATACAGTGAAATAATCTCTAAACAATTGTTGGAAAAATTACTTGTGTCATGCACAAAGTAGATGTCCTAACCGACTTGCCAAAACTATAGTTTGTTAACAAGATATTTGTGGAGTGGTTAAAAAAACTAGTTTTAATGACTCCAACCTAAGTGTATGTAAACTTCCAACTTCAACTGTAGATGAGTACTGAATTACATGGCCTCTAAAGGCACATTTAAAAGTGTCCCATACAATAAGGGGATCTGCTGTATCTATGTTATGTCAGAAAGTCAGTTATAAATTATTCTGTCCTAGTTAAAAACAAGTTATCATCCAGTTGGCTTTGATCAAATTTCCAATATCCTCGCCCACTCGGGAAATTCATTAAGGGTAATGTATATGCCAATTATGTGATGATCCGACTGCGTTCTGTCCCCTATCAACTCTTGTATTTATTTGTTTAACCTTTGGTGCCAGAGAGAATGGCATCAGAAAGTAATCAAGACGACTAGCTTGATTAGTCCTCTGACAATTATATCTCACTAGGTCATGGTATTTAAGCCTCCGTATATCCACGGCATTCATGATTTCCTTAAGAGCATGATTGTGATAGTTTGTAGTGTGATTCCCTTTATGGTCCATAGAGGTATTTTAAAATCGTTTTTTTTTTTTTTAAATCTCCCACCATAATAATAGAGTATAGTGTTGCTTGTAGAGTTTATAAATTCTCATATATATTTTCAATGAAGCTTGTATCGTCATTATTTGGACTGTATAGGTTAATAAGCCATCTGTTTATTGTCGAATAACACATTTAAAATAAGATTATCTACCTTAATGATCTGTTTGGACAATTTGCACATTTGGATCAAAATTACTGTTAATTAATATCAACCCTTTTTGAATGTCTTTGCCCATGTGAGAAATATATTTCACCCCCTCAGTCCTTTTTCCACAAAACAATCTAAAATTATTGAATGAGTTTCCTGTAAACAATAGATATTATATTCCTTCTCTTTTAGCCAGATTGTCTTTTTCTTATTATCTGCTAAGTCATTACAATTATAACTGGCTATACTTATTCACCACAATGAGACACAACTTTCAATTCTATTTATCATAATAGATGTTTGTAAACGTACCATTTTTAAAAAGTAACATGATGATTGGGTGTCTTATATAGCTGTACCATGGTATTTGCTTTGCTACTAAGTAAACCTCCAATTGGTCCCCACTATACTAGATCAACCACCAAATGCATTTCCATCTTCCTCATCTCGATTTGTATTTATATATATATATATATAATTACCAATTAGTATTTGTAGTGATGTAGGCAGTTTATGCAAAGGATTTTTACCTCTCAACAGTCTCGCCATGACCAAATTTACGTTATGGCAAGCAATTATTATTTTAGCAAACAATTATTGTGATTCGTCCTATATTGTCCCTAACATCTTTGACTCCTTGCAAACCCTTGTGGGACACACAGCCACACACGCACTCATACACACTCAACCCTTTCCCCCCCACAACAACCATAGACTCACGTTCTCAACAGTTGCACCATTCCAGAGCCCAACACATGAAAGGTCTTGATTTACGAATGCGTATACAGTTGCAGCTGTATGAGAAGGCATGCAAAACTGAGCAAAAAAAAATGGGCAGAAATGGGGAGATTTGATTAACCATTGTCACGTGCTAGGTGATGGAGGTCAGATGTACCCACTTCCCCTGAAACACACACTCTGGTCCCCCGTTGTGGCCATATTCCCAAGCATCTCTGTGCAGTCAGACCTTTGATTTTGTTCCACCAGGGCCACAATAATTTTCCCCCTCTCTGAATGTCCAAGTGTGACCACACCTCCCCATGGGTTACTGCAGCTAGTGTTGCCAGCACTGCCACTGCCTGGGTGGGGGCACCCCACTGAAATCCCCACCGGCTAGGTACAGGGTCGTCAAGGTTTTCATTAGCAGCTTTGAGTATTTTCTTGTATATTATGCTCTCCTATCAGTGGGCTTTGTAGGACCAACCCTGACAGGCAGGCTTAGAATCTTGAGGGGGCGGTGCAAAATAGCTGATTTTGATTGGTCAGAAAAACAATTAGTGTCAAAATATCAGAATTGTGCTGCCTGTTGTAGCCTGTGTCTAGTCTGGTTGACTTCTACTTTATATTTTAATATTAACTGTAGTCTTCATCCCTGTAGGAATATCCTGCGGACATGAATGACATGACTCAGTTAGAGGAGGTTCGAGGAGTTGACTTCGGCACCAGACTGGAGTCAAATATAAAATGTCAAATACTTTCACAAACACTTGACAGTATTTGAGGTGTGCTTTATTTAGCGAGGAGTTTTCAATGTTAGGACTATTTGATTGGCTTTATTGAAATGTATATATTGAGCTGTATTTGCACGCATGATCTGAAAACCTATATAATGAATAATATTTTTAAAAGTATTAAATAAATAAATAAATACTACATTAATTAATATAAATACAATAATAAATAGATAAACAGTGAATGTGTAATGTCTATTTCCTGTTCTGTACTACTATGGTGATAAGGAAGAATTTGCCTAACTGTGTCAATCTGAAATGTGAATGTACAGTGCATTTGGAAAGTATTCAGACCCCTTCCCTTATTCCACCTTTTGTTAAGTTACAGCCTTATTCTAAAATGGATTAAATAAATGTTTTTCCTCATCAATCTACACACAATACCCCATAATGACATCACAATACCCCATAATGACAAAGTGGAAAAATAAATATTATACTTTTTTTTTTTTTTTCCAAAGATGATCGTATTTACGTAAGTGTTCAGACCGTTTGCTATGAGACTTGAAATTGAGCTCAGGTGCATCCTGTTTCCATTGATCATCCTTGTGATGTTTCTACAACTTGATTTGGAGTCCGCCTGTCTAAAGCCTGCACAGGATTTGGAAAGGCACACACCTGTCTATACAAGGTCCCACAGTTGACAGTGCATTGCAGTGCGGAAAGATTGAACTCTTTGGCTTGAATACCAAGTGTCACGTCTGGAGGAAACCTGGCACTATATCTACGGTGAAGCATGGTAGTGGCAGCATCATGCTGTAGGGATGTTTTCAGCGGCAGGGACTGGGAAACTAGTCAGGATCGAGGGAAAGATGAACGGAGAATAGTAGAGAGAGATCCTTGATGAAAACCAGCTCCAGAGCCCTCAGACTGGGTTGAAGATTGACCTTACCACAGGATAACAACCCTAAGCACACAGCCAAGACAATGCAAGAGTGGCTTCGGGACAAGTCTCTGAATGTCCTTGAGTGGCCCCAGCAAGTGCCCAGACTTGAAACCCATCAAACATCTCTGGAGAGACCTGAAGATAGCTGTGCAGCGACGCTCCTCATCCAACCTGATCTTCAGAGAAGAATGGGTGAAGCTTGTAGTTCATTAGCAAAAATGTCTAAACCTGTTTCTTTTGGCTTTGTCGTTATGGGGTATTGTGTGGAGATTGAGGGGGAATCCCATTTTATAATAGAAGGCTGTAACGTAACGAAATGTGGAAAACAACAAGGGTTATGAATACTTTCCCGAATTCACTGTGTATGTCACTAAGCTGTGTACGGCACCTTTCCCTACAGATGGTGGTGGTGTCCGATGACGTCCATGAATACGCTGTGGCTCTGAAGGACACGGAGGAGAAGATAGCACGCTGCCCAGCAAGAGTAAATACACACTGCTCACTATTATACATCTGTTATATAGAGCTATTGTCATTCTGTTTAGTATCATACAGGAGAAGATGGCATGCTGCCCTACCAGAAGAATACAAATATACTCCCTATTATCAGCGTTTTTTGATCTTAACTGTGAAGTATCATAGTTTTAATTGGATAATCGTCCATGAATATGCTGTGGTTTTGAAGGACACAAAGGAATAGAGCACGTTGCCCCAGCAGACTAAATACACTGTCCATGTTATCAATCTGTTATGTATCATAGTTAGGGTCATGTGTTTTGTCACATGATTTTTTAAAATCTTTTTATTTGAATGTTGTTGTTTTTTCAGTCAACTTTTATTTTTTTTTGGTATAATTCTAATTTCTGAAAAAAGGCTTTAAATAGAGGTTAAAATTCAGATCATGTGACACGATCAACCGAAACACTGGGCCTTAATCATAGTCAGTAAAGTCTATTGTAGTATATAATGTAGTAGTTAATAGTACTGCTAATACTATCTACTATGTTTTAATGCAATAGGTACTGTATAATGGTAGTATAAACTACACAAGACCCATTATATTATTGTATAACCTAATAATTATATTAGTGTAATTTTATTTTCTATATTGTTTAGTATAATAGTCATGACATGTAGATCTGTTGACACCGGTGTAGCAGTTAAACATTCGGTGGTATTTTTCTCTCAGTAGGAAACATGACCCCGTGGTTGGGGCTGGGTTTATGTGTACGTCAACGGTCTGAATGAACAGTCTGTTTATTAGAGGTGCTTTCTGGGACGAACAGCGCTATTGAAGTTGAATAAATATTTGTCCTTTTTGTGTTACACCCTGTCCTTGTCCATGTTAGAGACCAGACATCTTGGAGGAGCTGCAGAAGAGTCAGAAGGTCTTTGCTGAGAAGCTGAACCACCTGAGTAGGAGACTGGCCTGGATCAACGCTACCATCTACTGTAAGGTAGGATAGAAAGGGTACCCAGCACATCTACTGTAAGGTAGGATAGAAAGGGTACCCAGCACATCTACTGTAAGGTAGGATAGAGAGGGTACCCAGCACACTTCAGCCCTGATCTGTTGAGACTGAAAGCGTCAAGGCCTCTAGTGTGCTGGAGTTTCTTCTCAGTATATCCAGGCTTGAACGAAAATGGGACAAACATCCTCAACTGAGGGACATTGAAATAAAAAAACAGCCAGTCAACCCCTGTCTTCTTCTTCATTGTTCTGTTTGTTCAAGAAAAGCGACAACATAAATTACTACTACTATACTGAAGGTGTTGTTTTGCATGTTTAAAACATCCAACTCTGTGTTATTCCAGAAGTTGATTTAAAACCATCTCTCTGTGTGTTATTCCAGGATAAGATGCTGGATGTGTACTGGCTACTGAGGGTGTGTATACTCACCATCCAGCACGCTGACAACACAGGAACGTTGTTCGCCTTCGCCCCAGAGTTCTACCTCAACGTGGCCATGAACAGCTATAGCGCTCTCAAGAACTACTTCAGCCCCTCCAACTGCATGGACCAACTGCCAGGTAACTTCCTGCCTGCTTTAAGGCTGTGTTTTGTGGCCATGGACAGCTACTTTGTCAGGTGACCACAACACACTAAGGCTGCAGCCCTAGTCCATTATATTTAATGACTTTTGTCCAGAGCCTCAATTAAAAACTACAGTTGATATGCAGATGATAGTTTAACTGCTTGGCATTTTTCGTTGTCTTGTAGACCCTTTTTAGGCAGTTTTGTTGTGATAACTGAATTTGCATACACATTAAAGGTTGTGATCTCGTGCCAGTAATATCTCCTCCTGCCTGTTGACACAGTCCCTTATTTATTAATCATATTTATTTATAGACATTTTTACATCTGAAATTATCAAGAAATTATTGTACAGGAACCCTAAAGAGCATGCAGAAATACAGCAACCCGGCTTAGAGCCCTAAAGAGCTTGCAGAAGTACAGCAACCCGGCTTAGAGCCCTAAAGAGCTTGCAGAAGTACAGCAACCCGGCTTAGAGCCCTAAAGAGCTTGCAGAAGTACAGCAACCCGGCTTAGAGCCCTAAAGAGCATGCGGAAATACAGCAACCCGGCTTAGAGCCCTAAAGAGCATGCAGAAATACAGCAACCCGGCTTAGAGCCCTAAAGAGCATGCAGAAATACAGCAACCCGGCTTAGAGCCCTAAAGATCTTGGAGAAGTACAGCAACCCGGCTTAGAGCCCTAAAGAGCATACGAAAATACAGCAACCCGGCTTAGAGCCCTAAAGAGCTTGCAGAAATACAGGAACCCGGCTTAGAGCCCTAAAGAGCATGCGGAGTACAGCAACCGGCTTAGAGCCTAAAGAGCATGCGGAAATACAGCAACCCGGCTTAGAGCCCTAAAGAGCATGCGGAAATACAGCAACCCGACTTAGAGCCCTAAAGAGCATGTGGAAATACAGCAACCTGACTTAGAGCCCTAAAGAGCATGCAGAAATACAGCAACCAGGAGATGTTTATTGACTGTTGTCTTTTCCCCAGGCTACGAGGACACCCTCACTCAACTTGCTGCTATCCTCGCTAAGCACTTTGCTGACCCGCGCATCGTTGGAACAGGTGAGTGGAAGCAATCACACAGAGCCATCATATTATAAACCACATTATGCATCACTGGCATTTACCAGTAGGGGCCTGGAGTTATACCTGAACACGTTACTGAAGAGAATCGACCTGATCATGAAGAACTCTGGGTTCTGAGTTACTAAGCCCTGGAGTTTTGCCTGCTCTCGTCACAATTCCTTGCCCTATTTATCAATGCACGGCAAGGAGGGATAAGAAGAGTGTGTTCTGGTTTTCATCTGTATAGTTGGTCTTCCGTTAGTCAGTGCCTCACCTAAAGCCTTCTTTATTTCTGTTTAGCTAGCTGGTTTAAGAAGAATCCCTGAGAGACTACATACTGTAGTTCCTGTTTATTAGCTAACTGGTTTAAGAAGAATCCCTGAGAGACTACATACTGTAGTTCCTGTTTATTAGCTAGCTGGTTTAAGAAGAATACCTGAGAGACTACATACTGTAGTTCCTGTTTATTAGCTAGCTGGTTTAAGAAGAATACCTGAGAGACTACATACTGTAGTTCCTGTTTATTAGCTAGCTGGTTTAAGAAGAATCCCTCTGACTACATACTGTAGTTCCTGTTTATTAGCTAGCTGGTTTAAGAAGAATCCCTCTGACTACATACTGTAGTAGACACATTCATCTGTAGAGCAGAAATGTGAATTGGTCACCCTGCCTGCATGCCAAATGACAACCTATTCCCTACATAGTGCCCTGCTTTTGAACCCTAGTCCTATGGTTCCCACACATATCTGTCTCTGCTATTACCTGGAGCTGCAGGACAAAGCTTCCCGGTAACACAAGAGGACAGAGTCATCTGTTACAAGCTATTTTAATGGGAATTGTGGACTTAATATAGCCTCTGGTACTGCTATTTTTCGCCAGGATTAATTTCTAACTATGACCGGATAATTACAAGTTTTTACAATTGAGCTCCAGGCAGTCAGAGTAAAAGAAAGGAAATGTCTGTTTGAGATCCAGGCAGACAGATCTGTTTGAGCTCCAGGCAGACAGAGTAAAGAAAATAAATGTCTGTATTTTTCCTTGTCCTTCATACACAATGCTGGTGGCTCGTGTTTTAGAATCCTATTTAAAGGAATTGCTTTCAAGTGTTGTTTTTCTTAGGTGTTTTTTGTTAAAGGTAAATGGTTTGTTATTGTGTTACTATTGTGAGGGAAGGTTTTCAGATTGGGTGTTCAGCAGACCCCGGGGTTGGTTCAAATACTATTTGACATCTTTCAAGTACTTTGTTTTTTTTCTCTAGCCTGCCTACTTGCCTAGAGTGCCAGATAAGTGGGGTTTGTACATTTGGGACTATTCTTTTGTTCCATTAATCCAGTTAAACTCAATCAAGCCCAGATAAAAGGACAGGATATTATGATTTTTTTTTATGATTTTAAAACCCAGGTCTGATTTCAGTATTCATTTGAATAATGTTATGTGTCCTTCAGGCTTGTCTGCTGTGACACTGAGAGTAGTCTAACTCTGTCAAGTCACCTCAGATGCACTTAGTATGAGTCCCAAATTCACCCTATTCCTTATATAGGTCCCCAATGTCTCCCTTCAAAAGTAGTGCACTATATAGTGAAGAGTGCCATTTCAGACGAATCCTAACTCTAATCTAACTCTATTGATAAGATATCAGTCATGTCTTAGATACACATCTAAGTATTTATACAGTACATAACAAATCCAACTGCATGGACATATAAAAGCTTCAGTGTTAATTATCATTGTCAGACACTCCGTGCGTAACAAATGGCACCCTTTTTTCTATATAGGGCACTACTTTTTTTGATGAAAATCATACGGGACCTGGTCAAATGTAGCGCACTAAATAGGGAGAAGGGTGGCGTTTGGAACTCAGGCAGTGTGTTTGTTTCTTCTCCGGGCTCAGCGTTGTGTGACTCTCTGCTTGTTGTCACGGTGACAGGATACATTCTTCTTATTTATGTTCCATCATGTTTGTTTTGGCTTCACTAGAATGAGATCCTCATATCTCGTTGTCTCAGATGGTTTTTATACATCAGAGGAGTTAAGAAGCCTTGTTCAGTTCTCAGGGTTCTGACTGTTATTGTTTTGGTTCGGATTCAGTTCAGTTAGCTCTTCTTAAAGGGGAATTGGTCTCGTTTTTTGACTTGCTCTTCAAGAAATGCTGGCGGCCATGACAGAAGCCAAACGAGACTTGGCTTGGGGGTGTGGTTTGATGTGGGTGTGTCCTTGCCACCACCAAGACACACCCATCTATCAGAACCTTGCCCGTAGCTGTTTCCTGCAGGTTGAGTTCAATAACTACAGGCAGATGTATGGTGAGCTGCCGGAGGAAGCTTTGAATCAGTCAGTAGCCTCCAGAGTAATACGAGAAGAATGCAATTGTTAGATATTCTAAACAGTTTTTTTTTTTTTATAAAATAACGTTCAAATATAGTAACAGGTTTATGTAGAATAAACAACCCTTTACATAATACCATAGAAGCAGTGTTCTGCTAATGTAACAATGTTCACCTTTCGTCTTTGATTCTCATTCCCAGCCGATACTGATAGTGTTAGGCCTCTCCAGGTGTCTCTCCATTCAGATACATCCATATCAAGCCTGTCTGTCAGAGTGCCAGGTCTCTCTCCATTCAGAGACATCAGTGTCAAGCCTGTCTGTCAGATTGCCAGGTCTCTCTCCATTCAGAGACATCCATATCAAGCCTGTCTGTCAGAGTGCCAGGTCTCTCCATTCAGAGACATCAGTGTCAAGCCTGTCTGTCAGATTGCCAGGTCTCTCTCCATTCAGAGACATCCATATCAAGCCTGTCTGTCAGAGTGCCAGGTCTCTCCATTCAGAGACATCAGTATCAAGCCTGTCTGTCAGAGTGCCAGGTGTCTCTCCATTCAGAGACATCCATATCAAGCCTGTCTGTCAGATTGCCAGGTCTCTCTCCATTCAGAGACATCCATATCAAGCCTGTCTGTCAGAGTGCCAGGTGTCTCTCCATTCAGAGACATCAGTATCAAGCCTGTCTGTCAGTCTGGACTTCATCACATCATCTTGCAAGGCTCCATACATGTTTCTGTGAACACATACACACATAGTCATTGTTCTATTACCAATGGCAGTTAGGATCGGTGATATCTGACACACATACAGGTACTATGTTGAAGTTTAAACAAGTCAGACTAAACCTACCTAATTCTGGTTTCCCCATTGACAACCGTTGGTGAGCAGACAAAGAGGTGAGGCTGACCGTGTAGATCAGCTCCTCTCCCTTCATCAAAGATACTGGTCAGTCACACACAAACACACAGAGCACTGATTACAGCATCAATGGTGGTTATGATTAGCATGGTGGTTATGATTAGCATGGTGGAACTAACCTAAAAGCTGAATTCACCTTTCTAGTTCACGTCAGATGTTATGATATGTGAAGTGAAATAGAATGGATAACGCAGAGATCAGGCTGGTTCCACCAGGCTAGGTTTTGAAGGTGGATTGGGACAAAACTCGAAACAGTTTTGACCAGGTCAAATGTCGCCAACCTGATTTTAAGTGTCCTCCCCGTTCAATTTATAGGAATGCTCACAGCGAGGGTATGTCTGCGTGATGCAGACGATCCCCTTGCTGGTCTTCTCCCTGTTGCATGTTGGGCTGCAAACTAGACTCTGTGCAACAAAACTAGTGACAAAACATTACAAAACCTGGTCAGATAATTTCAAGTCATCAGTCTCAAGTCTCAAGTTATATTTTCTATAAAGCCGAGTTTTAAGTCATCAAATTTGTGACTCGAGTCCAAGTCATCTGCAGCGACGGTATGTCTGCGTGATGCCGACGGTCCCCTTGCTGGTCTTCTCCCTGTTGCATGTTGGGCTGCAAACTAGACTCTGTGCAACAAAACTAGTGACAAAACATTACAAAACCTGGTCAGATAATTTCAAGTCATCAGTCTCAAGTCTCAAGTTATATTTTCTATAAAGCCGAGTTTTAAGTCATCAAATTTGTGACTCGAGTCCAAGTCATCTGCAGCGACGGTATGTCTGCGTGATGCCGACGGTCCCCTTGCTGGTCTTCTCCCTGTTGCATGTTGGGCTGCAAACTAGACCTCTCTCGGACAACTGCAGCAGGCCGATCCTCATATACAATGTACTTTCTCATCTTATGAGGTGGTGTTGACTGGGAGGGCCTGTGACAGACAAGTGATGACTTGCATTTTGTTATGAAGGACAAAGATTTTTGGACTTCTACTTCAATGAGTCAAAGCCGTGTTGTTTATCGTGGTCCAGGCTCAAATCCCTGACGCTCGAAGGAGGAGAAGACGGTGCTATAGAGGCAGCCTTGTGGGATACCTGACGAGACCATGTCGGAGAGTGGATGAATCGCCTCTACCCACCGCCGTTGACTTTAATGCAGGGAAACTGAAATCCATTTTACCTCATTTTCACCAGCCTGTCACCTGTCCAACTAGTGGCGACAAAACTCTAAATCACCTTTACTCCACACAAAGAGACGCCTACAAGCCCTCCCTCACCCTCCATTTGGCAAATCTGACCATAACTCTATCCTGCTGATTCCTGCTTAGAAGCAAAATCTCAAACGGCAAGTACCAGTGACACACTCAATACGGAAGTGGTCCAATGAAGTGGATGCTACGCGGCAGGTAGCCTAGTGGGGGCGGCAGGTAGCCTAGTGGTTAGAGCGTTGGACTTGTAACCGGAGGGTTGGACTTGTAACCGGAGGGTTGCAACGCAACCGGAGGGTTGCAAGTTCGAATCCCTGAGCTGACAAGGTAAAAATCTGTCGTTCTGCCCCTGAACAAGGCAGTTAACCCACTGTTCCCCGGGCGCCGAAGACGTGGATGTCAATTAAGGCAGCCCCCCGCACCTCTCTGATTCAGAGGGGTTGGGTTAAATGTGGAAGACACATTTCGGTTGAAGGCATTCGGTTGTACAACTGACTAATAATGGTGACTTTGACTTTGACTACAGGACTGTTTTGCTCGCACAGACTGGAATATGTTCCGGGATTCATCTGACCACATTAGTCACCGACTTCATTAAGTGCATTGATGACGTTGTACCACACATTGACCGTACGTACATATCCCAACCAGAAGCCATGGATTACAGGAAATATCCGCATTGAGCTAAAGGCTAGTGCTGCCGCTTTCAAGGAGTGGGACACTAATCCGGACGCCTATATGAAATACTGCTACACCCTCCGATGAACCATCCAGCAGGAAAAGAGTCAATTCAGGACCAAGATCAAATCCTACTGCACCGACTGACTCATCAGATGTGGCAGGGCTTGCAAACTATCATGGATTACAAAGAAATCCCTGCTAGACAAGATAAATGCCTTCTATGTACACTTTGAGGCTAGCAGCACTGAACTATGCTGTGTGGTCACGCTCTGCATAGCCGATGTGAGTAAGACCTTTTTTTCAGGTTAACGTTCAGACTGATTACCAGGACGCGTGCTCAGAGCATGAGCTAATCAGCTGTCAAGTGTCTTCACTGACATTTTCAACCTCTCCCTGACCCAGTCTTTAATACCTACAGTTGGATTCGGAAGATTACATACACTTAGATTGGAGTCATTAAAACTCGTTTTTCAACCACTCCACAAATTTCTTGTTAACAAACTATAGTTTTGGCAAGTCGGTAAGGACATCTACTTTGTGCATGACACAAGTAATTTTTCCAACAACTGTTTACAGACAGATTATTTCACTTATAATTCCAGTGGGTCAGAAGTTTACATACACCTAAGTTGACTGTGCCTTTGAACAGCTTGGAAAATTCCAGAAAAGGATGTCATGGCTTTAGACGCTTCTGATAGGCTAATTGACATCATTTGAGTCAATTGGAGGTGTATCTGTGGATGTATTTCAAGGACTACCTTCAAACTCAGTGCCTCTTTGCTTGACATCATGGGGAAATCAAAAGAAATCAGCCAAGACCTCAGAAAACAAATTGTAGACCTCCACAAGTCTGGTTCATCCTTGGGAGCGATTTTCAAATGCCTGAAGGTACCACGTTCATCTGTAGAAACAATAGAACGCAAGTATGAACACCATGGGACCACGCAGCTGTCATACCGCTCAGGAAGGAGACGCATTCTGTCTCCTAGAGATGAACTTACTTTGATGCGAAAAGTGCATATCAATCCCAGAACAACAGCAAAGGACCTTGTGAAGATGCTGGATGAAACAGGCACAAAAGTATCTATATCCACAGTAAAACGAGTCCTATATCGACATAACCTGAAAGGCCGCTCAGCAAGGAAGAAGCCACTGCTCCAAAACCGCCATGAAAATGCCAGACTACGGTTTGCAACTGCACATGGTGACAAAGATCGTACATTTTGGAGAAATGTCTTCTGGTCTGATGACCATTGTTATGTCACTTCTGGTGTGCCCCAGGGCTCTGTCCTGGGGCCCCTACTTTTCATCATTTATCTCCTGCCCCTGGGAAATATCTTCCGCAAATTCAATATTCAATTCCACTGTTATGCTGATGACACCCAGCTCTACCTTTCGACCAAACCGTCGTCCACTCTCCCGCCCACCTCCCTTACTTGACTGCATCTCAGAAATAAAAACCTGGTTTTCCCAAAACTTCCTCAAATTAAACAGTAATAAAACTGAGGTTCTCCTTATTGGCACTAAATCTACTTTATCCAAAACCGACAGTTCTTCTCTTAATATTGATAACTCCTCCGTTTCACCCTCCCCACAGGTTAAGAGTCTGGGTGTCATCCTTGACAGCACATTATCTTTTCAATCGCACATTAATAACATTACACGGTCTGCCTATTTCCATCTCTGAAACATCAATCGACTCCGTCCCTCCCTTACCCCCATACTGCCGTCCTTGTCCACAGTCTCGTCACTTCCCGTTTGGACTACTGCAACTCTCTCCTTTTTGGCCTCCTCATAAATCCCTCCATAAACTTCAAATGGTCCAGAATTCAGCTGCCCGCATCATTACTCGAACCCCCTCCATTCATCACATCACTCGTGTTCTCCAACAGCTTCACTGGCTCCCGGTCCAGTTCCGTATCCAATTCAAAGTCCTTCTGTTAACATTCAAGTCCATCCATAAACTTCGCCCCCATATTTGTCTGATCTCCTCCAGGGTCCAACTTCCACCTGCTCCCTTAGATCCTCTTCCTCCATACACCTGTCTGTCCCCCCCGCCCGTCTCACCACTATGGGGAGCAGAGCATTCAGCCGCTCTGCTCCCCGTCTCTGGAACTCATTACCATCCCAACTCAGAAACATCGATTCATTTTCCCATTTCAAATCACAACTCAAAACACACCTGTTTAAAACTGCCTATCTCACTTGACGTCAACTGCTCTGCTTCTTTTGTTGTTTTTAATGCTGTTCTATGCTTTTAAATGTCTTATGTTTCCCAGTACGGTGTCCTTGAGTGTCAAGAAAGGCGCCTTAAATAAAATGTATTATTATTATTATGTTTGGAGGAAAAAGGCTTGCAAGCCGAAGAACACCATCCCAACTGGGAAGCACCGGGGGTGGCAGCATCATGTTGTGGGGGGTGCTTTGCTGCAGGAGGGACTGGTGCACTTAACAAAATAGATGGCATCATGAGGAATTGAAAATGTGGATATATTGAAGCAACATCTCAAGACATCAGTCAGGAAGTTAAAGCTTGGTCGCAAGTGGGTCTTCTAAATGGACAATGACCCCAAGCATACTTCCAAAGTTGTGGCAAAATGGCTTAAGGACACCAAAGTCAAGGTATTGGAATGGCCATGACAAAGCCCTGACCTCAATCCTATAGAAAATGTGTGGGCAGAACTGAAAAAGCGTGTGCGAATAAGGAGGCCTACAAACCTGAGTCAGTTACACCAGCTCTATCAGGAGGAATGGGCCAAAATTCACCTACGTGAGAATGCAGTTCAACTGGATACTGGACTTCCTGACGGGATGCCCCTAGGTTGTGAGGATAGGCAACAACACACCCACCATGCTGACCCTTAACATGGGGGGCCCCTCAGCGGTGCGTGCTTTGATCCCTCCTGTACTACCTGTTCACCCACGACTGCGTGACCAGGCACAACTCCGACACCGTCATAAAGTTTGCAGACGACACAACGGTCACCGCCTGGTCACCGACAACGATAAGACAGCCTACAGGGAGGTGGTCGAGACCTGGCCGTGTGGTGCCAGGACAACAACCTCTCCCTCAACATCAGCGACTCATGTGGCGGACTGGGCGCAATGCATGCTGACACGGTCACCAGGTGTACAGTGTTTCCTCAGACACATTGGTGCTGCTGGCTTCCGGGTTAAGCGGGCATTGTGTCAAGAAGCAGTGCGGCTTGGCTGGGTTGTGTTTCGGGGGACGCGCGGCTCTCGACCTTCACCTCTCCCGAGTCCTTATGGGAGTTGCAGCGACGAGACAAGACTGTAACTACCAACTACCACAAGAAAGGGGGTAAAAAGTAAGATTTTTTTTCTTTCTGTTCTCTCTTCTACCGCATGTCAAGCGGAACCTATGCACCAAGTCTGAAACCAAAAATGCCCTGAAAGGCTTGTACCCCCAAGCTATAAGACTGCTAAATATACTGATCAAAAATATTTATAATCAACATGCAACAATTTCTAAGAATTTACTGAGTTACAGTTCATATAAGGAAACCACTCAACTGAAAGACATTCAGTTGATTTCACATGACTGGGCAGGGGTGCAGCCATGGGCGGGCCTGGGAGTGCATAGGCCTATCCACTTAGCAGCCAGGCCCACCCACTGGAGAGCCAGGCTCAGCCAATCAGAATTAGTTTTTCCCCACAAAAGTTCTTTATTACAGACAGAAATGTCTCCTCAGGGCTGGAAAACTATAGAACTTTGGCTGTGCAGGCATGGCCAATCCTTATAGGGCTCGTGATCCTTTGAACGTGTTGGGGGCGATGAAACAACAGAGCCCCCTCAAGTCAATGAAGGGAAGCGAAGTGGGCGGAGGGGCGATTTGCACATTGAGCTTGGCAAAAGGGAGCATGATTTGTTGACATTGTAATACAAACCCAACCTTCATTTACTCGTCATTTACTCGTTTCAAACTCTGTTTTAGACAAGACTGATTTTATGACCAAAATTATCCTATTTACTAATTTTGTATTCAATCTTGACACTTAAATACATGTTTATGACTCATATCGATGCAACAGGACTTTTTTCAGAAGCCGTTACTTGCTTATTAGGGGCAGACATTCTAGGATACAATTTTCCGGCAAAACAGCCCGATCATACGTTTCGTTATATTGTTGACCATTTAAAAGATTCCCAGATGCCAGACTGTAGCTTTAAACCCTTTTCGCTATTCAACAACACATATTGAGTCACATACACCTGAGTAGCAGCACAGTTGGAGCCCAATGTTTTGTCTCTTTAGAGATGCACTGCAGGTGTATTACCTGCCTACTTCTCTCTGTCTCAGGACGCACAACAAATCTAGATTGGCTCAGAAAATAGGATCAAAACAAAGGAGTGCAATGAGGCACATCACTGAATATTCCTAAATAGCAACATGGTCAATGCTAAGGGGCATACTACGTCCCAGGTTTGAGGGGTTGGCTTGATAAATTTGGTCAACTCTTGAGTTCAACATGAGAACCAGTACCACGAAAGTGGTTCACCTTTTTAGCCAGGTAAATTTCTATGTCAACGTATTCTTCAGAACTAACCTGCTCCGGGGCAGGCTAACTCTATTTAGCCTGAATGAAGTGTCTGAGCCACGAGTCGAGGACCAATGAAATCAGATTCCCTCCCTCTTGTAAAGATGACCTATACTGAAGGTGACCTATACAAACGACTGCAAGTATGAAGGTGACCTATACATACGACTGCAAGTATGAAGTTGACCTATACATACGACTTTAATGTGTTATTCAATGCATTTCTATGGGCAATTGCAGTAAAAACTACACCTAATGGCCCTGCCAAACTACACCTAATGGCCCTGCCAAACTACACCTAATGGCCCTGCCAATCTACACCTAATGGCCCTGCCAAACTACACCTAATGGCCCTGCCAAACTTCACCTAAACTATATTTAAACACATTTTACACATATATAATAATAGATGTGGCATAAAGACAATATTTAATCACCTGATAGGTGACAATATTATCAATTGTCAGATTGAGACTGATGAACAGCACAGCATGCATTGACAAAGAAGGGAACTGTTTTCTAATGAATCTTGCCAAGCAATTCTCAGAATTGCACAGATTGGTTCTGTTTCAAAAATGTTCCTAGAATCACCATGGCTCAACGTGTACCTCACTTGGCTACTGCCATTAAAAAAAAAAAAAGAAAATCCTTTATTTTGTTTGTCTATAATTCTTACTGTAAAATGTTTTGACTTGTAGGGCAGGATAGTAGACGAGTGTGTTGTCTGCTAAGTTCATTTCATTGGCATGGCACAGCCATATAGGCTCCTGGTGCAAATCAACACCGGACTATTCTACTGTTAAATATGCATATATTTTCATGACCATCGTGGCACATTGAGGTAGAAATACATTAACGATATGCATTAACAATAAGCCTTTGTAATAAAAGAAAGATGGCACTTCTGACAGCCTATTTCCAGCCGTAGCTCGCTGAATTTGTTCACGTTTACCATTGTCTTAATGATGAGTTAGGTGCTGGACATGCACTCGTAGATTCAGGCCTTCTAGAGTTAGCAGCATACGGACGACCAATATCCACCGTTTGTGGTACGCATGAAGCCTGAGCTGGAATGTGAAGCTAACTGAAGCTGGCTAGCTTTAGAGAAGCCTGACTAGACCTACCTTGCTTCATAGCATATCCCTCTGGTGTCTGGTAGAGTCTGTATTTTAATTTTAAATCTCGTTCTGTTCTGTGTGTGTGTGTTTCTCACTCCGTAGACATCAAAGACTCCCTTATGCAGGCTCTGGCCAGTTACGTGTGTTACCCACAATCACTCAGAGCCGTGGAGAGGATCCCAGAGGAACAGTGAGTACTGTCTGTATTGTAGTGCGTGCGTGCGTTTTGTATGTGTTTATACTTCTACTTTAGGTCTTGTGAACATACCAAAAATAGACACCAAATAGCCTCTTTGCTCTATGTCAATAATTTCTCACGTTTATCAGGTACATCTTGCAAGCTGTGTCCTATGTGAAGGCATCACTGAGTCTCGTATGTGAAGGCATCACTGAGTCTCGTATGTGAAGGCATCACTGAGTCTCGTATGTGAAGGCATCACTGAGTCTCGTATGTGAAGGCATCACTGAGTCTCGTATGTGAAAGAGTATGTTTGTCTCCTAGACGTGTGTCCATGATGAGAAACCTGCTGGCCCCGTATGAACAGAGGCCCTGGGCTCAGACTAACTGGATCCTGGTGCGACTGTGGAGGGTACGTACCCTGTCCTTGGTTCTCCTCTATCAACACCGTGCCCGTTGCCGTCTTCTGGCTTAGGTTCTCAGTGCACAAGTTCACAATTGTCCCACCATGGGTTCTGTTGCAGGGCTGTGGGTCTGATCTCTCTTGTCCCTGACCTCTTTTGTATTGTCCTCACTAACCCCAGCCTCACCATAGTTTCTGTTCTCTTACAGGGCTGTGGGTTTGGGTACAGGTACACACGACTGCCTCATCTGCTCAAAACCAAACCAGAGGATACCAACCTTCCCAGTCTACAGAGTAAGTCTCCTCCTCTCCCTCTTCTGTCCTCCCACTTCTCTCTCCTCACTATCCTCCCCTTCCCCGCTTTCTCCTCCTCTACCTCTAATTACCTCCTCTCCCTCCCTCCTCTCTTCCTCTCCCTACTTCTCTCTCCTCCTCTCCCTCCCTCCTCTCCCTCCCTCCTCTCTCCCACTCCCTCCCTCCTCCCTCCTCTCCCTCCCTCCTCTCCCTCCCTCCTCTCTCCCACTCCCTCCCTCCTCTCTCCCTCCCTCCCTCCTCTCTCCCTCCCTCCCTCCTCTCTCCCACTCCCTCCCTCTTCCCTCCCACTCCCTCCCTCCTCTCTCCCACTCCCTCCCTCCTCTCTCCCTCCCTCCCTCTTCCCTCCCTCCCTCCCTCCTCTCTCCCACTCCCTCCCTCCTCTCTCCCACTCCCTCCCTCCTCTCTCCCACTCCCTCCCTCTTCTCTCCCTCCCTCCCTCCTCTCTCCCACTCCCTCCCTCTTCTCTCCCACTCCCTCCCTCCTCTCTCCCACTCCCTCCCTCTTCCCTCCCACTCCCTCCCTCCTCTCTCCCACTCCCTCCCTCCTCTCTCCCACTCCCTCCCTCCTCTCTCCCACTCCCTCCCTTCTCTCTCTCTCTCTCTCTCTCTCTCTCTCTCTCTCTCTCTCTCTCTCTCTCTCTCTCTCTCTCTCTCTCTCTCTCTCTCTCCCTACTCCTCTCTCCCTCCCTCCCTTCTCTCTCTCCCTACTCCTCTCTCCCACTCCCTCCCCCCTCTCCTCCTCTCCCTTCCTCCTCTCCCTCCCTCCTTTCTCCCACTCCCTCCCTCCTCTCCCTCCCCCTACTTCTCTCTCTCTCTTCCTCTCCCTCTGTCCTTTTTCACTCTCTCACCACAGAACTATAGAGCTATTCCTTTACCACTCACATACTCTTGACTGTCTGTCTTCTCTTGTCTGTCCGCTGTTCTATTGTCTGTCCATACTCACTGTGTCTGTCTGTCTCCCTCAGTCCACTCACATCTTTGTAATAAATCCAACGTTGGAGCTAATCAGCCAAGTGGCCTATTTTGTT
The DNA here is from genome assembly GCA_030435695.1 of Brachymystax lenok tsinlingensis. NCBI lineage: Eukaryota > Metazoa > Chordata > Actinopteri > Salmoniformes > Salmonidae > Brachymystax > Brachymystax lenok. The sequence goes on from CM059813.1 coordinate 6,418,622, forward strand.
GTATCATGTTCCCATAAATAGTTTTAAGGTCGTTTCTCCTCTGTTTTTATCTTTCCTGTTTTTATGAAACTCGTTTTGTCCGCTGATCTTTGTGTTTGTTGTACGTGTGCAAGTCTGAGTGGGACGGAGAGGGAAAAGCACCATTTTTTTTTTTTTTACATCTAAAATAATAGTCATCTTTACCTCTCCTTTGAGGTCGTTAGTAGTGAGACGTGTTCCGAGGCAGGAAGACCACAGTGTTGAGTTATTGTGCTGGAGCTTACATCAGAGATATGCAAAGTGATGAAGGCCCAGTGGTAATAGGTCCGCCTCCTCCACATTCCTCTTCACCGTGTGGTTGGTATACTCTTCATCAGCGTCTTTACTGGCCGTCTGTTACAACTGGCATGTGACTGGTATAGTAACTGATCAGTGAGTCTATCAGTTCAGATTGCTTGTTTTGAATACAGGCGCTTGTAAAGTCCTACTGTCATCCATTTGAAGCACAGTATATCAGCCTGAGTCCCAGTCTAGTTGTGCCATCATGCCAACTTCCTGTCAATCATTGACATTCCATTACCAAACATTGGCGTGACAATGACGGCAATATAATTGCTAAAAACACAAACCTTTCCGGGACCGGGCTAAACCGTTCCGGGACCGGGCTCACAGTATATAGAGTGGTACAGGTATTCTGTGTTCTGTCATTCTTTAGGTATTAGTAGTCCATAGTAGATGGGGTATTTCTGTCCAACGAAATACAATTGCTTTCACATACAGGCATCAAACGTGCAGACCCAAGTAGAGAAACACATTTTTGTAGCAGCAATAACATAGACTTAGTCATTACATATTCTTTAAATGTTCTGCTTCTATTAAATGCATGGAGTTTAAGCTACCCCGGTATACAATGAGGTCCCCTAAAATACAAAGTTAGACATGAAAAACAACGACTGCACTGTTTGACATGTTGTGAGATAGTGTTTGTATTTACTTTGCTCTGATTAAAACTGATCAACCATGACTGTGTTCCAAATGGCATCCTATTCCATCCTAGGGGCCCTTGACAAAAGTAGTGCACTAAATAAGGAGTAGGGTGCAATTGTTCCTGGTCTAAAGTAGTGCACTAAATAGGAAATAGGATACCATTGGTCCTGGTCTAAAGTAGTGCACTAAATAAGGAATAGGGTGCAATTGTTCCTCGTCTAAAGTAGTGCACTAAATAGGGAATAGGATACCATTGGTCCTGGTCTAAAGTAGTGCACTAAATAAGGAATAGGGTGCAATTGTTCCTCGTCTAAAATAGTGCACTAAATAGGGAATAGGATACCATTGGTCCTGGTCTAAAGTAGTGCACTAAATAAGGAATAGGGTGCAATTGTTCCTCGTCTAAAATAGTGCACTAAATAGGGAATAGACACAATAACAACAAAAAAATCCAGGAAAACGCATGTGATTAATGTTATAAAATGAATTGCATTTTAATTAGGGAAATAAGTATTTGAACCCCTCTCAATAAGAAAGATTTCTGTCTCCCAGGTGTATACAGGTAACGAGCTGAGATTAGGAGGACAGTCTTAAAGGGAGTGCTCCTAATCTCAGCTTGTTACCTGTATAAAAGACACCTGTCCACAGAAGCAATCAATCAATCAGATTCCAAACTCTTCACCATGGCAAAGACCAAAGAGCTCTCCAAGAATGTCAGGGACAAGATTGTAGACCTACACAAGGCTGGAATGGACTACAAGACGATCGCCGAGAAGGTGACAACAGTTGGTGCGATTATTCACAAATGAAAGAAACACAAAAGAACTGTCAATCTCCCTCTGCCTGGGTCTCCATCCAAGATCTCACCTCGTGGAGTTGCAATGATCATGAGAACGGTGAGGAATCAGTCCAGAACTACACGGGAGGATCTTGTCTGATCTCAAGGCAGCTGGGACCATAGTCACCAAGAAAACAATTGGTAACACACTACGCCGTGAAGGACTGAAATCCTGCATCGCCCGCAAGATCCCCCTGCTCAAGAAAGCACATATACATGCCCGTCTGAAGTTTGCCAATGAACATCTGAATGATTCAGAGGACAACTGGGTGAAAGTGTTGTGGTCAGATGAGACCAAAATGGAGCTCTTTGGCATCAACTCAACTCGCCGTGTTTGGAGGGGGAGGAATGCTGCCTATGAACCCAAGAACACCATCCCCCCCCGTCAAACATGGAGGTGGAAACATTATGCTTTGGGGGTGTTTTTCTGCTAAGGGGACAGGACAACTTCACTGCATCAAAGGGACGATGGACGGGGCTATGTACCGTCAAATCTTGGGTGAGAACCTCCTTCCCTCAGCCAGGGCATTGAAAATGGGTCGTGGATGGGTATTCCAGCATGACAGTGACCCAAAACACACGGCCAAGGCAACAAAGGAGTGGCTCAAGAAGAAGCACATTAAGGTCCTGGAGTGGCCTAGCCAGTCTCCAGACCTTAATCCCATAGAACATCTGTGGAGGGAGCTGAAGGTTCAAGTTGCCAAACGTCAGCCTTGAAACCTTAATGACTTGGAGAAGATCTGCAAAGAGGAGTGGGACAAAATCCCTCCTGAGATGTGTGCTAACCTGCAAGAAACGTCTGACCTCTGATTGCCAACAAGGGTTTTGCCACCAAGTACTAAGTCATGTTTAGCAGAGGGGTCAAATACTTATTTCCCTCCATTTAAAATGCACATCAATTCATAAAATGTTTCACATGTGTTTTTCTGGATTTTTTTGTTGTTATTCTGTCTCTCACTGTTCAAATAAACCTACCATTAAAATTATAGGCTGATCATTTCTTTGTCAGTGGGCAAACGTACAAAATCAGCAGGGGATCAAATACTTTTTTCCCTTACTGTACATATTCCACCTCTTTAGATTTGTGTGTATAAGGTAGTTGTTGTGAAATTGTTAGATATTACTACAATGTCAGAACTAGAAGCACAAGCATTTCGCAACACTCACATTAATATCTGCTAACCATGTGTATGTGACCAATACAATTAGATTTGATTAGTGCATTAAAAATCCCTTTATAAAGTAGGAAGCTTTAAACCTACACTATGTATGCCTTACAGTAAATGCATTACACTGAGTATACCTGGACACGAGGAAGAGCCTGCAGCACAGTAAGAATCTGTAGTGTTGAAGACAACATGATAAGATGAAGGGAAGTTGATGGAGAAAATACACTTCGTTTCCTGCTTCAGTCAGAGGATGGGCTTTCCCTGGTCCTCTTCATGTAGGCCTAATGCTATTAGAAAATACACTGATGTTTTAACCTTGTTTCCGGCTTCAATCAGAGGATTGCCTTTCCCTGGCCCTCTTCATGTAGGCAAAATTGTATTGGAAAATACACTTTGTCTCCAGCTTCAATCAGGAAAATTACCCTGGGCTGGTTTCTTTTTAAATTTAAAATTGTTGTAATGTAACCTTTTATTTATCTAGGCAAGTCAGTTAAGAAAACAAATTCTTATTTACAGTGACAGCCTACCGGGGAAAACAGTGGGTTTAACTGCCTTGTTCAGGGGCAGAACGACAGATTTTTACCTTGTCGGCTCGGGGATTCGATCCAGCAACCTTTCGGGTTACTGGGCCAACGCTCTAACCACTAGGCTACCTGCCGCTTCTGTATGGTATTGCCTGGAATGGTTGTCCAGGTGGATCTCTGTGAGGACCTTCTAAGAGGGTTACTGTATAGTTCTGAAGGCTAATGATTGTTACTGGGTTATAGGATGTTAAATATTATGTTTGTGTGAGATTAAAAATGTTAAAAAGGTGCTGTCACCAGTAGCTAATGTGTAGCTGGCGCCGGTAGCTAATATGTAGCTGGCACCAGTAGCTAATGTGTAGCTGGCACCAGTAGCTAATGTGTAGCTGGCACCAGTAGCTAATGTGTAGCTGGCACCAGTAGCTAATGTGTAGCTGGCACCAGTAGCTAATGTGTAGCTGGCGCCGGTAGCTAATATGTAGCTGGCACCAGTAGCTAATGTGTAGCTGGCGCCGGTAGCTAATATGTAGCTGGCACCAGTAGCTAATGTGTAGCTGGCGCCGGTAGCTAATATGTAGCTGGCACCAGTAGCTAATGTGTAGCTGGCGCCGGTAGCTAATATGTAGCTGGCACCAGTAGCTAATGTGTAGCTGGCGCCGGTAGCTAATATGTAGCTGGCGCCGGTAGCTAATATGTAGCTGGCGCCGGTAGCTAATGTGTAGCTGGCACCAGTAGCTAATGTGTAGCTGGCGCCGGTAGCTAATGTGTAGCTGGCACCGGTAGCTAAAGTGTAGCTGGCGCCAGTAGCTAAAGTGTAGCTGGCGCCAGTAGCTAATGTGACCTTGTATATAGATTCCATGTCAGCAAGAGCAATGACGTATTATTCTTGATTTTAAAAAAAAAAATTTATATAGCTTTGGTCAAGTAAAAAAACATTAGTGTCAAAGGCACTTAAATTCACTAGCTACCCTAATATCTTGATGTGACATTCTGACGTTAATGGATTTGGATCAAGTAAAAACAATTGTCAGCCACTGTAGCCTAGATCTTCCAAATGTTAAATGTACCAAGTCATTGATGCCCTTAACCTTTTCATGTGACAAGTTGATGGGGTGGTGATTTATTTTCTTTTTCAGCTAGTTTTTCTCTTTCTTGTCCAATCTGTCCATCTTCGGTTCTTTTTTTAAATGTATTTTTTTTTTTTGTCTTCTGTTCTTCATGCTAATATTGTTTCTGTTTCATCTGGCTCATTTGCATGGCTTACAGGAGATTTATCCATTGCTAGTTTCCAAAGTAAGTTTGTTCCTTTTTGTTTTACCATCACTAAGTAATTGATTTATTTTTACTTATTAGTGATCCCCCCCCTCAACCTTAGCCTGTAGCAGTTATATTTTGTATTCCATCCAATCCTACCCTTGTATTTATTTACGTTATCTAGAGCTTGTAGTTGGTCCCATATCCCTGTATTTGATCCTGGTAGTTTTCCCATGCACTGTTCCTTCACTGTGTGTATGTATGTTCCTTCAGCCCCAGACCTGCCTGTGTTTGTGTATGCCTCTTGTCTGTTAGTCTAATGAGTCTCTGGTGGTCTGTCGGTTTCCACAATGAAGACTCGTGTTTCTTGAGTCTTAAGTGTGAGAGGGGAAACGGCCACAGTACAGGCAATGTTGAACAAAGAAAAAACACCTCGTCACCAGAATATCTGTTAGTTAGCCTAGTATAATGAGTAGTACAGTTCAACACGTCATGTTGTCTTTTTATGTTCGTGTTTGTCCGTTCGCCTAATTGAGTAGAACAGGGAAAAATACATTTTACAAAAATGAATTTAAAGTACAAAAACACCAGCACCGGAGGGATGGATCCTCAGAGAGATAGGACAAAGGGAAAATACAAAAATCTACTGTCTGCATCATGTTTTGAAGTGACTAGCTACCCGGCCACTTGATTTGCATATTTCCTAACTTATGATTTATTTTAATTGGGAATTACTGACGCTTTCCAAACCATAAATGACAAGGCCCCGGAGCGAGAGAGACTTGAACTGCGTCCCAAATCTTACACTATTCCCTATAGGGTGTCATTTGGGACGCAGCTTAAGGACGAGGCGGGGTTGATAGGCCCCTGTGAAACAGTCTTTTGGGGTTGGTTTCATTAGTATATTGTTGATATAGTCCTGAAATGTTTTTCATGTCAGAAATCAAGTTTTCAAGATGTATAACTTTCAAAGTACAGAAATACAGCTCCTTTTGGCATCATAACGACTTTCTGTATTTTAAAAATGATCTATCTTAAACTTGATTGCTGACATACTAAACATTTTGTTTTTGGGTGAAGAACTGTGTGTGTGTGTGCAGTTTTTCTCATATTAGTAGTGATGGTGCAGAGATAAAGGTCCTAGTTATCAGGTCAGTCAGACAGACTCCAGTCAGAAGTGACAGATGAAATTCACAGTAAGGATTTCCTTCTATTGGACAGGACTGGATTAAATGTGGCTTTACGTTACTGTACATGCCGTTGAATAATGCTCTTATGTATAGAGTAAAGAGAGCCCTCACAACATTGACTCTGGAAAATGACAGAACGTCAGCCACTACTGCCGCTTTTATACAGGATATGACCTCATCCTCCCTGTCACCATTTGTATCTATAGTCTACCATTCTGATCAAAGCCTTTGGCTGTGGAGGGAAACATCATGTATCTGTGTGGATGACAGTGATGGGTGGAGGGAAACATCATGTATCTGTGTGGATGACAGTGATTGGTGGAGGGAAACATGTTATCTGTGTCTGTATGGCTGTGGAGGGAAACGTGGCTGTGGAGGTAAACATCATATTATCTGTGGCTGTATGGCTGTGGAGGGAAACATGTATCTGTGTGGATGACAGTGATGGGTGGAGTTAAACATGTATCTGTGTGGATGACAGTGATGGGTGGAGTTAAACATGTATCTGTGTGGATGACAGTGATTGGTGGACTGGAGGAGGTGTGAAGTCAAGGTTTGTAATGAGAGAGGAAAGGAAAGGAGAGATTGGGCAGGGTAATATAACACACTGTCCATCCATCAATCCCTTATCCAATCTCCCTAGACAGTCCCTGGGTGGGTGAAGAGAGGAGGAGGAGGGGGGAGGAGACATCAGGCAGAATAATAGAACATTACACTCCATCAGCTAGGTGGGAGTCAAAGGAGATGAGCATCTCTTCATCCATACAGTACATCCCCTTCACGCTGCTGTCCTCTGTCTGTCCTTTAACTCTCCCCTGCTGCCCAGTAAATCCCCTGGCTAGTCTCTGTTGGCCAGTGGGCTCAGTGTGCAGCCACAGAGCGTACAGAATATTATTGTGTAAAGTTAATTACATCTAAAGGTTATCTCTCCTTAAAAAGCGACACAACACTGTCCTGCTCAATGATTGGTTGGTACGCTTGACGAGGTTTATTGAGAATCCCTTGTCCTCCCAAGAGCGCCGTTACAATGCTGTTGTCATGTGGGATGTGGATTTTTCTCTCTGTCGCGCTCTCCCTCTGTGTGATAAGGTGTTACATTTACAGCCTATCCTCCTCAGTGCGGGGACGGAGGGGATGAGAGGTCCTCCTCAGTGCGGGGACGGAGGGGATGAGAGGTCCTCCTCAGTGCGGGGACAGAGGGGATGAGAGGTCCTCCTCAGTGCGGGGGCGGAGGGGATGAGCGGTCCTCCTCAGTGCGGGGGCGGAGGGGATGAGCGGTCCTCCTCAGTCTTGAGGCGGAGGGATGAGAGGTCCTCCTCAGTGCGGGGGCGGAGGGGACGAGAGGTCCTCCTCAGTGCGGGGACGGAGGGGACGAGAGGTCCTCCTCAGTGCGGGGACGGAGGGGACGAGAGGTCCTCCTCAGTGCGGGGACGGAGGGGACGAGAGGTACTCCTCAGTGCGGGGACGGAGGGGACGCACTGAGAGGACCTCTCGTCCCCTCCGTCCTACACTGAGGCGAAGAGTCCTCCTCAGTGCGGGGACGGAGGGAAGAGAGGTCCTCCTCAGTGCGGGGACGGAGGGGACGAGTGGTCCTCCTCAGTGCGGAGAAGGAGGGGATGAGAGGTCCCCCCCTCTTTCTTTCATCCTCTGAGGAGCACAATACCCTGGAGATAGCTGTAGTAATTGATGATAGCTCTAGTACTGTGTGGATGAGGAGATACAGTTGAAGTCGGAAGTTTACATACACCTTAGCCAAATACATTTAAACTCAGTTTTTCACAATTCCTGACATTTAATCCTCATAAAAATTCCCTGTCTTAGGTCAGTTAGGATCACCACTTTATTTAAAAAATGTATGTCAGAATAATAGTAGAGAGAACGATTTATTTCAGCTTTTATTTCTTTCATCACATTCCCACTGGGTCAGAAGTTTACATACACTCAATTAGTATTTGGTAGCATTGCCTTTAAATTGTTTAATTTGGGTCAAATGTTTTGGGTAGCCTTCCACAAGCTTCCCACAATAAGTTAGGTGAATTTTGGTCCTCAGGTTTGTAGGCCTCCATGCTCGCACACGCTTTTTCAATTCTGCCCACATATTTTCTATGGGACTGAGTTCAGGGCTTGGTGATGGCCACTACCTTGACTTTGTTGTCCTTAAGCCATTTTGTCACAACTTTGGCAGTATGCTTGGGGTCATTGTCCATTTGGAAGACCCATTTGCGACCAAGCTTTAACTTCCTGACTGATGTCTTGAGATGTTGCTTCAATATAGCCACATAGTCTTCCTTCTCATGATGCCATCTATTTTGTGAAGTCCACCAGTCCCTCCTGCAGCAAAGCACCCCCACAACATGATGCTGCCACCCCTGTGGTTCACGGTTGGGATGGTGTTCTTCTGCTTGCAAGCCTCCCCCTTTTTCCTCCAAACATAACGATGGTCATTATGGCCAAACAGTTCTATTTTTGTTTCATCAGACCAGAGGACCTTTTTCCAAAAAGTAGGATCTTTGTCCCCATGTGCAGTTGCAAACCGCAGTCTGGCTTTTTTATGGTGGTTTTGGAGCCGTGGCTTCTTCCTTGCTGAGCGGCCTTTCAGGTTATGTCGATATAGGACTCGTTTTACTGTGGATATAGATACTTTTGTGCCTGTTTCATCCAGCATCTTCACAAGGTCCTTTGCTGTTGTTCTGGGATTGATTTGCACTTTTTGCACCAAAGTACGTTCATCTCTAGGAAACAGAACACATCTCCTTCCTGAGCGGTATGACGGCTGCGTGGTCCCATGGTGTTTATACTTGCGTACTATTGATTGTAGAGATGAACGTGGTACCTTCAGGCGTTTGGAAATTGCTTCCAAGGATGAACCAGACTTGTGGAGGTAAACCATTTTTTTCTGAGGTCTTGGCTGATTTCTTTTGATTTTCCCATGATGTCAAGCAAAGAGGCACTGTGTTTGAAGGTAGTCCTTGAAATACATCCACAGGTACACCTCCAATTGACTCAAATTATGTCAATTAGTCTATCTGAAGCCATGACATCATTTTCTGGAATTTTCCAAGCTGTTTAAAGGCACAGTCAACTTAGTGTATGTAAACCTCTGACCCAATGGAATTGTAATAAAGTGAATTATAAGTGAAATAATCTGCCTGTAAATAATTGTTGGAAAAATTACTTGTGTCATGCACAAAGTAGATGTCCTTACCAACTTGCCAAAACTATAGTTTGTTAACAAGACATTTGTGGAGTGGTTGAAAAACGAGTTTTAATGACTCCAACCTAAGTGTATGTAAACTTCCGACTTCAGCTGTAGTAATTGATGATAGCTCTAGTACTGTGTGGATGAGGAGATAGCTGTAGTAATTGATGATAGCTCTAGTACTGTGTGGATGAGGAGATAGCTGTAGTAATTGATGATAGCTCTAGTACTGTGTGGATGAGGAGATAGCTGTAGTAATTGATGATAGCTCTAGTACTGTGTGGATGAGGAGATAGCTTTAGTCATTGATGATAGCTCTAGTACTGTGTGGATGAGGAGATAGCTGTAGTCATTGATGACAGCTCTAGTACTGTGTGGATGAGGAGATAGCTGTAGTAATTGATGACAGCTCTAGTACTGTGTGGATGAGGAGATAGCTGTAGTAATTGATGACAGCTCTAGTACTGTGTGGATGAGGAGATGGCTGTAGTAATTGATGTTAACTGAAATACAATTATTAGAGCTGTCTCCAAGGTTTTCTTTCATACTTGTACCACCAGTCAACCAAACATCTAGCGAGCATGTTACTTTGGCTTTGTCGCCTGGTAATTGTAATGGAAGATGTCTATGCTTTACAAACCTGTTTGTTACAAGTTTATACAGTACTACTAGAAGTACTATTCTCAAGACGTGAATTCAAGTATAGTTTAGTTTTCTATGGAATGCAGATAAACAGATGCTGACGAGTTCATAACAGGTCATGTTGAATTGAAGACCGAACACAGAACAGTCCTGCTTCACTCAGTTTGGCGTCCTGCTTCAGCCTCTGACACGTCCTGCTTCAGCCTCTGACACGTCCTGCTTCACCCACAGCCTCTGGCACGTCCTGCTTCACCCACAGCCTCTGGCACGTCCTGCTTCACCCACAGCCTCTGGCACGTCCTGCTTCACCCACAGCCTCTGGCACGTCCTGCTTCACCCACAGCCTCTGGCACGTCCTGCTTCACCCACAGCCTCTGGCACGTCCTGCCTGCTTCACCCACAGCCTCTGGCACGTCCTGCCTGCTTCACCCACAGCCTCTGGCACGTCCTGCCTGCTTCACCCACAGCCTCTGGCACGTCCTGCCTGCTTCACCCACAGCCTCTGGCACGTCCTGCCTGCTTCACCCACAGCCTCTGGCACGTCCTGCCTGCTTCACCCACAGCCTCTGGCACGTCCTGCTTCACCCACAGCCTCTGGCACATCCTGCTTCACCCACAGCCTCTGACACATCCTGCTTCACCCACAGCCTCTGACACATCCTGCTTCAGCCTCTGGCACGTCCTGCTTCAGCCTCTGACACGTCCTGCTTCAGCCTCTGACACGTCCTGCTTCAGCCTCTGACACGTCCTGCTTCACCCACAGCCTCTGGCACGTCCTGCTTCAGCCACAGCCTCTGGCACGTCCTGCTTCACCCACAGCCTCTGGCACGTCCTGCTTCACCCACAGCCTCTGACACGTCCTGCTTCACCCACAGCCTCTGACACGTCCTGCTTCACCCACAGCCTCTGACACATCCTGCTTCACCCACAGCCTCTGACACATCCTGCTTCAGCCTCTGGCACGTACTGCTTCAGCCTCTGGCACGTACTGCTTCAGCCTCTGACACGTCCTGCTTCAGCCTCTGACACGTCCTGCTTCAGCCTCTGACACGTCCTGCTTCACCCACAGCCTCTGGCACGTCCTGCTTCAGCCACAGCCTCTGGCACGTCCTGCTTCACCCACAGCCTCTGGCACGTCCTGCTTCACCCACAGCCTCTGACACGTCCTGCTTCACCCACAGCCTCTGACACGTCCTGCTTCACCCACAGCCTCGGGCACGTCCTGCTTCAGCCTCTGACACGTCCTGCTTCACCCACAGCCTCGGGCACGTCCTTCTTCACCCGTTGTGGTCCAGTGCATCTCTTTATCCAATCTGAATAGAACGTGTCATGATGTAAAATCTGTTATGGTTAGAATGTCATTAGTATCACGCAGGGATATGTACGTCTTTGATCACTCTATTCTGTATACTGTCATATCAACCCTCACTCTGCACAGCGTCATGCTGTTAGTTACAGTTAGGGCTGTATAATCTGCTGCTGGGACTTGTGAATAAAACTGATTAAAACAGAGAAGACAAACACTTCTTTTTTTATTAATTTTTTGTTTCACAACGTTTTGCCATGGTGTTTCGTTACAAAGGGTCTTTGGCCCAGCTGAATGTGGTCCTGGTGTGTAAACCTGCAGTATTCTCTCCTCTAATTGGTTGTGTGACAGTATTCTCTTCTCTGATTGGTCGTTACAGAGCCGTGCCCGTCCCTCCTGCTGCAGAGACACATGGCGGAGCTGCTCTCTCTGGATAAAGACATGGCCGCCTCCTTCCTCAATTCTGTTCTCAACCAGCTGAACTGGGCCTTTTCAGAGTTTATAGGCATGATCCAGGAGGTAAGCATAGAAATCGACATTGCTCCCTGCAAGGGCTGACTCCAATTACAATTAGTCGACTGTTTGGTCGATAGGCTTTTGGTCAACCAAACTTTTTTTTTTTTTTTTGTCAAATATATATATATATTTTTTTATGGCACACGAGACACCTGTCTGATTCGAGCCCATCTCGGGGGAACTAATCCATTGCGGAGGCCGCGTGGAGGGCACAGTCCAAGAAGCAGGAGAGTGCGGCTAAAATGCACAATGCAAGTCTCTCTAAAATGCACAATGCAAGTCTCTCTAAAATGCACAATGCAAGTCTCTCTAAAATGCACAATGCACGTCTCTCTAAAATGCACAATGCAATGCACAACCTATGCTACACTTGTGAGAAATACGTTTTGGTTTATTTCATTCTATTTACGAGTTTTGTCAATTTAGTAATTGTCTTTTGTTTGGATCACTGCTGTCAATGTTGAGTAAGGACGTGCACGCATAGATGTAGGGCTATAGGTTACCTGGCCTGCGCGCAAATGTAGGCATATAAATGTGCCCATTTGGGGATCTCATTTCTGATTGACTTAACGCACCTCCACAAATGACCTGTGGAGCTTCTCAAAGTACATTTTTCTTCACCTCAAACAGCAAGCAAACAGTCTATATTTACATCCATTGAGAATGACTATAGTTCCTCAATGTACAGTACCAGTCAAACATTTGAACACAACTAATCATTCAAAGGGTTTTTCTTTATTTTACTATTTTCTACATTGTAGAATAATAGTGAAGACATCAAAACTATTAAATAAAACACATGGAATCATGTAGTAACCAAAAAAGTGTTAAACAAATTCTTCAAAGTAGCCACCCTATGCCTTGATGACAGCTTTGCATACACTTTGCTTTCTCTCAACCAGCTTCATGAGGTAGTTACTTGGAATGCCTTTCAATTAACAGGTGTGCCTTGTTAAAAGTTAATTTGTGGAAATTTTGGATAATCTTTTGGAAAATATTTCCAGCTCTCTCACATTTTTGATAACCACTCAGCGTGAAAGGGATACATGTCATGCTCTGATCCAGTGGAAATGTCAAATAGGCCTACCTGATGAGCTCTTATCCCTTGTGTAAAATAGTCTTCAGCTGGTTCTGTCCCGAGCTCACTGGCATGGAGAAACTCTGAAAGCCCAGAATGTTTTATACAATGTTGCAAGCTTGCTAGAGCAAGCTTGGGCTGGATCCAAGTTGATAGTTTATACAGTGTTTGAAGTCCGTTGCAGACAGGCAATGCGTGAGCCCAGTGTCTGGTGTAAAGCAGACTGAACTAGGTTTTCCTCTTGGATTGTCCATGTGCTTAGCTCCATTACGTTTATTTTTTTTTATCCTGATAAACTCCCCAGTACTTAACGATTACAAACATACCCATAACATGATGCAGGCACCACTATGCTTGAAAATATGTAGAGGGGTCCTCGGTGTTGTATTTGGATTTGCCCCAAACATAACACGTCACTCTGTAACACATCAAAATGTGTGAATACTTTCTGAAGGGCGTGTCTTTCCCTGTACGACAAGGCCCGCAGGACACAAAAATCAAATTTGAAAGCAATTGTCACGAGAATTTTGCTATCTCAATTGTTGAACTCAACTATCACTCAGGCGTTGAATAATTCCCAGAGGTTGTAAGGCTCTGGTTAATGAAGAATTAGACAAATTCCCAAATCTGCAATAGGTTAGGGTTTATTCATGAGAGCTCTGATCTCAAAATGGGAACAGGTTTATATGTACATAAAAATGAACTCCACTCAGCTTTAGGCTAGCTGTATTTTTCCACAGTTCACATGCCTTCCTTATCATTTCTTGTAACATATTTCATCAAGCTAGACAGTTCCTAACGGTTCCTCCCCTCCCGAGGGTGGGAAGGCCTCTTTTCTGTAGTTGGATCCACAAGCAGCCCTTTGTTCTCCCAAATTCACCCTGCTTATATTGCAAGATAGTAACATAATGTCCTAGTCTCTAAAAAGTTCTAGACACACACATTAATGGATTATTATCTTATAACTCTAGCACCATTGCATCCATTTTCAGGGTAGAATATTCTTAGTCATTACTTTAACATACAAATTTCCCTATCAGCAATGCATATATTATTTTGTACATACACAATTATCACCTTGCCATCTTCCTTGACATTTTCATGTAACTTCCCAGTACCTTTCAGTCTCTACTAACCATAGGCCTAAATCCTTCAAGTTGAAATGTCTTACCTGATTGGACATATGATTACCTTATATTTGTGTGTTATTTAGGTGTCTTTGAGGCCAAAATCAAATAATTTGTTTCTCATACTCCCCAAGTGTCCTAAAATAGATAATCAATTAGCTAGATAGTAATAACAGACAATGTAATGTGTTAGGGTAGTAGATGTCATGGGGAAAAAGCTGCTTTTTATGACAGTACCTTATTTATCTCCCTTCCAGATTCAGCAGGCAGCTGAACGTCCTGAGCGTAACTTTGTGGACACAAGGCAGCTGAAGGTGTGCGCTACGTGTTTCGACCTTTCCGTCAGCCTGCTGCGGGTCCTGGGAGATGACCGTCACCCTGGTCCCTCAGATCTTCCTCGACTGGACACGCCCCTCCGCTGAACTGCTGCTCAGACGATTGGCTCAGGTGAGACGGCACAGGATTTAATTTGTTGGTTAAGTGGTCGGTTGATTGGTTGATTTGATTCACTGTTTGTTGTACTCTTGAGAGGACGCTGTCTCCACGGCTCATCAGGTACATACAGTGGGGAAAAAAAGTATTTAGTCAGCCACCAATTGTGCAAGTTCTCTCACTTAAAAAGATGAGAGAGGCCTGTAATTTTCATCATAGGTACACTTCAACTATGACAGACAAAATGAGGAAAACAAATCCAGAAAATCACATTGTAGGATTTTTTTATGAATTTATTTGCAAATTATGGTGGAAAATAAGTATTTGGTCAATAACAAAAGTTTATCTCAATACTTTGTTATATACCCTTTGTTGGCAATGACAGAGGTCAAACGTTTTCTGTAAGTCTTCACAAGGTTTTCACACACTGTTGCTGGTATTTTGGCCCATTCCTCCATGCAGATCTCCTCTAGAGCAGTGATGTTTTGGGGCTGTCGCTGGGCAACACGGACTTTCAAAGATTTTCTATGGGGTTGAGATCTGGAGACTGGCTAGGCCACTCCAGGACCTTGAAATGCTTCTTCTGAAGCCACTCCTTCGTTGCCGAGGCGGTGTGTTTGGGATCATTGTCATGCTGAAAGACCCAGCCACGTTTCATCTTCAATGCCCTTGCTGATGGAAGGAGGTTTTCACTCAAAATCTCACGATACATGGCCCCATTCATTCTTTCCTTTACACGGATCAGTCGTCCTGGTCCCTTTGCAGAAAAACAGCCCCAAAGCATGATGTTTCCACCCCATGCTCCACAGTAGGTATGGTGTTCTTTGGATGCAACTCAGCATTCTTTGTCCTCCAAACACGACGAGTTGAGTTTTTACCAAAAAGTTGTATTTTGGTTTCATCTGACATTCTCCCAATCCTCATCTGGATCATCCAAATGCTCTCTAGCAAACTTTAGATGGGCCTGAACATGTACTGGCTTAAGCAGGGGACACGTCTGGCACTGCAGGATTTGAGTCCCTGGCGGCGTAGTGTGTTACTGATGGTAGGCTTTGTTACTTTGGTCCCAGCTCTCTGCAGGTCATTCACTAGGTCCCCGTGTGGTTCTGGGATTTTTGCTCACCGTTCTTGTGATCATTTTGACCCCACGGGTGAGATCTTGCGTGGAGCCCCAGATCGAGGAAGATTATCAGGGTCTTGTATGTCTTCCATTTCCTAATAATTGCTCCCACAGTTGATTTCTTCAAACCAAGCTGCTTACCTATTGCAGATTCAGTCTTCCCAACCTGGTGCAGGTCTACAATTTTGTTTCTGGTGTCCTTTGACAGCTCTTTGGTCTTGGCCATAGTGGAGTTTGGAGTGTGACTGTTTGAGGTTGTGGACAGGTGTCTTTTATACTGATAACAAGTTCAAACAGGTGCCATTAATACAGGTAATGAGTGGAGGACAGAGGAGCCTCTTAAAGAAGAAGTTACAGGTCTGTGAGAGCCAGAAATCTTGCTTGTTTGTATGTGACCAAATACTTATTTTCCACCATAATTTGCAAATAAATTCATTAAAAATCCTACAATGTGATTTTCTGGATTTTTTTTCCTCATTTTGTCTGTCATAGTTGAAGTGTACCTATGATAAATTACAGGCCTCTCTCATCTTTTTAAGTGAGAGAACTTGCACAATTGGTGGCTGACTAAATACTTTTTTTCCCCACTGTACTTCACGGTAAAGCTTGGAAAGGAAGTAGTAGAATGCTGACCATCGGTCACGTCCGGAAAAGCCACCTACCCTCTAACCCGTAGACTTCACATGCATCTGAAAGGACTTGGCCTTTATCTATACCAGCTGAATGAAGTATACACCTGAACACTTACTGGAGTGAAGTGACATGGAAAGAGAATGTTATCAAGTCTGTCATCCTATTATTCTCTGGTCCCGAACACAGAAGGCAGTGACTATTATTTTTTTAATACAATTTTATTTCACCTTTTTGTTTAACCAGGTAGTTCTATATGATGTCATAATACAGGGTGGCCAGTTGAGAACAAGTTTTCATTTACAACTGCGACCTGGCCAAGATAAAGCAAAGCAGTGCGACACAAACAAACAACACCGAGTTACACGTAAACAAACATAGTCCATAACACAGTAGAAAAATCTGTATACAGTGTGTGCAAATGAAGTAAGGAGGTAAATCAATAAATAGGCCAATAGTGGCGAAGGAATTACAATATAGCAAATTAAACACCAGAGTGATAGATGTGCAGATGATGATGTGCAAGTAGAGATACTGGGGTGCAAACGAGCAAGAGGGTAAGTCATAATATGGGGATGAGGTAGTCAGGTGTGCTATTTTTCAGACTGGCTGTGTACAGGTACGGTGATCGGTAAGCTGCTCTGACAGCTGATTCTTAAAGTTATTGAGGGAGATATGAGTCTCCAGCTTCAGTGATTGTTGCAGTTTGCATTGGAAGGTAACAGCTTCTGTAGCCGTGCTGAATTCATTAATCCCCCCCTATTGTTGATATCCTCAGCCCTGTGCAAGTCAAATTTGCATAATACAAAAATCCCCGTCAAAATATGTCAGTTTAAGCTAGAGATATGTTTTTTTTTTTTTTTTTGCAATCCAAGTCTCAAGCCACCGCATCCGTCTATCACACTTCTGCGTCTGCGGTGACAAGTGGCGGAGCTAGAGTGGTGTTTGTCAGACCAGGAGACTTCCTGAAAATCTGTCTTCTCACTCAAGTCTGTCTTCTCACTAAAATCGTCTCTACGGTTTGAGCTATACTCTAATATGACCCCTCTGTGGAAAGATGAGTGTCTCACGAACACGTACATGTTGGTTGTTCTGCTCGAGGAAAAAATTAATGGAAGTATATATGGAGGTAGTTTAGTGCCAAAAATAAGGGGTTAAATACATACATTTTAAAATTTAAAATGTTATATTTCTCAGATATAGGACAGACACTTCAGAACAAACTTCATTTAGAATTTTTTGGGGGGGGTCTATCTGTTCTATGTAGTGAATCTGTTATTCAATGTGTTTCTATGGGCTAATAGCAGTAAGGACTATCTGTTCTATGTAGTGAATCTGTTATTCAATGTGTTTCTATGGGCTAATAGCAGTAAGGATTATCTGTTATTACATGTAGTGAATATGTTATTCAATGTGTTTCTATGGGCTAATAGCAGTAAGGATCATCTGTTCTATGTAGTGAATCTGTTATTCAATGCGTTTGTATTGGCTAATAGCAGTAAGGATTATCTGTTATTACATGTAGTGAATATGTTATTCAATGTGTTTCTATGGGCTAATAGCAGTAAGGATCATCTGTTCTATGTAGTGAATCTGTTATTCAATGCGTTTGTATTGGCTAACAGCAGTAGGACCCAATTCAGTGTTTCATCAAATAATGTTTTAATATTTTTTGGGGACGCTTCAAGGGGTCTTACAATTCTAAAAAGATCCTTGGTATGACCTTCTTAAAACAATTCCATATGTTATCTTAGACAGTAGAGGGTTACCTAGATAGTCGGGTAAACAGAAAAGTGGCAGAACAAGTTTATCGTCTTTGTTCTGCTAGATGTTCGCTGTTACTCATTGTGTACACACACACACCACACACACACACAGGAGAGCAGATCGTCAACGGACACCCTCTCTGTT
Source organism: Brachymystax lenok tsinlingensis (assembly GCA_030435695.1). NCBI lineage: Eukaryota > Metazoa > Chordata > Actinopteri > Salmoniformes > Salmonidae > Brachymystax > Brachymystax lenok. The sequence goes on from CM059813.1 coordinate 6,436,524, forward strand.
CTCTAATGAACGTTGACGGGTAAAAGTGTTGAATTAATTAGGAAGTTTTCAGAGGAACTTTTGAAATGTGCTGTTATCTTTTAATTATCACTCACCATCGCTTCTCTCCTTCAATGCCATCTTGTTTTCATGCAATACAAGGTGTGTGTGTGTTTGTGTTCCTGTGTGTGTTTCGTTGTGTATGAGTGCAAGTCCCACGTGAACACTCATGTTCTCTCTGTCTTCGGGGCTCTCTGTCTTCGGGGCTCTCTGTCTTCGGGGCTCTCTGTTTTCGGGCTGTCTTCGGGGCTCTCTGCAATACAAGGAGTGTGTGTGTTCCCATGTGCAAGTCTAATGTGAACACTCTCTCCAGCTAGGTTGTAATCAGCAGCTAATTGAAACTAACCCCTGGAACAGCATGTTCTCTCTTCTCTCTCAGATTAAGATGAGCTTTATTAGCGTGAATGACAAAGCCAACTGTTTCTGAAGAGAAGTGAGACAATGACAGTAAAAAAAACAGAAAAACGTTTCACTTCATATCAAGTTGACCCTCTTACTATGTAACACAGTAATAACTGTTAAAATACTAATTACATTGTCAAACCTATCCGTCTCTCTCATGGCAATTGGGTTGTTGTGGAATCCGTTATTACACATTTACTTACTGAAGGTTATTCCACATGTGGAACTACTGGTGTCATTGCATGTTCTGTAATTCCACTATGTAACTAATGTTTTGTAATTACACATTTTAAAATCACCGTGTTAATAACTTAAACCAACATATGAGCGTGTTCCATGTAACTGCATGGTGCCACCAACTGCATACACCCTTTATAGTTACCTACCCAGTAGGGTACAGCCTTTATAATCACCTACCCAGTAGGGTACAGCCTTTATAGTTACCTACCCAGTAGGGTACACCCTTTATAGTTACCTACCCAGTAGGGTACACCCTTTATAGTTACCTACCCAGTAGGGTACAGCCTTTATAGTTACCTACCCAGTAGGGTACACCCTTTATAATCACCTACCCAGTAGGGTACAGCCTTTATAGTTACCTACCCAGTAGGGTACAGCCTTTATAATCACCTACCCAGTAGGGTACAGCCTTTATAATCACCTACCCAGTAGGGTACACCCTTTATAGTTACCTACCCAGTAGGGTACAGCCTTTATAGTTACCTACCCAGTAGGGTACAGCCTTTATAATCACCTACCCAGTAGGGTACAGCCTTTATAGTTACCTACCCAGTAGGGTACAGCCTTTATAATCACCTACCCAGTAGGGTACAGCCTTTATAGTTACCTACCCAGTAGGGTACAGCCTTTATAATCACCTACCCAGTAGGGTACACCCTTTATAATCACCTACCCAGTAGGGTACACCCTTTATAGTTACCTACCCAGTAGGGTACAGCCTTTATAATCACCTACCCAGTAGGGTACAGCCTTTATAGTTACCTACCCAGTAGGGTACAGCCTTTATAATCACCTACCCAGTAGGGTACACCCTTTATAATCACCTACCCAGTAGGGTACAGCCTTTATAATCACCTACCCAGTAGGGTACACCCTTTATAATCACCTACCCAGTAGGGTACACCCTTTATAATCACCTACCCAGTAGGGTACAGCCTTTATAATCACCTACCCAGTAGGGTACAGCCTTTATAATCACCTACCCAATCACCTACCCAAATATTAATTTTCACAAATTCTGCTGCCTCAGTTTGTATGATGGCAATTTGCATGTACTCCAGAATGTCATGAAGAGTGATCAGATGAAATGCAATTAATTGCAAATTCCCTCTTTGCCATGCAAATGAACTGAATCCCTAAAAAAACATTTCCACTGCATTTCAGCCCTGCCAAAAAAGGACCAGCTGACATGTCAGTGATTCTCTCGTTAACACAGGTGTGAGTGTTGACAAGGCTGGAGATCACTCTGTCATGCTGATTGAGTTCGAATAACAGACTGGAAGCTTCAAAAGGAGGGTGGTGCTTGGAATCATTGTTCTTCCTCTGTCAAACATGGTTACCTGCAAGGAAACACGTGCCGTCATCATTGCTTTGCACAAAAAGGGCTTCACAAGCAAGGATATTGCTGCCAGTAAGATTGCACCTAAATCAACCCTTTATCGGATCATCAAGAACTTCAAAGACAGCGGTTCAATTGTTGTGAAGGCTTCAGGGTGCCCAAGAAAGTCCAGCAAGCGCCAGGACCGTCTCCTAAAGTTGATTCAGCTGCGGGATCGGGGCACCACCAGTACAGGGCTTGCTCAGGAATGGCAGCAGGCAGGTGTGAGTGCATCTGCACGCACAGTGAGGCGAAGACTTTTGGAGGATGGCCTGGTGTCAAGAAGGGCAGCAAAGAAGGCACTTCTCTCCAGGAAAAACATCAGGGACAGACTGATATTCTGCAAAAGGTACAGGACTGGGGCAAAGTACATTTCTCTGAATCCCCTTTCCGATTGTTCGGGGCATCCGGAAAAAAGCTTGTCCGGAGAAGACGAGGTGAGCGCTACCATCAGTCCTGTGTCATGCCAACAGTAAAGCATCCTGAGATAATTCATGTGTGGGGTTGCTTCTCAGCCAAGGGAGTGGGCTCACTCACAATTTTGCCTAAGAACACAGCCATTAATAAAGAATGGTACCAACACGTCCTCAGAGAGCAACTTCTCCCAATCATCCAGGAACAGTTTAGTGACGAACAATGCCTTTTCCAGCATGATGGAGCACCTTGCCATAAGGCAAAAGTGATAACTAAGTGGCTCGGGGAACAAAACATTGATATTTTGGATCCATTGACAGGAAACTCCCCAGACCTTAATCCCATTGAGAACTTGTGGTCAATCATCAAAGGGCGGGTGGACAAACAAAAACCCACAAATTCTGAGAAACTCCAAGCATTGATTATGCAAGAATGGGCTGCCATCAGTCAGGATGTGGCCCAGAAGTGAATTGACAGCATGCCAGGGCAGATTGCAGAGGTCTTGAAAAAGAAGGGTCAACACAGCAAATATTCACTCTTTGCATCAACTTCATGTAATTGTCAATAAAAGCCTTTGACACTTATGAAACGCTTGTAATTACACTTCAGTATTCCATAGTAACATCTGACAAAAAATATCTAAAGACACTGAAGCAGCAAACTTTGTGGAAATTAATATTTGTGTCATTCTCAAAACCTTTGGCCACGACTGTACATGTATTTACAATGTACTTATCCAGGTGCAAGCAACTTAATGTCAAGTGATCATTTTTATGACTTTGTAGTTACCATGTGACAAACTTTGCAGACACTAGGCTAACCCCGAGAAATAAGGAGACAGGATCATTTTTCTGTTTGAGTTTACTTAAAAAAATTAAAAAAAAACCTGTTGTGGAAAATTCTTTATTACGTGAGACTTTGTTATTTCTTCAAACAATCAAGATTTCTTCTTTTTTTTTTGCAATAATGAAGCTGGTAGACGACCACACCATCGGTGATCGATGAGAGCCCAACATTAAAGAGGAATCATGGTTCTTATATAGCTGGCAGCTCGGGGCATCACAAGCTATCTTGGGTTCATCTTGTGAGTTCACTTGCACCGGGTGTTGTTTCTCAGATGCAAAGATGATTAGAGACAAAGATGTTCTGCTCCTCCAGGCTATCTCGGGTCACAAACACCAACTCATTCTATGGAATGCAGGCTGTAGGTTTTATCACCAAGCCATTACAAATCAATTGCCAGCGCCAAGCCCCAGAGGCCCAACTCAGTCACACCCACACAGATAAGAGTATTCATCAAAGCTATTCGATGCATAATCAGTATTATAACAATCTTGTAATCGTTCTACTATATCCATATAGTTTATTGTTGTACTGGTGCGTCAATCTAAGTAACATGATGCAAAATTCCCAATTCCATCAGTTTAAGGTAGAGATACACGTTTTTTTTGCGTTGGTTTCCACCACATCTGCCGATGTCGCAGTTCTGCACCTGCGGTGGAAGTGGTGTTTGTCAGACTTGTCCGACATTTACATAAGTATTCAGACCCTTTACTCAGTACTTTGAAGCACCCTTGGCAGCGATTACAGCCTCAAGGCTTCTTTGGTATGGCACTACAAGCTTGGCACACCTGTATTTCGGGAGTTTCTCCCATTCTTCTCTGCAGATACTCTCAAGCTCTGTCAGGTTGGATGGGGAGCGTTGTTGCACAGCTATCTTCAGGTCTCGCCAGAGATGTTTGTTCCAGGTCAAGTCTGTTCTCTGGCTGCGCCTCTCCAGGACATTCAAAGACTTGTCCCGAAGCCACTCTTGCATTGTCTTGGCTGTGTGCTTAGGTTCGTTGTCCTGTTGCAAGGTGAACCTTAGCCCCAGTCTGAGGTCCTGAGCGCTCTGGAGCAGGTTTTCATCAAGGATCTCTGTTCTTTGCTCTGTTTATCTTTCCCTCGATCCTGACTAGTCTCCCAGTCCCTGCCGCTGAAAAACATCCCCACAACATGATGCTGTCACCACCATGTTTCACCGTAGGGATGGTGCCAGGTTTCCTCCAGACGTGACGCGACGCTTGGCATTCATGCAAAATATTTGTTTAATCAGACCAGAGAGTCTTGTTCTCCCATCTCCATAGAGGAACTCTGGAGCTCTGTCAGAGTGGCCATCAGGTTCCTTGCCACCTCACTGACCAAGGCCCTTCTCCCGATTTCTCAGTTTGTCCGGGCGGCCAGCTCTAGGAAGAGTCTTGGTTGTTCCAAAATTCTTCCAGTGATCTTGGAACTTCAATGCTGCAGAAATTTGGTGGTACCCTTCCCCAGATCTGTGCCTCGACACAATCCTGTCTCTGAGCTATTCGGACAATTCCTTCGACCTCATGGCTTGGTTTTTGCTCTGACATGCACTGTCAACTGTGGGACCTTTATATAGACAGATGTGTGCCTTTTTTCCAAATCATGTCCAATCAATTACATTTATCACAGGTGGTCTCCGATTTGTAGAAACATCTCAAGGATGATCAATGGAAACAAGATGCACCGGAGCTCAATTTTCTAGTCTCATAGCAAAGGGTCTGAATACTTACGTAAATAAGCTATTACTGTTTTTTTATATACATTTGTAAACATTTCTAAAAACCTGTTTTCCATTTGTCGTTATGTGGTATTGTGTGTAGATTGATTAGATTTAATGTTTTTCCTCATCAATTTTAGAATAAGGCTGTAACCTAACCAAATGTGCAATAAGTCCAGGGGTCTGAATACTTTCTGAATGCACTGTATAAAGGTAGTTTTGTGCCTACCGGTCAAAAGTTTTAGAACACCTACTCATTCAAGATTTTAATTTTATTTTCACTATTTTCTACATTGTAGAATACTAGTGAAGACATCAAAACTATGAAATATCACATTTGGAATAATGTAGTAACCAAAAAAAGTGTTAAAACAAATCAAAATATTTTATATTTGAGATTCTTCAAATAGCCACCCTTTTCCTCTGACAGCTTTGCACACTTTTGGCATAATTATACCCTTAGTAATTATAAAGGTTATACCCTACATGCTTGCTCCTGGCTAGGTACATGATGAAGTATATATTTTGTAACTACATTGTTCTGACATTACACTTCATTCAGTATAGCCTTTGAGTCAGGTCATAACATAGAAAGAAACACATTTGAAAATCACCGGTAGTAAACGACGGGGTGTGCCTTTACAATTGTTGTTACCAGGTCCTAATCTACACTGCTCAAAAAAATAAAGGGAACACTTAAACAACACAATGTAACTCCAAGTCAATCACACTTCTGTGAAATCAAACTGTCCACTTAGGAAGCAACACTGATTGACAATAAATTTCACATGCTGTTGTGCAAATGGAATAGACAACAGGTGGAAATTACAGCCCACCACCGTGCAGGACGTTTGGCATTTGCCAGAGAACACCAAGATTGGCAAATTCGCCACTGGCGCCCTGTGCTCTTCACAGATGAAAGCAGGTTCACACTGAGCACGTGACAGACGTGACAGTCTGGAGACGCAGTGGAGAACGTTCTGCTGCCTGCAACATCCTCCAGCATGACCGGTTTGTCGGTGGGTCAGTCATGGTGTGGGGTGGCATTTCTTTGGGGGGGCCGCACAGCCCTCCATGTGCTCGCCAGAGGTAGCCTGACTGCCATTAGGTACCGAGATGAGATCCTCAGACCCCTTGTGAGACCATATGCTGGTGCGGTTGGCCCTGGGTTCCTCCTAATGCAAGACAATGCTAGGCCTCATGTGGCTGGAGTGTGTCAGCAGTTCCTGCAAGAGAAAGGCATTGATGCTAAGGACTGGCCCGCCCGTTCCCCAGACCTGAATCCAATTGAGCACATCTGGGACATCATGTCTCGCTCCATCCACCAACGCCACGTTGCACCACAGACTGTCCAGGAGTTGGCGGATGTTTTAGTCCAGGTCTGGGAGGAGATCCCTCAGGAGACCATCCGCCACCTCATCAGGAGCATGCCCAGGCGTTGTAGGGAGGTAATTCAGGCACGTGGAGGCCACACACACTACTGAGCCTCATTTTGACTTGTTTTAAGGACATTACATCAAAGTTGGATCAGGCTGTAGTGTGGTTTTCCACTTTAATTTTGAGTGTGACCTCCATGGGTTGATAAATTTGATTTCCATTGATAATTTTTGTGTGATTTTGTTGTCAGCACATTCAACTATGTAAAGAAAAAAGTATTTAATAAGATTATTTCATTCATTCAGATCTATGATGTGTTATTTTAGTGTTCCCTTTATTTTTTTGAGCAGTGTATTTACCAACCCTGGTATTACATGTTGATTGGTTGATAGTGACAGATTATGGTACTCCCACCCAGCCCTGATAATCTAACACTCTCTTATTCCGGCTGAATGAAGGATTCATCAGGTGCAGGATGGACACAGATTCTCGACCAGAGCAATGGAAACAATGATAAATGGATCTAGACAATGCACAAAAGATGTGCTTTTACTTTCTGGTCTGTTTCTTTTAATGGAAATATGAACTATTGAATAGTTTGTAACTCCCTCCCTTCTCTCTCTCGCTTTCCTTCCTCTCTATCTCCCTCCTTCCTTACTTTCCTCCTGTGTGTGTGTCTCTCTCTCTCTCTCTCTCTCTCTCTCTCTCTCTCTCTCTCTCTCTCTCTCTGTCTCTGTCTCTCTCTCTGTCTGTTTCTCCCCCTCTCTCTCTGTTTCTCCCCCTCTGTGTGTCTCTCTCTCTGTTTCTCCCCCTCTGCGTGTCTCTCTCTGTCTCTGTCTGTCTCTGTCTCTGTCTGTCTGTCTGTCTGTCTCTCCAGCTTCTGAACCAGGTGTTAAACAGAGTGACCGCAGAGAGGAACCTCTTCGACCGTGTGGTCAACCTCCGTCTCCCAGGTATCGCTCACTCTCCTCCAGTAACTTCTCGTGGTCCCAATATTATTGTATACTTCTAGTAGTATTGCAGTACTAAACATGTAATGGTATAAGTACAGGGATTACACCTCTCTTTCACCAAGTCTGCTATTGACATTCTAGAAATCTGTAACTGCTAGTACCCCCTGCAGTGTTATACCACTGCAGATTCAGACGGACATACTGTACCACTGATCACTGATCAATCTGATGCAGACAGACATACTGTACCACTGATCAATCTGATGCAGACGGACATACTGTACCACTGATCAATCTGATGCAGACGGACATACTGTACCACTGGTCAATCTGATGCAGACAGACATACTGTACCACTGATCAATCTGATGCAGACAGACATACTGTACCACTGATCAATCTGATGCAGACAGACATACTGTACCACTGGTCAATCTGATGCAGACAGACATACTGTACCACTGGTCAATCTGATGCAGACAGACATACTGTACCACTGGTCAATCTGATGCTGACAGACATACTGTACCACCGGTCAATCTGATGCAGACAGACATACTGTACCACCGGTCAATCTGATGCAGACAGACATACTGTACCACTGGTCAATCTGATGCAGACGGACATACTGTACCACTGGTCAATCTGATGCAGACGGACATACTGTACCACTGATCAATCTGATGCAGACAGACATACTGTACCACCGGTCAATCTGATGCAGACAGACATACTGTACCACTGGTCAATCATAACACATCACACCCAGTCTGAAAGATTCTGAGTTGAAGGAAAGAAAATATCTTTGTCAAGCTGGCACGCCCTCGATTGTTCTCCTGGCCCGGGCTATATTAATATCACACACTTCTGTTAGTGGGTGTTTCCCTGGGCTACGGTTACTACTTACACTCTGACGTGTGAAAAATCAGATCATTCACTTCAGCTGCAGGAAATGAAGGTTGGATCCAACCCAGCAGAGCCATTCATCAGAAATGACAAGGTGGAGCTGTGTGATACATTATTCACAGCCACTGTGCTGACTGATGCGTAGGGTCCTTTTCTAGGAATTTTGGCACTTTACTGATGGGCAATAAGGTCCTGTGTTTTTATGGGGGAGAATCACACTGATCTGGAATATCAAACCCTTTGCCATCTGACTGATTCGCCCCACAAAAAAAATCACATAACGGCCCTCGCTTTGTGTAAATTCTGTCTCCAATGAAGCCCGTCATCTACTTTCCCGGAGTCACTTTTGTCTCGGTGAGCAGTTTGAAGGAAATTGCTAACTAGCATTAGCGCAACTGCTAACTAAGCACAATGACTGGAAGTCTATGACAACAGCTATCATGCTAGTTAGCTTTGGCTCGCAAAAACTACCTTTTATCTTCGTTCATACTAGACGCAGAGACGTACACATTGTATCCACAAGTTAATCTGACTCTGGGGAAGTAGATAATCCTTTTAAATCAAATAAAGAAAATGTCATATTTCTAATTTATATGGCGCTTTTGTAAATGTGCCTTAACAGCAACCCCATTCTTTGCACCTGGAGACCTGAACAATGTCTTTCTCTGTGTTCCTGGTGTCCAGGCCTAGAGAGCGTCGACCATTATCCCATCCTAGTGGCTGTAACAGGGATTCTGGTGAGAATCCTGGTGGACTGTGAGAGACAAGGGTAAGTGAATAAGCTCTATCAGTCCCAATAACAAGCAGCGTTGGCCCTGGGGAGGTAGTGGACGTGGCCAATAGCATGGTTTTGGAGGCCCTCTTTCCTGCAGTTCTCCACAGTTTTGCCATGGGTCAGAGAGAACATTTTTAATGTTTAAAAGCTAGGTCGTTGCCATTCACACATTTTGTCATGGGGCTGAGCGAAAAATGTGAGTTTCAAATGTAATTTCCTTCAATTATGCACATTTTGCCAGTGTGCCTTGATCTTATGCTATCTGAGTGGCTCAAACATTATAACAAAAATGTTGTACAGGTCCTTTGCAATAGTTAGACATGTGTAAAACCCTGTCCTTTGTACTCTGCTGTTAATAGTCTGAATCCTGCTGGTTCTCCGGTAATTGTATGGTGGTGGGTTGGTCAGGACTGGACCGGGAGGCGAGCAGGGTGTAATCTCCCTGCCTAGCATGCCACCTCTAACCAGATCACACTGTGTGTGTGAGTGTAACGAGAGAGAGAGAAGTCCTATCCTGTCCTCATTATTTTCTATCCCAGTGAATTGAAACACCAGTCAGTTCTCTGTTCAGGGCTGGACTGTAATAGAACTGTGTCTTAACTGAAACACCAGTCAGTTCTCTGTTCAGGGCTGGACTGTAATAGATCTGTGTCTCAAATGGCCCCCTATTTTCCTACCTTGGACCAGAGCCGAAGTAGTGCACTATGTAGGGAGTAGGGTTGCATTTGGGACGAAGCCTAGGACAGCTAGTACCTGTGCCTTCTAGCTTCTGGCTGAGTGATCTATCGATCGATCGATTGGCCGGGGGTGTTCTCTTGTTCCACACGGGTCTGGTCTGGACTTTATATTCCTTTTCATTAGGCTTGTATTAGCTACTGTATAAACCAAACAAAAAAAAAGCTGTTCTGGTAGTTCCACGTTGTGAGCGTCGGAAAGCTGGACTCTAGAACTCATAGGAAACCATATGCAGAACACCACTACTCTCTTGTTATCTAGGTTGGTATATAGCTAGCTAGTTTGCTTCGTTCATTGAGGAAATGTTAGCTTGCTAGCTACGTAGCTAGCCACATTGGTTGCAGCTGACCTGTGTGCTAACCAATGCCATGTATTTCTAAATATGTACAATTAGCCAGCTGGCTCCGTTTGCAATGTTGGATAGATAGCTGATTTGTTCCATTTATGAAAATAGCGACAATTATCTCACGGTATTTTAACTTATCCAATCTTCTCCCACAGGCACTGTGCAGCATGCATGTATACAAAAACAGTTCTTAGTTAGCTAACATTAGCTAACCCATCTGTAGCCCCCAACTACCTAGCTAGCTAATGTTAGCTAGCCCATCTGTAGCCCCCAACTACCTAGCTAGCTAATGTTAGCTAGCCCATCTGTAGCCCCCAACTACCTAGCTAGCTAATGTTAGCTAGCCCATCTGTAGCCCCCAACTACCTAGCTAGCTAATGTTAGCTAGCCCATCTGTAGCCCCCAACTACCTAGCTAGCTAATGTTAGCTAGCCCATCTGTAGCCCCCAACTACCTAGCTAGCTAATGTTAGCTAGCCCATCTGTAGTCCCCAACTACCTAGTTAGCTAGTTAACTAGTTTGTCTGTTCCCATAGCAACGCTACAAAATGAGGTGAATAAATATATATAGTGAATAGGGTGCACTTTGAGACACCCATACTCTTGTTTTCTTTCTTGTTTTTCTGTAATGTGTTAAAGCATTTTTGGGCTGTTGCAATTTCAACATGACATAACATTTAAAAGCTGTGAAGGATGTACTCCTCTACAATTACATTTTGAACTTGAGTGGATTTCAATTGTCTTACATGAAGTAGTACTTTGCCTCTTCGTTATTTACTGTAACCTACTATGGTAGATTTTAATCCTGATGACACAGGATCTTCAGACCTTTTACAAATGGCGAGCTTGTCTCTTTGTGTCTCTTGTCTTGCTCTATTTCGCTCTCACCACCCCACCCCCCCTCTTTTACTCCTATGAGATCATCTAGATAAGTTGAACATTCAGTCGCTCCAGTTGTAGTACGTGTGTTCCCATTTTGTATATGTGATGTAGCTGAAGCTCTGACGCTTTCCTACAGATGCCATTGTCTCTTATCATCGCATGAGTAGAGAGAGGTTAAACATCTGACAGTCACCCCAGACGGGCAGGCAGACGGGTAGGCAGGCAGGCAGACTGGTAGGCAAACAACACAGGGCTAGATGATATGATTTTCTTTCCTTTATCTTTTTCTCCCTCCCTCCCCTCACTCAGTCTCTCTCTCATTTTCTCCTATCTTCTCGCTCTTTCTCTTTCTTTCTTTCCCTCCCTGCCTGCCTCCCTCCCTCCCTCCCTCCCTCCCTCCCTCCCTCCCTCTCTCTCTCATTTTCTCCTCTCCTCTCCTCTCCTCTCCTCTCCTCTCCTCTCTTTCTCTTTTTCTTTCCCTCCCTCCCCTCTCTCCTTGTCTGTAGAAGGCTCACAATAGCACCCATCACAGCCAAAACCGGGGTGTTATGAGGCTCTGTCAAGAAAAATTAAATTACTGAGATATTACAGCTTCTTGCCGGAACAGAAGCCAAGTATCAGACAATATATGACTAGTGTGTTGCTGCTGGAGGCCGCTGGTTGCATTTAACACCTGCCGACTGCTCCGACACACTGAGAAATAGGATAATATTAAAATGATTATTAACAATATATATATTTGATATATAGCTTATCTATTCAGTGGATAATATTTGATATTTCCCTGAAGTACTCTATCACCAAAGGCAGGAGAGGGGCATTCTTGAACCTCGTGGGTCTATTATGAGACCTTTACATTTTCACATGATACTATCAAATACTAAAGCGCGCAAAGACATTGGTATTTTTTGGTTTTTTTTTGTGAAAAACTGTTTAAGTTTACCGTCTTGTGTAGCCCTACATGAACCCCGAACCGACTGATTTTGTCGGTTGACAGAAGTTCTCTCTTAACACCCCTTAGTCGCCTCTTTATCCCATGCTCTTAATATTATCTACGTATCCATACATCACTTAGTGTTATAGTAGTGCTATTCTCTTAGTGTTAAGTCGCTGTTAGGTCCACAGATTCACGGCTGTCTTCAGATCACAACAGAGCAGGATTAGTGTGCGGAGTAATATTGTACGTCTGTTACTTCTCTGTCTCAGTAAAGGGCAGAAAGCAGCCGAGTAAGCACTTAGCGTGCAAACACGCACTTCAGTTAAATGAAATTATTTTTATAAAGCCCTTTTTACATCAGCAGATGTCACAAAGTGCTTATAAAGAAACCCAGCCTAAAACCCCAGAGGGCAAGCAATGCAGAAGTACAGTGGCTAGGGAAAACTCCCTAGACAGGCGGGAACCTAGAGAGGAACCAGGCTCTGATGGGGGGAAAACACCCTAGACAGGCAGGAACCTGGAGAGGAACCAGGCTCTGAGGGGGGGAAAACACCCTAGACAGGCAGGAACCTAGAGAGGAACCAGGCTCTGAGGGGTGGAAAACACCCTAGACAGACAGAAACCTAGAGAGGAACCAGGCTCTGATGGGGGGAAAACACCCTAGACAGACAGAAACCTAGAGAGGAACCAGGCTCTGATGGGGGGAAAAACACCCTAGACAGGCAGGAACCTAGAGAGGAACCAGGCTCTGATGGGGGGAAAAACACCCTAGACAGGCAGGAACCTAGAGAGGAACCAGGCTCTGATGGGGGGAAAAACACCCTAGACAGGCAGGAACCTAGAGAGGAACCAGGCTCTGATGGGGGGAAAAACACCCTAGACAGGCAGGAACCTAGAGAGGAACCAGGCTCTGATGGGGGGAAAAACACCCTAGACAGGCAGGAACCTAGAGAGGAACCAGGCTCTGAGGGGTGGTCAGTCTTCGTCTGGCTGTGCCGGGTGTTGATTATTAGAGAGAAACTCCATTATGGCCAGATTTGTTGTTCAAGATGTTCATATGTTCATAGACCAGCAGGATTAAATAATAATAAGTGGTTGTAGAGCAGGACTCTCTAACCCTGTTCCTAGAGAGCTACCATCCTGTAGGTTTTTGCTCCAACCCCAGTTGTAACTAACCTGGTTCATCTCATCAACCAGCTAATTATTAGAATCAGGTGTGCTAGATAAGGGTTGGAGTGAAAACCTACAGGACAGTAGCTCTCCAGGAACAGGGTTGGGAGACCCCTGTTGTAGAGGGTGTAACAGGTCAACACCTCGGTAGTAAATGTCAGTTGGCTTTTCATAGTTGAGCAGCATGACCAGGTGGCCTGGGTTCCACAGCTGGGTAGAATTGTGATCCTTAACATTCAGGAAAACCATACGTAGGTGCAGAAAGGAAACAGTGGGTCAAGTTTCGCAACAATGAAGAGCGTTGAAGCAAGAGGCTCAACTTCTCCACTGTTTTGGTGTCCTGGATAACACGCTGTGACGCGAACCCTTGAGACATGTGCAGACACTGTGAGAGCAAAGGGTTGCACATCATCCTAGCCCAGGGTGGTGGTAGTACAGGTCAGTAGTGGTAGTACAGGTACAGTAGTGGTAGTACAGGTACAGTAGTGGTAGTACAGGTACAGTAGTGGTAGTACAGGTGCAGTAGTGGTAGTACAGGTACAGTAGTGGTAGTACAGTAGTGGTAGTACAGTAGTGGTAGTACAGGTGCAGTAGTGGTAGTACAGGTACAGTAGTGGTAGTACAGGTACAGTAGTGGTAGTGCAGTAGTGGTAGTACAGGTACAGTAGTGGTAGTACAGGTACAGTAGTGGTAGTGCAGTAGTGGTAGTACAGGTCAGTAGTGGTAGTACAGGTCAGTAGTGGTAGTACAGGTACAGTAGTGGTAGTACAGCTACAGTAGTGGTAGTACAGCTACAGTAGTGGTAGTACAGGTACAGTAGTGGTAGTGCAGTAGTGGTAGTACAGGTCCAGTAGTGGTAGTACAGGTACAGTAGTGGTAGTACAGGTACAGTAGTGGTAGTGCAGTAGGCTGGTAGTACAGGTCAGTGGTGGTGAGTACAGGTCAGTAGTGGTAGTACAGGTCCAGTGGTGGTAGTACAGGTCCAGTGGTGGTAGTACAGGTCCAGTGGTGGTAGTACAGGTACAGTAGTGGTAGTGCAGTGGTGGTGAGTACAGGTACAGTGGTGGTAGTACAGCAGGTGGTGGTACAGTAGGTGGTAGTACAGGTGCAGTGGTGGTGGTACGGGTACAGGTGGTGGTGGTACGGGTACAGTGGTGGTGGTACAGTGGCGGTGGTACGGTGGCGGTGAGTACAGTGGCGGTGAGTACAGGTACAGAGGTGGTAGTACAGGTACAGTGGTGGTGGTACAGTGGTGGTAGTACAGCGGTGGTAGTACAGTGGTGGTAGTACAGGTCCAGTGGTGGTAGTACAGCAGGTGGTGGTACAGGTCAGTAGGTGGTAGTACAGGTACAGTAGGTGGTAGTACAGGTCCAGTAGGCGGTGGTACAGGGTACAGTGGTGGTGGTACAGTGGTGGTGGTACAGGGTCCGGTGGTGGTGGTACAGGTCAGTGGTGGTGGTACAGGGTGCAGTGGTGGTGGTACGGGTACGCAGTGGTGGTAGTACAGGTCAGGTGGTGGTAGTACAAGCAGTGGTGGTAGTACAGTGGTGGTGGTACAGGTCAGTGGTGGTAGTACAAATTGCAGTGGTGGTGAGTACAGTGGTGGTGGTACAGGTGCAGTGGTGGTAGTACAGTGGTGGTGGTACAGGTGCAGTGGTGGTGGTACGGGTACAGTGGTGGTGGTACAGTGGTGGTAGTACAGTGGTGGTAGTACAGTGGTGGTGGTACAGTGGTGGTAGTACAGGTCAGGTGTGGTAGTACAGTGGTGGTGAGTACAGGTCAGTGGTGGTGGTACAGGTCAGTGGTGGTGGTACAGTGGTGGTGGTACAGGTCAGTGGTGGTAGTACAGGGTCAGTGGTGGTGGTACAGGTACAGTGGTGGTAGTACAGTGGTGGTAGTACAGTGGTGGTGGTACAGATGCGGTGGTGGTGGTACAGGTCAGTGGTGGTAGTACGGGTATAGTGGTGGTAGTACAGTGGTGGTGGTACGGGTCAGTGGTGGTAGTACAGGTACAGTGGTGGTAGTACAGTGGTGGTAGTACAGTGGTGGTGAGTACAGGTACAGTGGTGGTGGTACAGTAGTGGTAGTACAGGTCAGTAGTGGTAGTACAGGTACAGTGGTGGTAGTACAGTGGTGGTAGTACAGTGGTGGTAGTACAGGTACAGTAGTGGTAGTACAGTAGTGGTAGTACAGGTACAGTAGTGGTAGTACAGGTACAGTAGTGGTAGTACAGGTACAGTAGTGGTAGTACAGGTCAGTAGTGGTAGTACAGGTACAGTAGTGGTAGTACAGGTACAGTAGTGGTAGTACAGGTCAGTAGTGGTAGTACAGGTACAGTAGTGGTAGTACAGGTACAGTAGTGGTAGTACAGGTACAGTAGTGGTAGTACAGGTACAGTAGTGGTAGTACAGGTACAGTAGTGGTAGTACAGGTGCAGTAGTGGTAGTACAGGTGCAATGCTTAGCAATCTGAAAGGGACGCACCGTAAGACCCAATCTGTTGCTGGCCGCAGGCTAGCTGCATTGTGAATTCACATGGAATTTTACACAACTCAGAAATGCTAAGAAAAGATCTGTAACAAGTAGCAGGCTTTTGTTTCACTGGGAGGGACAATATGCCAGAGGTTAGCTATTGTGAGCAGGGACTTAAGCAGTAATTCTGCATCATTGGGTCATTAAACATATATAAGTAGATTACATTTATTCTTCTTTTTACTTGAGTTAAGCTACTGGCTTTTAACTCCATTAACGAATGTAATATCCTCGGTCAATTGCTACTTTGTAAAACGGTGTTCCAGTGATTGGGTTTAAATGGTGTTCCATTAATTGGAATAGTTGAGGAAGAACAGAGAGGTGTTGTATTTGTAGGTTTGTGTTTTTGGCAGAGTTGTGGACTCGAGTCACATGACTTTGACTTGAGACTCGACTAGATAGAAAATAAAATGACTTGACTTTGAGCCTCAAGACTCGGGACTTTATCTGGCCAGGTCTTGTAAAAAAATCACTCATTTTGTGGCACAGAGTCTCCAGAATATTAACTGTTTATTTTGCAAGCCCACCCGCAACCAGCAACAATTACTAGCGTAGGCCTATTGGTCTTTTGGTATGTTTAAAATTTATAATTTACCTATGAAGCTAACATTTGTAATTTGTTATTAAAATGATTTATTACTGTGGCTCTCCGAACCAGTGGAGAGTGCTTTGTTCGCTTTCACAAGTTCAAATGCATATATGTGACCGACCGCCTTGATTCGGACTTAAGTAGCAAAATTTGAAATTGTGTTTTTTACATTGGATAAAAGCAGAGACAAAGAGCTACAAAATGGTATGTCGTACACTGCATTTGAGGAACAATGGGAAAGTAATTCTGCTTTGAAAGTTGATCAACTTGTAACCTCACTTTTGGAAAAAATGGCCTTTGACTGTTTTGGCATCTAGTGTAGAGCTCTTCTTTGTCTCCGCCCTCTAAAGCTTTAGCCCCACCCATCTCTTTAAGGGTTGATCCGAGCGTTCTGTCCTAACAGCAGTCAAGCACCCAAGCTAACGTAGGCTAGCTTGATAGCTACTTCCAGACACAAATGAGAGAACATCTCACTCTGACCATATTACTCGCCCTAGCAGAGATGGTTAGGCTGTTGTCATGTTATCTAGAGCGTTGGTGACTTTTTTTTTTTTGCAAATGTTTACTGACACCGGCCATATTCAACGGTTTTTTTTATTTATTTTTTAATTTTTTTTATTTCACCTTTATTTAACCAGGTAGGCAAGTTGAGAACAAGTTCTCATTTACAACTGCGACCTGGCCAAGATAAAGCAAAGCAGTTCGACACACAACAACACAGAGTTACACATGGAATAAAACAAACATACAGTCAATAATACAGTAGGAAAAAAAGAAATCTATATACAAAGAGTGCAAATGAGGTAGGATAAGGAAGGTAAGACAATAAATAGGCCATGGTGGCAGAGTAATTACAATATAGCAATTTAACACTGGAATGGTAAAAGAAAACTGTGCAGTAGATGAATGTGCAATGTAGAAAAACTGGGGTGCAAAGGAACAAGATAAATAAATAAATACGGTAGGGGATGAGGTAGTTGGTTGGGCTATTTACAGATGGGCTATAAACAGGTACAGTGGTCTGTACACTGCTCTGACAGCTGGTGCTTAAAGCTGTTGAGGGAGATAAGTGTCTCCAGTTTCAGAGATTTTTGAAGTTCGTTCCAGTCATTGGCAGCAGAGAACTGGAAGGAGAGTCGGCCAAAGGAGGAATTGGCTTTGGGGGTGACCAGTGAGATATACCTGCTGGAGCGTGTGCTACGGGTTGGTGCTGCTAAGGTGACCAGCGAGCTGAGATAAGGCGGGACTTTACCTAGCAGGGACTTGTAAATGACCAGGAGCCAGTGGATATGGCGGCGAGTGTAAAGTGAAGGCCAGCCTACGAGAGTGTACAGGTCGCAGTGGTGGGTGGTATATGGGGCTTTGGTAACAAAGCGGATGGCACTGTGATAGACTGCATCCAGTTTGTTGAGTAGAGTATTGGAGGCTATTTTGTAAATTACATCACCGAAGTCGAGGATCGGTAGGATGGTCAGTTTGAGGGTAAGTTTGGCAGCATGAGTGAAGGAAGCTTTGTTGCGAAATAGGAAGCCAATTCTAGATTTAATTTTAGATTGGAGATGTTTGATGTGAGTCTGGAAGGAGAGTTTACAGTCTAACCAGACACCTAGGTATTTGTAGTTTTCCACGTAATCTAAGACAGAACCGTCCAGAGTAGTAATGCTAGACGGGGGGACAGGTGCGGGTAGCGATCGGTTGAAGAGCATGCATTTAGTTTTACTTGCGTTTAAGAGCAGTTGTAGGCCACGGAAGGAGAGTTGTATGGCATTGAAGCTCGTCTGGAGGGTAGTTAACACAGTGTCCAAAGAGGGCCAGAAGTATACAGAATGGTGTCGTCTGCATAGAGGTGAATCAGAGACTCACCTGCAGCAAGAGCGACATCATTGATGTATACAGAGAAAAGAGTCGGCCCAAGAATTGAACCCTGTGGCACCCCCATGGAGACTGCCAGAGGCTCGGACAACAGGCCCTCTGATTTGACACACTGAACTCTGTCGGAGAAGTAATTGGTGAACCATGCGAGGCAGTCATTTGAGAAACCAATGCTGTCGAGTCTGCCCGATAAGGATGCGGTGATTGACAGAGTCGAAAGCCTTGGCCAGATCAATGAAAACGGCTGCACAATAATGTCTCTTGTCGATGGCGGTTATGATGTCATTTAGGACCTTGAGCGTGGCTGAGGTGCACCCATGACCAGCCCTGAAACCAGATTGCATAGCGGAGAAGGTGCGGTGGGATTGAAATGGTCGGTAATTTGTTTGTTAACTTGGCTTTCAAAGACCTTAGAAAGGCAGGGAAGGATGGATATAGGCCTATAACAGTTTGGGTCAAGAGTGTCTCCCCTTTGAAGAGGGATGACCGCAGCTGCTTTCCAGTCTTTGGGAATCTCAGGCGTCACGAAGAGAGGTTAAACAGGCTAGTAATAGGGGTTGCAACAATTTCGGCAGATAATTTTAAAAAGAAAGGGTCCAGATTGTCTAGCCCGGCTGATTTGTAAGGGTCCAGATTTGCAGCTCTTTTAGAACATCAGCTGACTGGATTTGGGAGAAGGAGAAGTGGGGAGGCTTTGGCGAGTTGCTGAGGGGGGTGCAGGGCTGTTGACCGGGGTAGGGGTAGCCAGGTGGAAAGCATGGCCAGCCATAGAAAAATGCTTATTGAAATTCTCAATTATTGTGGGTTTATCGGTGGTGACAGTATTTCCTATCCTCAGTGCAGTGGGCAGTTGGGAGGAGGTGCTCTTATTCTCCATGGACTTAACAGTGTCCCAGAACTTTTTGGAGTTTGTGTTACAGGAGGCAAATTTCTGCTTGAAAAAGCTAGCCTTGGCTTTCCTAACTGCCAGCGTATATTGGTTCCTGACTTCCCTGAAAAGTTGCATATCACGGGGCTGTTCGATGCTAATGCAGAACGCCACAGGATGTTTTTTGCGCTGGTCAAGGGCAGTCAGGTCTGGAGAGAACCAAGGGCTATATCTATTCCTGGTTCTAAATTTCTTGAATGGGGCATGCTTATTTAAGATGGTGAGGAAGGCACTTTTAAAGAATAACCAGGCATCCTCTACTGACGGGATGAGGTCAATATCCTTCCAGGATACCCTGGCCAGGTCAATTAGAAAGGCCTGCTCGCTGAAGTGTTTTAGGAGCGTTTAACAGTAATGAGAGGAGATCGTTTGACTGCAAACCCATTACGGATGCAGGCAATGAGGCAGTGATCACTGAGATCTTGGTTGAAAACAGCAGGGGTGTATTTGGAGGGCAAGTTAGTTAGGATTACATCTATGAGGGTTCCCGTGTTTACGGCTTTGGGATTGTACCTAGTAGGTTCAAATATGATTTGTGTGAGGTTGAGGGCATCAAGCTTAGATTGTAGGATGGCCGGGGTGTTAAGCATGTCCCAATTTAGGTCACCTAGCAGCACGAACTCTGAAGATAGATGGGGGGCAATCAGTTCACATATGGTTGTTAAGCGTTCGTAAATTCATCAGTTATTCTGCGCTGTGGCACGCTAAGGCGTCAGCGCTTTGAAATCGGAGTATATAGCCAGAGCGAATTTACCAGCTACGTCTATCAACAGTTGTCGCAGTGAAATGTTTACTTGCATAGTGGAGTCTTTTGTTAAGACACGCAGCTAGCTAGCTAGCTAGCTAAACAATTAACCATAATGCCAACTCATAACGCTACTACCCTGCATGAATCTGCAGGTAGCTAACCAACCAGGTTCAATGTTAGTTAGCTAGCATTAGGCTATAACTAGCAAAGCACATGGCTCTGAGATACGGATAATGCATGTAACGTTAGCTAGCGAGCCAGCCAGCTAACGTTATTTAGCTAACAGTACACTTTAACTTGGAATGAAAAGTACTTTCTGTCAAAATTAGAAACAAGTAATTTTGATAAATATAAAAAGATTACGTTCAAATGTCTGTCCTGTGAAGTAGTGACGCGCGACATACCTAATTTCCTGAAACGAGTCACATCGTCAATCTATATTCCTTCTAGTCCTACAATAATTAATTACCCCTGAACAGCCAGTTAACACACTGTTCCTAGGCCGTCATTGAAAATAAGAATTTGTTCTTAACTGACTTGCCTAGTAAAATAAAGATACAAAAATATATATATATATAAATTTCCTAGCATTTGATCATTTTATCCCGTACAGTTTATTGCAACACTTAGGCGTTTCGGGTTTCGTGTTGGCTATGATACATTTTCATTTAGCCTACCATTTCTTACCCTCTGAGTGGGCCGTAATGTTTATTGTGCACATGAACGTTCACACGAATCATGAGGTACAAAGTTCTGTTTATTTTAATTCAGTGTATCGTTTTCTTTGTTCATATTTCCCTGGTTCTGTGTGACTTTGTCTTATGTAGGGCTGTGACGATTATGGAATTTGGAGTAATTATTTAATTGTCATGCCAATGGACACGGTTATTGTCATGATTGTCCTTTTTGTTGAAAAATGTTTTTGATCTTGTAATACATCACAATGCACCTTTTTTGAAAAATACCTCCGACATTACCTAATAAATACAACCCAGCTTATGGTTTTGGACGCTTGGAACTTTAGGAAATTAAGGTTCTCGTCCCTAATGTTCCGCTCGTAAAACCGAAAAGAAGTATATCTTGAATTTACAATGTAGTCTCCTTTTCTCCTAACATAAAGGTATTAAGACAATATGACAAAGATTTTTATTTTTTTTGAGTTCACTGTTGTCCATAATTGTTGGTTGTATGATAATTGTGGCAGCCCTAGTCCTATGTCTCGGCTATGTGGCATATACGCCACGATTTGGAGTCAGTACGTTGGAATAAGAGAAAACTATTGTTCAATGTATGAATGGTAATGAAATATCATTAATAGGCATTAAGTCTGATTAAGACTATGTAGTGGATGTGGAAATGACCATTTACATTGTAGAACTAGTTTATTGGTTGTAATTGCCAATTGGATAATTTATTATATGGTCCTGGGAGGGGCCAAGTGCTTGTGTACCTGTTTGAGCTCCTGATAGATGGATAGATGGATAGATAGATAGATAGATAGATAGATAGATGGAGGCTGTGCAGTCTTGACCTCTACCTGTGTCCATTCAGATACAGAGGTTATTTATTTTGGGCTATTGCCTGTGAATATTTGGTAGCCTAAATCTACTTGGTATATTTTATATGATATGGCGCTTTCACCATTGGATCACCAAGACCTGTAAATACATCTACACTCTGACCATGTACGGCCCAGTACCTCACTGGGGCCAAGCTTCCTGCCATCCAGGACCTATATAATAAGCAGTGTCAGAGGAAAGCCAATTAAATTGTCAGACTCCAGTCACCCAAGTCATAGACTGTTTTCTCTGCTACCGCACGGCAAGCGGTACCGGAGCGCCAAGTCAAGGACTAAAAGGCTCCTTAACAGCTTCTACCCCCAAGCCATAAGACTGCTGAACAATTAATCACATGTCCACCGTACTATTTACATTGACCCCCTCCATTTGTTTTGTACACTGCTGCTACTCTCTGTCTATTATCTATGCACAGTCACTTAACCCCCACCTTCATGTACAAATTATCTCAACTAACCTATACCCCCGCACTTTGACTCGGTACCGGTACCCCCTGTATATAGCCTCGTTATTGTTATGTTATTGTGTTACATTTTTATAATTTTTTACTTTTGTTTATTTGGTAAATATTTTCTTAACTCTTCTTGAACTGCACTGTTGGTTAAGGGCTTGTAAGTAAGCATTTCACGGTGAGGTCTACACTTGTTGTATTCGGCGCATGTGACAAATAAAATTTTTCATTTTGATTTGACTATTGCCTTGCTTCCTGCTGATGACATGCCCTTACGACTGATACAAGGTGCCTATTTTACGATGACATCATCAAAATGTGTTGTTGACCAAATACTGAAAAGGGCCTGTCTGGTAGCCTCAATAGAGAAAGATTTGGTGGTTGTATGTGTGTGTGTGTGTGTGTGTGTGTGTGTATATATAGATATATATATATAATTATATTTTTTTTTACTTGACTTTCTCTTAGAATTTCTGACTTGGGCTTGACTCGAGACTGGACCCGTTCTACTTGGGACTCGACTTGAGACTTGGACCTTGTGGTCAGATGAAGCAGATGCTAAACTACAGGACTGTTTTGCTATCACAGACTGGAATATGCTCTGGGATTCCTCTGATGGCATTGAGGAGTACACCACATCAGTCACTGGCTTTATCAATAAGTGCATCGAGGACGTCGTCCCCACTGTGACCACCATGACTGTATGTTCATAGAGGTCGACCGATTATGATTTTTCAAGCAAGACCGATACAGATTATTGGAGGACCAAAAAAAGCAGATACCGAGAAAATCGGCCGATTACATTTAAAAAATATATATAATTTTTATATATATATTTGTAATAATGACAATTACAACAATAATGAATAAACACTTTTATTTTAACTTATAATACATAAATAAAATCAATTTAGTCTCAAATAAATAATGAAACATGTTCAGTTTGGTTTAAATATTGCAAAAACACAGTGTTGGAGAAGAAAGTACAAGGGCAATATGTGCCATGTAAAAAAGCTAACGTTTAAGTTCCTTGCTCAGAACATGAGAACATATGAAAGCTGGTGGTTCCTTTTAACATGAGTCTTCAATATTCCCAGTTAAGAAGTTTTAGGTTGTAGTTATTATAGGACTATTTCTCTCTCTACCATTTGTATTTCATATACCTTTGACTATTGTATGTTCTTATAGGCACTATAGTATTACCAGCCTAATCTCGGGAGTTGATAGGCTTGAAGTCATAAACAGCGCTGTGCTTCAAGCATTGCGAAGAGCTGCTGCCCAACGCAGGAAAGTGCTTTTTGAATGAATGCTTACGAGCCTGCTGCTGCCTACCACCGCTCAGTCAGACTGCTCTATCAAATATCAAATCATTGACTTAATTACAATATAATAAACACACAGAAATACGAGCCTTGGGTCATTAATATGGTCAAATCCGGAAATTATAATTTTGAAAACTAAATGTTTATTCTTTCAGTGAAATACGGAACCATTCTGTATTTTATTGAACAGGTGGCAACACTAAGTCTAAATATTGCTGTGACATTGCTGTGACATTGCACAACCTTCAATGTCATAATCCTGGCAAATTAATTACGGTCTTTGTTAGGAAGAAATGGTCTTCACACAGTTCGCAACGAGCCAGGCGGCCCAAACTGCTGCATATACCCTGACTCTGCTTGCACTGAACGCAAGAGAAATGACACAATTTCCCTAGTCAATATTGCCTGCTAACATTAATTTCTTTTAACTAAATATGCAGGTTTAAAAATATATACTTGTGTATTGATTTAAAAAAAGGCATTGATGTTTATGGTTAGGTTCATTGGTGCAACGATTGTGCTTTTTTCGCGAATGAGCTTTTGTTAAATCACCCGTTTTGGCGAAGTAGGCTGTGATAAATTCAATGATAAATTAACTAGCACCGCATTGATTATATGCAACGCAGAACAAGCTAGTTAAACTAGTAATATCATCAACCTTGTGTAGCTAACTAGTGATTATGTTAAGATTGATTGTTTTTCATAAGATAAGTTTAACGCTAGCTAGCAACTAGATTTAATCGGTCGATCTCTAGTTCATTCCCCAACCAGAAGCCATGGATTACAGGCAACATTTGTACTGAGCTAAAGGGTAGAGCTGCTGCTTTAAAGGTGCGGGACTCTAACCCGGAAGCTTATAAGAAATCCTGCTATGCCCTTCAACAAACGATCAAAAAGGCAAAGTGCCAATACAGGACTAAGATTAAATCGTACTACACAGTCTCCGACGCTCGTCTTATGTGGCAGGGCTTGCAAACTATTACAGATTACGAAGGGAAGCACAGCCGCGAACTGGCCAGTGACACAAGCCTACCAGACGAGCTATAAAAACATCCATGCTCGCTTCGAGGCAAGCAACACTGAAACATGCATGATAACACCAGCTGTACCGGAAGACTGTGTGATTACGCTCTCTGTAGCCGACTTAAGTAAGTCCTTTAAACAGGTAAACATTCACAAGGCTGCGGGGCCAGACGGATTACCAGGACGTGTGCTCCGGGCATGTGCTGACCAACTGGCAGGTGTCTTCACTGACATTTTCAACATGTCCCTGATTGAGTCTAATACCAACATGTTTCTAGCAGACCACCGTAGTCCCTGTGCCCAAGAACGCTAAGGTAATCTGCCTAAAAGACTACAGACCCGTAGCACTCACGTCTGTAGCCATGAAGTGCTTTGAAAGGCTGGTCATGGCTCACATCAACACCATTATCCCAGAAACCCTAGACCCACTCCAATTTGCATACCGCCCAAACAGATCCACAGATGATGCAATCTCTGTTGCACTCCACACTTGGATCCTGAACTTCCTGACGGGCCGCCCCTAGGTGGGGAGGGTAGGTAGCAACATCTGCCACGCTGATCCTCAACACAGGGGTCCCTCAGGGGTGTGTGCTCAGCCCCCTCCTGTACTCCCTGTTCACCCACGACTGCGTGGCCAGGCACGACTCCAACACCATCATTAAGTTTGCTGATGACACAACAGTGGTAGGTCTGATCACCGACAACGACAAGACATCCTATAGGGAGGAGTTCAGAGAACTGGCCGGGTGGTGCCAGAATAACAACCTATCCCTCAACGTAACCAAGACTAAGGAGATGATTGTGGACTACAGGAGAAGGAGGACCGAGCATGCCCCATGCCTCTCATTGACGGGGCGGTAGTGGAGCAGGTTCAGAGCTTAAAGTTCCTTGCAGTCCACATCACCAACAAACTAGAATGGTCTTAGCACACCCAAGACAGTTGTGAAGAGGGCACGACAAAGCCTATTTCCCCGCAGGATTTTTTTTTTTGGCATGGGTCCTCAGATCCTCAAATGTTTCTACAGCTGCAACATCGAGAGCATCCTGACTGGTTGCATCACTGCCTGGTATGGCAACTGCTTGGCCTCCGACCGCAAGGCATTACAGAGGGTAGTGCGTATGGCCCAGTACATCACTGGGGCTAAGCTGCCTGCCATCCAGGACCTCTACACCAGGCGGTGTCAGAGGAATTTGAACCCTATTTCGTATATAATGTACTACTTTTGACCAGAACAGAAGTGCACCATATAGTGAATAGGAGATCTTGTGATTCCTGACTGGGTTGATAAGAGGAGACATTGTGATTCCTGACTGGGTTGAGAAGAGGAGACATTGTGATTCCTGACTGGGATGAGAAGAGACATTGTGATTCCTGACTGGGTTGAGAAGAGGAGACCTTGTGATTCCTGACTGGGATGAGAAGAGGAGACCTTGTGATTCCTGACTGGGATGAGAAGAGGAGACATTGTGATTCCTGACTGGGATGAGAAGAGGAGACATTGTGATTCCTGACTGGGATGAGAAGAGGAGACATTGTGATTCCTGACTGGGATGAGAAGAGGAGACATTGTGATTCCTGACTGGGATGAGAAGAGGAGACATTGTGATTCCTGACTGGGATGAGAAGAGGAGACATTGTGATTCCTGACTGGGATGAGAAGAGGAGACATTGATTCCTGACTGGGTTGAGAAGAGGAGACATTGTGATTCCTGACTGGGATGAGAAGAGGCGATCTTGTGATTCCTGACTGGGATGAGAAGAGGAGACATTGATTCCTGACTGGGTTGAGAAGAGGAGACATTGTGATTCCTGACTGGGATGAGAAGAGGAGACATTGTGATTCCTGACTGGGATGAGAAGAGGAGACATTGTGATTCCTGACTGGGATGAGAAGCGCTATTCTCTACTGGTTACATTACATCAGGGAGGTTTTAATGATTTCTAACTCAAATCTAAAGGCATTCATCACTTACCATCTGAAGTTAGTCCTGGTGTTACCAGGGTTGTGTCATCCATCATCCCATTGTAATGATATTTTTCTCCTCCTTTTCATCAACCCCATCTAATGGTGTACTGCTGTGCAGACCTGGGTTCATCTACTATTTCAAATCTTTCAAATGGTTGGA
Organism: Brachymystax lenok tsinlingensis; assembly: GCA_030435695.1. Taxonomy (NCBI): domain Eukaryota; kingdom Metazoa; phylum Chordata; class Actinopteri; order Salmoniformes; family Salmonidae; genus Brachymystax; species Brachymystax lenok. The sequence continues at coordinate 6,462,805 of CM059813.1, forward strand.
GTGCTTGTTGTAGCCTACCTGGTGTACCAGAGGGGCAGGATGTATTGGGACTAGTGTATGACTCCAATAAGCAGGGCGAGTTAAATCAAGCACAGGGGCGGCAGGTAACCTAGTGGTTAGAGCATTGGGCCTGTAACCCGAACGGTTGCTGGATCGAATCCCCAAACAAGGTAAAAATCTGTCGTTCTACCCCTGAACAATGCAGTTAACCCACTGTTCCCCGGTAGGCTGTCATTGTTAATAAGAATGTATTCTTACCTGACTTGCCTAGTTAAATAAAGGTTCAATTAAAACATTTTATAAAAACATTTCAAGTACTATTTGAACCCAGTTATTTTAGCTGGAACTTTATCAGTGCTCGTACAGAATACAGAATTAGCTTCTTATGTTTCTGACTGATGTTGGTTTACATCGCAGCAGAGTGAAACAGATAGGACCACGTTCATATGTTTATTACCGTTTGTTCAGTGGCAATACTCATCATCTGTAGTCCATCAGATAGCGTTCACCTTTCTAACCTCGCCAGGGTTTTAAGGCTCTGGAACAAAAGCTTCAGACTGTTTTAACGCGTTGCAGTGTCATGACATTTATAGAAGCTATACAATATATACAAGTCTGGTCCTCAGGCTGTTTAGCAGTGTGACACAGGACATAAGGGGAGCTACTATACATAGCCAGGCAGTAGGCCACAGAGGCAAGGCCAATATGTGTGCTCACTTTCCAGCGTTTTTGTATTGCATTATGTTCTGTTATAGCACATGGATTGTTTGTGTTTTGAATGCTGACCTCATAAAATGAATTTCCATCTAAATGGATAGTAAAGTTATGCCGTAGTCGCCATTGCGGTCTCTGGAGAACATAGCTTTATTGTGCCTTGAGGGGTTAGTTCGGTCTTAGCAGTGTAGAACGTCTGCTGTGAAGTCGAATACGTGAGAGGCAGACTCAGCCACAGTTTTCACATTCGTAGGCCGGCCTGGATGTAATGTCGTGGTAGTGTCCTGATGTTCTTTACTCTTCGCTTTTTCCGTGTTGAGCCAGGGTTGTGTCGCTGGTCAGAAGCCCGCTACGAAGTGCTTGCTGTCCGTTGGTGTGACGGCATCTTTCCAGGTGTCGATGTTGACATGAGGTCTTGTTTGCGGACCTCGCACATCACATCTGTGGATGGCCTGTTGGTCTCTTTCCAGACGACAGTAATGCGTACAGTATGTTCTTTGGGATTCGTCCGTCATCCATCCGACAGCCGTGGCACAGCCAGCTATGATGTCACTGCCTCAGGAGGGAGTGCATACTGGGTAGCTGTGCTCTCTCCAGGACTGCTGTGTGTGTGTTCCTGTCCTTCCAGGTGACGGATGCCCATTATTCACCTCAGGCAGTGCAGGTGGAAGCTGTTTAGCCTTCACTCTTAATTTGAGTATGGTGTCCCGGGTTTGCTGCCGTACAGGAGTGTGCTGGTGACAGGCTCTGTGCACCTGTACCTTTTGTGTGGACTGTGAGTTTTTGTGGTGGTTCCATACCCAAGATGTAAGTTTACCAAAGGTGATGGCTGCTTTTCCTATTTGGCTGCTGAACTCCGCGTCGAGTGAGGTTGTTGGTGATGCTGGACCCAAGGTAAGTGAGGTTGCTGACAGCTTCCAGTGGGTAGTTGATGGTAATGGATGGGGCTTGTTCAGTGCCCTGTCCCGTTGTTTTATTTTCTTCAGGCTGATGGTCTGGCTGAAGTCCTAGCATGCTTGGGTTAACAGGTCCATGAGGGTTTGTAGGTGCTCTTGATGGTCAGGCTGAAGTCCTAGCATGCTTGGGTTAACAGGTCCATGAGGGTTTGTAGGTGCTCTTGGGCGTGTACCGCTATTGTTGCGTCATCTGCAAACTCCTGATGAGAAGCAGTTGCACCTTTTTTGTTATAGCTTTTAGGTGAGAAAGATTGAATAGTTTCCTGTCCGTTCTTGTATGTAGGTAAACTCCCACAGTAGATATCCCAAAAGCTTGCACGAGGAGGGGGGTGGAGAATTGGAGAAATATTCCAGTCTAGGTGGGTGCCAGCACACATCCTTGCTTAACCACAGATTTTGAAAGGGTCTGAAGTGGACCCGTCAAACGGGACGGTGACTTGCATGTTGGTGTGGAAGGGACGCTCCTGCTCACTAGGTCGAAGGCTTTAATGAGGTCAATGAAGGCCATGTAGAGTGGTGTCGTCTGCTCTCTGCACTTCTCCATGATGTTGTCTCAGAGAGAAGATTGTGTTCGTGCTGGAGCTTCCTGCTCTGAACTCTAGGTCAAACTTCTCTGCGAGGACCTGAAATCTGTTCAGTGCAACTCTAGCAAGGAGTTTACCGGTGATGCTGAGTAGGGAGTTGCCACAGTAGATGCTACAATCACTCCGGTCTCCATTGTTTTTTATACAGGGTGACAATATTGGCGTCCCTCATGTCCTGAGGGACGAGGGACAGCACCATTGGTCCAGCACAGACAGAGGAGCTTGTGGAGATGAAGGGCCGGCTTCCCACACTTGAGGACGTCAGCTGTTTAACCCCATCACTGCGTGGTGCTTTTCCTATGCTGTTGATTGCTGAGCTCTTGTTGGTTCCAAGTCAAGCTCTTCCATGATGGCTTTGACGCTCAACATGGCTGAGTGCTGCTTCGGACGCAGTGTTGTCACTGGCAGTGCACTACCCAGCAGGTCCACTTGTTTGGAGAGGACAGCTGATTTTAATGTTGAGCTAGAGTAGGATTAGGGTAGACAGTAAAGTCATGGTATTGTGTGGTTGTTGAGCTAGAGTAGGATTAGGGTAGACAGTAACGTTAAGGTATTGTGTGGTTGTTGAGCTAGAGTAGGATTAGGGTAGACCGTAACATCATGGTATTGTGTGGTTGTTGAGCTAGAGTAGGATTGGGGTAGACAGTAACGTTAAGGTATTGTGTGGTTGTTGAGCTAGAGTAGGATTAGGGTAGACAGTAACGTCATGGTATTGTGTGGTTGTTGAACTAGAGTAGGATTAGGGTAGACAGTAACGTTAAGGTATTGTGTGGTTGTTGAGCTAGAGTAGGATTGGGGTAGACAGTAACGTCATGGTATTGTGTGGTTGTTGAGCAGTAAAGGTATTGTATGGTGTTAAAGCTATACCGTACATCACCTGATTTACTTTATAGGCTTCCTACAAAGGCCGGTCTTTTTCCTGTTCAATGTGGTCAGTGGGACATCATGGTGTACAGTTGAGTTTGAGGTTGTCCTCTGTTAGCCAGCTCTAGTTATTGCTGTTATGAATCCCAGATGGCACCTATTGGCCCTGGTCAAAAGTAATGCACAAGAAAGGGAATAGAGTGCCATTTGGGATACATCAATGGTCATTGACTTCAGTTAGACAGCTGTACAGCTCCATTTCTTGGTGCCATGCCTCTGTCACCTGGCTTCCACGGTTGAATGGTTGACAGATGGGTGCTGATAGAAGTGATTATTTTCAGGTGCAAAGTTGTTTGGTTTCACAGACAGCAGGCACTCCTACACTGGGGTCACTGAACTAATGCTCCGATGGCACACACACACTCACACACACTCACCCTCCCTCCCCTGCTCCTCACCCGGAAGCCAGAGCAATCTGCCAGGGCACCAAGAGCAATCTGCCAGGGCACCAAGAGCAATCTGCCAGGGCACCAAGAGCCACCTGCCAGGGCACCAAGAGCCATCTGCCAGGGCACCAAGAGCCATCTGCCAGGGCACCAAGAGCATCAACCAAAATAGCCAAATAAATGTATTTGAAAAATACTCTATTCTCTCCATAAGTGTATGGAAATGTACATAATGATTCTACATGTCAAAGTGTAGGTGATAGACCATGCGTTTTGGCTCTCATGTCCACACCGATGCTGACATGAGTGGCAAGCCAGAAAATGTAGCCACATAATACTTTTAATGACATATACAGGCTTGTACGCATTGCTGCGCTTTACAATGTGAATAAATACGTTATTCAACACATTAAGCTAAAAGCTCTAATCTGTTGCATCAGTCATTGCTTTTAAACTTGGTTTTATTTATTTATTTTACCTTTTATTTAACTAGGCAAGTCAGTTAAGATCAAATTATTATTTACAATGACGGCCTACCGGGGAACAGTGGGTTAACTGCTTTGTTCAGGACGACAGATTTTACCTTGTCAGCTCGGAGTTTCGATCTTGCAACCTTTCGGTTACTAGTCCAACGCTCAAACCACTAGGCTACCTGCCACCCCATGTACTGTGGTGGCCAATAGAATAGGTTGGCTAAACTTTTGTACTATCGGGGATAGTAGATTGACATAGACTAGTGCTGTTGCTGTTCGTTACTCGTCTTGTTGACTGAGGGAAAGTACATGTGGACAGTTCTTACGTCTTCCAATGTGCTCCTCGGAATTGGATAAGAAGGACGAGCACTGTTGCATCCCTGATGTGTCTGTCTTCACTCGTACGTCGGAGCTGTGATGCCTGTGAGAAGGACCCGATCACATGACGGGTATTGGCTAATAAGAATTGAGATCTGAGAGAGCCATGTGAGTGAGAGAGGTGTATCAGAGCAATGGCGATTGGCACCCGGGAGAAGGGAGTTATAATTATTATATTCAGCCGATGGGCACAACGGCCACTTTGGCTGCAAGGATTGGATTCTTTTAAGGGGAACATTACGGCCACACAAGTTGGCATCGACGGCCATGGCCGTCTATGCCGCTGGGAAATTCATGGCTTGCTCTAGACTTGCCTTGGACTCCAGCAGCACCTGTGTTGTGTAATGATTTGGCCAGTGATAGAACATGAGACAGACACTGACTTTTGTTGGTGTTGTCGCTCCCCGGGCTTTGGTAAGGTGTACGCTGCCTCCTGATATTATTGGATTGACCTGCTCAGTAGTCAGACCCACGTGGCACTGCAAAGTACCGCAAATCACATTTTGTTTCTGCTGTAAGTGCTCCCTTATGGGTAATTGATCCAGTATAGCTATGATCTTTCCAAGTACCCCCTGTGGATAGGCCGGGTACCTGCAGGGGCACTAGTAGCCCAAGATGAGAACCAATGGCATGTAGCATACGGTATATCATCTGTTTTTAATAAACTCTGAGAGCATCACTAGAGTATCTGGTTACCTGATGGTTTGCTTTTTAATTAAAAGATGCACGCACATCTACAGTGCATTCGGGAAATATTCAGACCCTCTTGACTTTTCCCACATTTTTGTTACGTTACAGCCTTATTCTAAAATGGATGTAATATTTTTTCCCCCCTCATCAATCTACACACAGTACCCATAATGACAAAGTGAAAACAGGTTTTTAGAAATGTTTGCAAATGTATATTAAAAAAATCCCAGTAATATCTTATTTACATAAGTATTCAGACACTTTACTATGAGCTCAGGTGCATCCTGTTTCCATTGATCATCCTTGATGTTTCTACCACATGATTGGAGTACATCTGTAGTTAATTCAATTGATTGGACATAGGTTTGTGCCTTTCCAAATTATCTATGAAAGGTCCTACAGTTGACAGTGCATGTCAGAGCAAAAACCAAGCCATGACGTTGAAGGATTTGTCCGTATAGCTCTGAGACGGGATTGTGTCGAGGCACAGATCTGGGGAAGGGTACCAAAACATTTCTGCTGCATTAAAGTTCTCCAAGAACACAGTGGCCTCCATCATTCTTAAATGGAAGAAGTTTGGAACCACCAACACTCTTCCTAGAGCTGGCCACCCGGCCAAACTGAGCATTTGGGGGAGAACAGCCTTGGTCAGGGAGATGACCAAGAACCAGATGGTCACTCTGACAGAGCTCTAGAGTTCCTCTGCGAAGATGGGAGAACCTTCCAGAAGGACAACCATCTCTGCAGCACTCCCCCACTTGGAGTTTGCCAAAAAGCACATAAAGACTCTCAGACCATGAGTAACAAGATTCTCTGGTCTGATGAAACCAAGATTGAACTCCTTGGCCTCAATGCCAAGCGTCACGTCTGGAGGAAACCTGGCACCATCCCTAGGGTGAAGCATGGTGGTGGCAGCATCATGCTGTGTGGGTGTTTTTCAGCAGCAGGGACTGGGAGACTAGTCAGGATTGAGTCAAAGATGAACGGAGCAAAGTACAGAGAGATCCTTGATAAAAACCTGCTCCAGAGCACTCAGGACCTCAGACTGGGGTAAAGGTTCACCTTCCAACAGGACAACACACAGTGCAGCAACACTCCCCATCCGACTTGGCAGAGCTTGAGAGGATCTGCAGAGAAGAATGGGAGGTACTCCCCTAATACAGGTGTGCAAAGCTTGTAGCGTCATACCCATGAAGATTCGAGGCTGTAATCGCTGCCAAAGGGGCTTCAACACAGTACTGAGTAAAGGGTCTGAATACTTATGTAAATGTGATATCTAAAAAGCTGTTTTTGCTTTGTCATTATGGGGTATTGTGATGTCATTATGGGGTATTGTGATGTCATTATGGGGTATTGTGTGTAGATTGAAGAGGGAGGGGGGGGAAACCATTTCATACATTTTTATAATAAGGCTGGAACGTAACACCAAAAGTCAAGGGTCTGAATACTTTCTGAATGCACTGTGTATATCTCCATCTATCCATGGAGAGTAAAGGTTGTTGCTCATACTTAACAGAGTGGATACAATGCAGTGGAGGGATTTGAACTACAGTGTCCCAAATTGCACCCTATTCCCTATAATAGCACACTACTTTTTAGCAGAGCCCTATTGGTAGTGCACTGTGTGTGTGTGTGTGTGTGTGTATATATGGAATAGGGTGCTATTTGGGACTGACACAGGGATGTAGTAAAGAAGGTGTGTCGTTAATGACAGACAGAACTGACCCATCAGCAGAGACAACACACACACACACACCTCCCTTAGTGTATTGTGTTTTCCTCCATGCAGCCATGCAGCCATCGTCTTTTGTTCAACTGTCTGTTATGTCGATAAAACCTTCAGCAGGTAAACACCAGGACAGGACAACGAGAGGTCAGTCAGTCGGCAGTTCTTTTTTTTTTTCTATTGTAAAAGAAGAACTCTGTCCACATATAACGTTTTAATACATGTGTCTTGGGGTTTGAATTGCTTGCAATGTGTTGTGAATCAATAGTATTATATATTGTAGTTCCAGGCTAGAAAGTCAAGACACAGTATAGATCCATCGAATCCAATTTTGGACCTCGAAGCCAGTTCCACTGCTTTTTTTCATTCTTCCCCTTTAATCAGAGACTGATTTAGACGAGGGACAATTAATTATCCAGTGTAACAGAAAACCATCAGTACTCTGCACCTCGTAGGGTTTAAATTTAAATGCCCCTATTGTACATTCGTCCAATGTGTTGTGGTAGTAAAGCATTTGTTTTCCCCAGTTAATGCCAATATCTGATAGGTCAGTAAAAGTCACATGATCATCATACATGGACAGAACAAAGATCTGATAGGTCAGTAAAGATCACGTGATCATCATGCATGGACAGAAACAAAGATCTGATAGGTCAGTAAAGATCACGTGATCATCATGCATGGACAGAAACAAAGATCTGATAGGTCAGTAAAGATCACATGATCATCATGCATGGACAGAAACAAAGATCTGATAGGTCAGTAAAGATCACATGATCATCATGCATGGACAGAACAAAGGAATAGCTTAGACAATACATGTATTTTATTGATGTCGTATATTCTACATTTCTTCTCATTTATTTACCTGCTCCATCCCCCACAGCGTATCCCAGCTGTCTATATGTATGTAATCCTACTACTGTTCATCAGTCATTATAAACTGGGTGGTTCGAGCCCTGAATGCTGATTGGCTGACAGCCGTGGTATATCGGATCGTATACCACGGGGTATGACAAAACAAAAAGGAATGACTAGTTTATTGTGTGTAATCCTACTACTGTTCATCAGTCGTTCTGTTACACACTACTTCATTCACTATCTGCATAATGCTGCATAATGCAGAATGCTTTCTGAAATTGTTGCTGATAGCATTCATTGTCCTCTTCGTCACTGTGCTGTAGCCTGATAATACTGTTATCTTTGGCATTGTGGTGTCCCTTACCAGTGTGAGTGGTGCGTCTTTTATTTATTTGTAGTGGAGAAAGTGTTGGGTGCCCGGAGACAGTGATCTTTGTTCGTCAGGCCTACTAGGTCTTGTTTTCTGTTCGTCAAGAACGTGTTGTTGTGACAGAGGTCATCCGGACTCTTGTCTGTCTGTGCAGTCTGATGTTACTGTGGCGATGGAAGAGTGGTCGATAAACCCTGACGGTGAGGGTGATCGATCAGAATAAAAGTAGATTGACACATCTGGAGGAGAGGGAGAGGGATGTGGGGACAGAGAGGAGAGAGTGAGAGAGAGAGGCAGGGATACAGAGATTGAGAGGGGGCGAGAGAGGAGGGAGGGATATGGAGAGGGATGGGGGACACTGAGGAGAGAGAGAGAGAGGGAGGGATATGGAGAGAGGGAGGGAGGGATACAGAGGAGGAGTGGGGAGAGGAGAGAAAAAGAGAGTGATTAGATTAAATCACATACATTGTTTATTTAATCAGTTCTATACACACCTGCCAATTAGCAGAAATTGAGTAGAATGTATTATTGCATTGTCAGTAATAGTCAATTCAAGGCTCATGATTGAAGCTCTGCATTTGCACATTATTTTTGACATTACTTTCACAAGCGATGGCTACAGACGTTGAGTGTTAATTTCAAAGATGCATGCCGGGGGCATGTTTATTTGCATTTGTGTAGATGTTCCACTTGCGTGAGAAATGACTGAGACACTTCGGTACATTTTGAACTATATCGGGAAACTGGCACGGATGTGACGTTGTTGTCGTCTTAGGCCTGGATCACACTTGGCTGTTAAGATATTCTGACAACCGCTTTTCGCTCCATCCTGCCCACACTTGCAAGGTTCTGCAACATTTTAATTTGCACACCCTCTTGAAACCAGCTGGTCCCAGATCTGTTTGTGCTGGCAGACTGACACTCAGACCAAAGCAAGAACCCAAAATATTCTTCAAGTGTGGTGTACAGATGAACACAGAGGAGCAACATGGTCTTTGCATAAGCGATGTTATTTTGAAAGACTGGCCCTTTTCTCAATTAAATTAGCTAAACTCCTCCGTCTTCTCGTTGGCTCCTTTTTGAAAAAGGGCCAAGGTAAAAGAAGAGGCAGAGAGGCAGCGAGGAGAGGGAACATGGATGAAAATGAGCCGGTCCTTCTCCACTCGCATCAGGCAAATTTACATTTACAGGGGTGGAGCCCAAAATATATGTGTAACGTGATTAAAAACAACTGGAGTTAGTTGTGCGTTGCATTTTATAGGTAAAACCATAAGTAGCATGTTGTTTTTAAACGTGTGCATGTTTTTCTCCTCTGACAAAACAAAAGCTGATTTGAAAAGGTGTGCGTCAGATTTCTAAATTATTCTGTGGTAGGATACGATGAAAGGTGACTATCGAGGGGGCACTCCTCTGTTCGCCTACTAATGAATTGACATCTCCACCACCACTTATCGGTTTCCGGGTCACGGAGGAGGGAGGACGGTCTTTTGCCAAAACGAGACTCTTCCAAAGTTACATTAAGTCTGTGCGTCATGTTATGTTAGAAGGTAAAGCACAGAGTATTGGGTTTTTAATCTCGCCAACAGGCAGAAACATGGCTACAAGGTGACGGTTTAGTAGTGAACGTGGAGTAGCAGCTCTGGAGAAGAAGAAACGTGTGAGAGCTGTGACTGACTGGGTGTAGGAGCTAGTACAAATGAAACCCTGCTCACTCATTAGATGCATCAACTGCTGTGCCATTTGGGACGAGAGAGAGAGAGAGTGTGTGTGTGATGACATTTGGAACGCCTGTCTGTTTGTCACACTCCAGTAGGTGGAGGAGATGTTTTGGTACCCAGGCTCCTGTTTGTCCTCCTCTTTTTTTTGGGGGCACAGATTGGTAGGTATTATTTATCATGTAGCTACTGTTGTCATCTCGATCTAGCCTTCACCTTCTTCTCAACAGCCCACGTTCCATCCGGCTTCTCGGTTGATCTTTTGTCTTTGTGGTTTAGTTGAGGTAGTTGCATTACTGTCGTTACACAGCCACACTGGGCTCATATAGAAAAAGGAAATGTGTCACACCTGCAGAGAGAGAGACAGAGATCAGAGCAAAGTTCTACAACACATTGTATTGGGACACTTTCAAATGTGCCTTTTAGAGGCCAAGCAATCTGTCTTTAAAAAACAACCAATTAAGGCCAAAAGAGATTTAGACTACCAAAGGAAATGGAGGAACTAACATCGCAAATGGATTGAAATGATAACTGGACCGTAAAGGCTCAGAATAAGTCAGAGGAAAAACAAAAAGATTTGAAAAAACATATTCAAGTATGTTGTAGTCTAGTGCTTTCAGAAAGTGTTCACAGCCCTCAACTGAATTTAAAATGGAATAAATTCAGGTGTATTTATTTTTGTGTCACTGGCCTACAACGCAATACCCCATAATGCCAAAGTGGAATAATAATATTTTTTTTATAAAAAAAATAAAATAAGCTGAAATGTCTTGATTCGATAAGCTAAATACACTATATATACAAAAGTATGTCAATACCCCTTCAAATGAGTGGATTCAGCTATTTCAACCACACCCGTTGCAGACAGGTCTATAGAATTGAGCACACAGCCGTGCAATCTCCATAGACAGACATTGTCGGTAGAATGGCCCGTACTGAAGAGCAGTGGCTTTCAACGTGGCACACCGTCTTGATTCAATTTAAATTATTATTACACTAAATTCTGGCCACCAACATAATTTTATACATTTACATGGGGTGTTACAGGTTGTGTTTTATTCCATTTTATATTTAGACATTGGACGTTTGGCGGACAGATTGGCGTCACCCCCTTAGTCAGTATGTGTTACTCCTGTGCTGGTTTGGCATCACGTTAGTGGGAAGGGGTTTCACCTGTGTTGGCCCAGGTGCTATTTAAGAGTGGCTGGCCCAGGTCTCCTGTTGTCTTGAGCGATGTGAAGGGTTAACACCTTTTAGTTGGCTCTCCCTAGTTCAAATTAAAAAAAATAGAATGTTATTGGTCACATCCACGTCATTTAACATGGGGGTGATGCCAGAATGAATGTTCTAATGACTCTGAGAGCTGAGATGGTTGTTCCGTTCCCCAGCAAGAAAATCAATAATGTTGCTCCAACAGAAAGGGAAACTAACATAGTCACTGACAACAACCAAAACGAAACAGGTGGGGTTTTAGGAGGGTTCCTGAAAGACACTCATGGGGGTGTCCACTGAAAGTTGCCTAGCAACAACAACAGGGACCTAAAAGACACCCATCATGAGCACCCACTAAATCTGCCCAAGAACAGGCAAACAAAAGAACACAACCCACACCAAGACAGGAAGCAACCCCCAAAAAAAATGCCAGTCTTTAATGTGTATAAGTAGTTTTTTTCCTTCTGCTCAGTTTTTTGAAACCTCGTGGTGAGTTAAACTATAGGCCTTCAGATTATGATGTTTTATCCGTGCGCAATCATTGTCTTACGTCAGATAGCGCAACGATTCCACCTGCACTGATAGGTTGAGGGACGAGGGCGTCGTCGTAGCACTAGACGGGCCTACATGCTTGACCAGCACAAACCACCTGCTGATGGCTCCCGATGGTTCTTTTCAATTCTTATTTTCAATTCTTATTTTATTTGATATGATGAAGAGACCATTTTATTATTCTCTGAATGTGTGTTACTGAGTTTAGACCTGTACATTGACATTTTAGTAAACGTATTCTATAAATATATTCTTATCTACACCATAAGGAGAATCATGGACCTGAATCATAATCCATTCTAAAGGGCTTGTCCAATGCGTCCATGGCCCACATAGGCTGGTACATATATCAGGCATATAAACCCTTATAGACTTGGGCTTGTTTTTATTTCAAATGGCAGGGAATCAGACAAATCAGTCTGTTTGATGTTGCGTGTTGTTCTGGACGTTCTGTTTCCCCGTGTACACCCAATGATGACAAAATTAACAGATAATCACTCTGTTAGATGTATGAGTGTACTTGTTTAGCAAGCTGAACTGAACATTGTTTGTCAGAGCCCATGCCCAGATAATGTATAATAAGGCTGTGACTTTAGTGGTGGGTCGTAGTTGTCTTGTATGGGCGGTGGGTGACTTGTATTAGTGGTGGGGTGACTTGTATTAGTGGTGGGTGGTGGGTTCAGTACATGCATGGTCTGAACATCATGTTTCCAGCCCTCCAGGTAGTTGGTTGTCGCAGCAGCATGGCATGCTGGATTCTAAAAATGGCTTCCTGCCAACGCTAGCTGGGATTATCAAGTTGTCCCCCATTACCAGCCTGATTGGCCAACATCACATCACGCATCAGGAGTGGCTCCGAGGGGAAACACCTATGTACACAGAGACACACACACACACACACACACACACACACACACACACACCATGTTGTCCTTATTAAGTCAACAAGTGCAGATGTTGTCTCCGTTCTCTATCTTCATCAGAGCAGAGCTGATACTCTGCACTCTGTGTGTGTGCCAGCCAGCCAAAGGGACGGAAAAATAATTACAAGAATGGACATTCCCATTGAAGTCAGTGTTACTGGCAGCAATATTGAGTGTAACCATATGCAGCTGCTATGTAGCTGGCACTGCGGCGCTTAGCTAAATGGGTTCTGTCTGATAGTTGGCAGGGGCTGATTTCCATGTGGCGCGCGCAATATATACACACACACACACACACACACACACAGTATATTTGACCTTTCAGCTTCCCTATCAAATCTAAAAACAATGACAAATGGTTTGATAAACAATGCAAAAACCTAAGAAAGAAATTGAGAAACCTGTCCAACCAAAAAACATAGAGACCCAGAAAACCTGAGCCTTTGCCTTCACTATGGTGAACCACTAAAACAATACAGAAATACACTATGGAAAAAGAAGGAACAGAACATCAGAAATCAGCTCAATGTACTTGAAGAATCCATAGACTCTAACCACTTCTGGGAAAACTGGAAAACACTAAACAAACAACAGCACGAAGGGTTATCTATCCAACACGGAGATGTATGGGTAAACCACCGCCAATCTTTTTGGCCCTATTAAAATAAATCATGCATGATCAAATCTAAATCTTAGAATCAACTATTAAAGACTAACAGAGCCCCAGGACAGCAACACAATTAGACCCAACCAAGTCGTGAGAAAACAAAAAGATAATTACACTTAGGAAAGAATTAACAAAAAAACTAACCAAACTAGAATGCTTTTTGGCCCTAAACAGAGAGTACACAGCGGCAGAATACCTGACCACTGTGACTGACCCAAACTTAAGGAAAGCTTTGACTATGTACAGACTCGGTGAGCATAGCCTTGCTATCGACAGAGGCCGCCGTAGGCAGACCTGGCTCTCAAGAGAAGACAGGCTATGTGCACACTGGCCACAAAATGAGGTGGAAACTGAGCTGCACTTCCTAAACTCCTGCCAAATGTTTGACCGTATTAGAGAGACATATTTCCCTCAGATTACACAGATCCACAAAGAACTCGAAAACGAATCCAATATTGATAAACTCCCATATCTATTGGGTGAAATACCACAGTGTGCAATCACAGCAGCAAGATTTGTGACCTTTTGCCACAAGAATAGGGCAACCAGTGAAGAACAAACACCATTGTAAATACAACCCATATTTATATTTATTTATTTATTTTGTTTATTTATTTTCCCTTTTGTACTTTAACTATTTGCACATCATTACAACACTGTATATATAGACATATGACATTTGAAATGTTTTTTCTTTTGGAACTTCTGTGAGTGTAATGTTTACCGTTCATTTGTTATTGTTTATTTCACTTTTGTTTATTATCTATTTCACTTGCTTTGGCAATGTTAACATATGTCATTAAAGCCCCTTAAATTGAAGTAGAATTTAGAGGGGGAGACTATGCTAGTTCTAGAAGACTGCCGTCTGGAACACCAACTGTTTGTTGGTATCATTCACTAGAGCAAGTCATTGTATTGTCTCAGAATACACCTTGCTATGAGAACCGTCTCCGGTCTCACTTTAGATGTGACTGTTTTGTTTTTTTTCAGACTCATATTGCTGCCGTTATCCAAACCCACTCCCTGCGCACACAGACAACCCTCCTGTATAATCAATCTCACAGCACTTTTGATGACGATGGCCTTGAAAACAAAATAATTTGCGTCTTGATCCATTTGTTTTGTGTCTTAAGACGTGGTAAGCTGCTTTGTCAGGGTGGCTATCTGATCTCAAGACGGAGAGCCTCCATTCATTTCCTTGTTGCCAAGGGCCTTTACTCGTCCTGTTCGGAGAGTCACAGATCGATACCCTAATCCCACCTCTGGGATCTGTCTCTCGCTGCTTCTCTCTGCTCTCTCTCTGCTCTCTCTCTGCATCTTATCTAGTCCTCGTCATTGTACTCATATCCCACATTATGTTCCCTGCTGTCTGTGATTAGAAGTCTTGAATACATGTAGAGATGATGTCACCCCCCCCATTGATAGCTGTTCTCCTGCTCCCCGGGATCTAGGATGATAAAGATTCTTCTCAGGCCCTCCTGCGTTTTTAAGTCATTTGTTTTTAAGCTTTTAATCTTCAGTTGGATCTGTGTTACGATGTGTGTGTGTGTGTGTTGTTCAGCCCGCTTTAATATCAAATGAAAAATGTTATTGGTCACATACACATATTTAGCAGATGTTATTGCGGGTGTAATGAAATGCTTGTGTTCCTAGCTCCCAACAGTGCAGTAGTATCTAGTTCACAACAATACGCACGTTTTAAAAGTAAAGAATGGAATTTATAAATATATAAATACTAGGATGATCGATTTTGCAGTGGCATTGACTAAAATACAGTAGAATAGAATACAGTATATACATATGAGATGAGTAAAGCAGTATGCAAACATTAGTAAAGTGACTAGTGTTCCATTATTTAAGTGACCAGTGATTCCATGTCTATGTACAGTACCAGTCAAAAGTTGGGACACACCTACTAATTCAAGGGTTTTCATTTATTTTTTACTATTTTCTACATTGTAGCATAATAGTGAAGACATCAAAACTATGAAATAACACATATGGAATCATGTAGTAACCAAAAAAGTAATCAAAAAAATCTAAATATAGCAGAGCTACCATGTCTTAGGAGCTGGAGGCAGAGCTACAATGTCTTAGGAGCTGGAGGCAGAGCTACCATGTCTTAGGAGCTGGAGGCAGAGCTACCATGTCTTAGGAGCTGGAGGCAGAGCTACCATGTCTTAGGAGCTGGAGGCAGAGCTACCATGTCTTAGGAGCTGGAGGCAGAGCTACCATGTCTTAGGAGCTGGAGGCAGAGCTACCATGTCTTAGGAGCTGGAGGCAGAGCTACCATGTCTTAGGAGCTGGAGGCAGAGCTACCATGTCTTAGGAGCTGGAGGCAGAGCTACCATGTCTTAGGAGCTGGAGGCAGAGCTACCATGTCTTAGGAGCTGGAGGCAGAGCTACCATGTCTTAGGAGCTGGAGGCAGAGCTACCATGTCTTAGGAGCTGGAGGCAGAGCTACCATGTCTTAGGAGCTGGAGGCAGAGCTACCATGTCTTAGGAGCTGGAGGCAGAGCTACCATGTCTTAGGAGCTGGAGGCAGAGCTACCATGTCTTAGGAGCTGGAGGCAGAGCTACCATGTCTTAGGAGCTGGAGGCAGAGCTACCATGTCTTAGGAGCTGGAGGCAGAGCTACCATGTCTTAGGAGCTGGAGGCAGAGCTACCATGTCTTAGGAGCTGGAGGCAGAGCTACCATGTCTTAGGAGCTGGAGGCAGAGCTACCATGGACAGTATGGACCTATCAGGAGTTAATGGGAAATGAAGGACTTCGTTAGGCGTGGGATGTCCTGACCTAGAGTGATGCCCTGAACCCCGCCCCTCCCTCTGACTGTGTGTGTTGGATTATTTCATATAACTGTGATCTTGATATCACTCTTGGTTTCATATTAAAAAATATGTAGCTCACTCATTGTTCGGTATTGCAGAGATTAAACTGTGCTCCCAAACAGCCATCAAAGGAAAATGAAAAGCTTTATCCTGGATATTTTTAGGCGTGTAGGGCCTGCTTCTGTCTAAATGTTGCCTCATTGATATTGTTATGGAAACGATATCCCCTAGCTAATGTTCTTCCTGGTTTCTACAAGACCAATGTTGATTTGTTTTGAGGCGTAGGGGAAGTTCGAAGGCTTAATGAATCTTTAATAAAAGAGTAGTCCTCGGGCTTCTAATGTCAAAACAGAATTCACTTCACGTTCTTCACTGGGCTTAGGTCTTCTCTACAAGCCAAATATTTCCGTAAAACCTGTAGGCCTAGACTACATTGTTCATGAATTTATTTAGAAAAATAGCAACCAAATTAATTGTTTTCAGGAGTTAGCTGTTTTACGATGACAAGAGTCTAGCACCCATAAACTTAGCACGGCTCGTACGGTAGACTTGACATGAAGTGGAGAACCTAACCGGTTCTCAGGAAAAGGAAAGGGTGACGTGCTCAGAGTGGTGTCAGCTGGTGTGTGTGTTAGGGTTGTGACAAACGTAAACTTTTTTAAACTGCCATTTTTTTCGGTTTTATAGTGGCAATCAGTACTTGCTACATGTCAAAGTCACCATTATTAGTCAGTTGTACAACCGAGTGCCTTCAACCGAAATGTGTCTTCCGCATTTAACCCAACCCCTCTGAATCAGAGAGGTGCGGGGGGCTGCTTTAATCTATTTTTGCACCAAATGATTCTTGAAGAATATTAACTTATAAATGCCTCCCATGAGCTTAGTTCAACTGTCGTACCCAGTCAGAAGCCAAAATATAAGCTTGTGTTACTCCAGTGATTGTAAACAAAGTAAATGTGAACAAACACTCTATAGCCTGAAAACATTGTTAAAACTATCATTTTGATATCATTTGAGGGTCAGTCCTGGCATCCGTAGCTCTGTCTATGAATTTGAGTGGTACATTTCTACAGCGTCATCCCTCAGTTTTTTACCGAAAACATTATTTTTTTTGTATTTATTTATTTAATTTTGTGCCCCTTTTTCTCCCTAATTCCGTGATAACCAATTGGAGGGGGGGGGCTTGTAGGCATCCCGGAAGAGAGAATAGCAGGGGTTGAGTGTTTTCCCAGTGCGAGTACTACAGTCAATGTGTTGATAGAACTTATGTGGTTTCCAGTTTGCATTAAGTCCAGTGTAGTTCCTTGAGGGCCGTCGTGACTGAACATTAGTGAGTAATATACTCTGAAAAGGTGGATGGTTTACTAGAAGTCCACTCCGAATACCTCTTCTCCGCCGGCGGCGTCTTGGAGCAACCTCTGGAATAAGTTGGGGGGGGGTACAAACAAAGGATCCAATTCGGGAAAGTTGTAATTCCTGGTCGGAATGCTGGTCTGATATCCAAAAGTTCTTTCCGACTGTTTTGTAATAACACAAAAAATGTTCTGGGCTAATATTGTAAGAAATAACACACAAAAAAAACAAAATACTGCAAAGTTGCTTAGCATTTAACATTATTTATTATTATTAATAAATAATAATAATAATAATTATTATTATTATTATTTATTTAACCTTTATTTAACTAGGCAAGCCAGTTAAGAACAAATTATTATTTACAATGAACGGCCTACACCGGCCATACCCGGACGACGCTGGGCCAATTGCAGGCTGGGCCAATTAGTACTGCAGGCTGGGCCAATTAGTACTGCAGGCTGCCATTAGCAACTAAATTATCCTTATAACTTCTTCTATGTGATATTTTTATTTGAAATAATCTGTTCAATGACATGCATATGGTGTGTTAGAAGCAATTAGCGGAGTTGTCCCAATTCAAAGTTGAATTGGGACAACTCCAAACGAGAAGCGAATCACGTTGCAGACTTCCTATCGAGTGGTTCCCCAAAACTCCCATGAAGCATTGTGACCCAAGGCTGGAGAGTTGCTTCAGGAAAGATGGCTGACAAAAATACTAAGATGGAAGGAAATGTAAAATGATGCATTTGTTAATTGTTCTACAATCCTTCCACTGGTTAATCCAATTTCCTCAAGAAATTGCATAAAATAACTGAGTGAAGGAAAAACAACTGTTACATGTCAAACTGCTATTATTTATGGAATTAAAGTCCTGCTTCAGTACTCCTCCACATTGAAGCACAACCAGAGCACAACAACCACATTGTTGTTTTGCTGTTTTCATCGGTTGCTCATATGGTAAGAACGCATTTGTTGCATTAGAATTATAAACAATGCCACAGTACAGGCATTGAAAAACACATGGCTCGTCGTCAATTCAGTGATTTCTGTTGGAGGCTTCTGATGTGTGCGAGTGATGTCCCATTCCCCAGGGTTATTTACCTCTCCCTACCACTAGTTGTGCTGTTTTAACAGTGCCACTCCCCCGCCGAGGGACACTGGGAAAACGAGGGGGAAGGACAACGGACAGTATTGGGACACAGCCAGAGTCAGAGCCGTGCACTAGGCCCCTCGTTTTCCAGTGTCCCTCGGTGGTGGAGTGGCACTGTTGAAACAGAACAACTAGTGGTAGGGAGAGGTAAATAAGGCCTATCTATTGGTAATCAAATGCTGTATATCACAATCAATTTCTGTATCTTGCAATTTCAGTAAAGCAGGGCCTATCATCAATGAACATGCTAACATATTCGAAGAATGAACACAAGAGAGAAGGGGGCAGGCAGACAGAACCGTGTGCATATGTCTTGGTAATATGGATGACAGGTGCAACACATCCTGACCAACGAGGATGACTTCAATATGTCTTCACCAGAAGTAGCCAAAAGTTTACCTCTTCCTCTGGTTTTATTTAAATGACACAACTTTCCCCATGCCTTTATAACCAACCGCCTAGTTAGGCTATAACACGGAACAGAACTCTCCCCAGGCCTTTATAACCAACCGCCTAGTTAGGATACATGGAACAGAACTCTCCCCAGGTCTTTATAACCAACTGTCTAGTTAGGCTATGACACGGAACAGAGCTCTCCCCAGGCCTTTATAACCAACCATCGAGTTAGGCTATAACACAGAACAGAACTCTCCCCAGGCCTTTATAACCAACCATCGAGTTAGGCTATAACACAGAACAGAACTCTCCCCAGGCTTTTATAACCAACCGTTGAGTTAGGATACGCGGAACAGAATGCAGAGTGATTAGAATTTTGTCAAAAAAAAAAGTGTAATTATTTTTTTTTTTGTTTAGGGATCCCGGTTTTGTTTAAACGTTCATACCCCTAGTGCGTGCGTGCGTCTGTCAGCTGCAGGGGTAGTGTGTGTTTTCAGACTGACGTTATGTTTAATGTTCTGGTGTAAATATTCCTGATACATAACTGCTCTCTAAATCATTATAGCTCTAAACACTTTTGCTCTCAGATAAATTACACACACACACACACACACACACACACACACACACACACACACTCTGGGCTAACACTGAGGCTAAGATGTATGGCTCTGAATAACATGCACAGAACGGAAGGATTGAGGAAATTAATACGGTAGCCTGGCGGAGAGAGAGAAGGTGATTTATCCTCCGTGCTTTTCTTTCTGCCCAGGGGTAATGGATGGAGTCCAGACTGCAGGAGGGTAGAGCTGGGTGTGTGGAGGGTATTGGTTAGCTGGGTGGAGAGTAGTGGGTGGGTGTTGAAGGGTGGAGGGTGACAGAGTAGGAGGAGGGAACTAGCTTCAGGGGATAGAGTAAGGAGTTGGAGATGGAGAGCTCTGGGTGGAGCAGGCTTTCTGTCTTGTCTGTCTGTCCAGTGGAAATGGATGTAGCCCAGTCTGGGTGGTTACTGTATGCTGTCTTCAGAGCTCCAACCCCATTTTGTGATTGTTTTGGCGTTTATATAAACTTGTTTTTTTCAAGAAATCTATCAGCTATCATTTCTTATGATCGACAAAAAACTTTTGAACATCAGATTGGCAGTTGCTAACCTCAATTTCGACTTCAAGGGAAAACCGGCTACCACTTCACTCCATTCTATTGGCCAATGTACCAAATCATTTGATAATAAGATTGATGACCTCCGATCTCAGATTTGATATCAACGGGACTCTCGTAACTGCAATAGTCTCCGTAAAAAAAAAGGCTGGAGAAAAAATGGCTTTCGGACATATCCTCCGTGGCTATCCAACTCAATGGATTTTACATTCACCGAACGGTCAGGACATCAGATTCGTCAACAGATTGCGCAGTGCATGTCTCGACCTATTGTTCAGCCATCATGGAATACCTTATGGTCAAATGCCAACCATTTGTCCTCCCGAGAGAGATTTCATCTGTTATCGTGACTGCCTTATATATTCGACCTCAGGACGACAACAACAACAAGAAGTTGGCACTTAACAAACTGTACAAGGCTATAAGCAAACAGGAACCATGCACCCAGAGGTTATAAGCAAGCAGGGAACCATGCACCCAGAGGCTATAAGCAAGCAGGGAACCATGCCCCCGGAGGTTATAAGTGAGCAGGGAACCATGCACCCGGAGGCTATAAGCAAGCAGGGAACCATGCACCCGGAGGTTATAAGCGAGCAGGGAACCATGCACCCGGAGGTTATAAGCGAGCAGGGAACCATGCACCCGGAGGTTATAAGCGAGCAGGGAACCATGCACCCGGAGGTTATAAGCGAGCAGGGAACCATGCACCCGGAGGTTATAAGCGAGCAGGGAACCATGCACCCGGAGGTTATAAGCGAGCAGGGAACCATGCACCCGGAGGTTATAAGCAAGCAGGGAACCAACCCCCCCTTCGGAAAATTTGATTGTGTCCTGCTTCCTGTTTACAAACATAAGCGCAAACCAAAAGTACCAGGGAAGCGCTCCGTAGAGAGATGGTCCTCTGAAACAGAGGCTATGTTACAGGACTCCTTTGCTAGCGCTGACTGGAGTCGTTGATGCTACCAGGACTCCACTGACCGCATCGGGCTTCATCAGGAAATGCATCGCCGGTGTTGTCCCCACAGTGAAGGTTCGCTGCTTCCCCAATCAAAAGCCCTGGATTAACAGAGGTACGGGCTAAACTAAAGGACAGGGCTATCGCACACAGGGCTATCGCACACAGGGCTATCGCACACAGAGCTATCGCACACAAGGCTAAACTAAAGGACAGAGCTATCGCACACAGGGCTAAACTAAAGGACAGGGCTATCGCACACAGGGCTAAACTAAAGGACAGGGCTATTGCACACAGGGCTAAACTAAAGGACAGGGCTATCGCACACAGGGCTATCGCACACAGGGCTATCGCACACAGGGCTATCGCAGCCAAGGCTATAGATGAGAACACGTACAAGAAGTCTCGCTACGGCCTCTGCAGAGCCATCAAACAGACAAAAGGACAATTGTGGGAGCAAGGTGGAATCCTATTACACTGGCTCCAGCACTCGATGCATGTTGCAGGGGCTACAGTCCATTACGGATTACAAAGGTAGACCTAGCTGTGAAATTTTGCTCCGGTGCATCCTGTTTCCATTGACCATCCTTGATGTTTCTACAAATTCAATTCAATACTTGTAGTAAATTCAATTGATTAGACATGATTTGAAATGGCACACACCTGTCTACATTAGGTCCCACAGTTGACCGTGCATGTCAGAGAAAAAAACAAGGGTACCAAAAAAATTCTGCAGCATTGAAGGTCCCCAAGATTATAGTGGCCTCCTTCATTCTTAAATGGAAGAGGTTTGGAACCACCAAGACTCTTCCTAGAGCTGTCCGCCTGGCCAAACTGAGCAATCGGGGAGAAGGGCCTTGGTCAGGGGGAGGTGACCAAGAACCCGATGGTCACTGTGACAGAGTTCCTCTGTGGAGATGGGAGAACCTTCCAGAAGAGCAACCATCTCTGCAGTACTTGACCAATCAGGACTTTATGGACAGATGGAAGCCACTCTTCTGTAAAAGGCAAATGACAGCCCGCTTGGAGTTTGCCAAAAGGCACTTAAAGGACTTAGACAGTAGAAATACGATTCTCTGCTCTGATGAAACAAGATTGAACTCTTTGGCCTGAATGCCAAGCGTCACAGCTGAAGGAAACATGGCACCATCTCTATGGTGAAGCATGGTGTTGGCAGCATCATGCTGTGGAGATATTTTTCAGCGGCAGGGACGGGGAGACCAGTCAGGATCGAGGGGGATGAACGGAGCAAAGTACAGAGATCCTTGATGAAAACCTGCTCCAGAGCGCTCAGGATCTCAGACTAGGGCTAAGGTTCACCTTTAAACAGGACAACAACCCTAAGCACACAGCCAAGACAATGCAGTTGTGGCTTCGTGACAAGTCTCTGAATGTCCTTGAGTGGCCCAGCCAGAGCCTGGTATTGAACCCAATCGAACATCTCTGGAGCGACCTGAAAATAGCTGTGCAGCAACGCTCGCCATCCAACCTGACAGAGCTTGAGAGGATCTGCAGAGAAGAATGGGAGAAACTCCCCAAATACAAGTGTGCCAAGCTTGTAGCATCATACCCAAGAAGACTCCAGAGATGTTCGATTGGGTTCAATACCAGGCTCAGCAGGTTTTCATCAAGGATCTCTGTACTTTGCTCCGTTCATCCCTCGATCCTGACTGGTCTCCCCGTCCCTGCCGCTGAAAAACATCCCCACAGCATGATGCTGCCAACACCATGCTTCACTATAGAGATGGTGCCATGTTTCCTTCAGATGTGACGCTGCCAAGGGTGCTTCAACAAAGTACTGAGTAAAGGGTCTGAATATTTATGTAAATGTGATATTTCCATTTTTTTTATTTGTAATACATTTGCAAAAATGCATAACCAATTTTTGCTTTGTCATTATGAGTCATTGTTTGTAGATTAAGGGACATTTAAAAAAAAAACAGTTTTAGAATAAGGCTGTAAGGTTACAAAATGTGGAAAAGTCAAGGGTCTGAATACTTTCCAAATGCACGGTAGATAAGTTCCGTTCATCGGTTGTGCAATTCGTTAATTTCCTCCAATCACTGTGATGCTTGCCGGCGTATTTCCTTACTAAAAACCAATCACGCACAACCAGCCAGCCAGTTAATAACAGACCGTCAGAATCCATCTTTAACACAGCCATTTACAGTTCGGCCCGGCACATCACACACTATTACACACACTAGTTGGATTTTTTTTTTCTTCTTGGAAAAAGAACTGAAATGTTAATCTTTATGGAGAATGAAAATATCAGTAGTGTTCAATATGAAACCAGTGCAGTATCTATCAACCACGAGGCAATAACACAGAGCTTGTAGTGTTCAATATGAAACCAGTGCAGTATCTATCAACCACGAGGCAATAACACAGAGCTTGTAGTGTTCAATATGAAACCAGTGCAGTATCTATCAACCACGAGGCAATAACACAGAGCTTGTCCAACAAATACTCGTCTTACTCGCTATTTATGACTGTAGACTCTATCTCTCAACCTCATCACAAAAGTGATGTTTTTTACCTGGAGAGGAGGCGATGTAAGGGAGCGGAGCGGAGAGTATGAACGGCTGAGGGGAGAAATTGAGAGTAGGGGACTTCAGCTACAAACCTGATTGGACGAGAGGAGAGTCTCCCACGCATCCTAGCTCAGAAGTGCAATAGCCAGACGATTCTCTCCTCAACACTATCTGTGGTTCAAATTGAAGTACTGCTGAGACTCTTTAGACAGCCGTGGAACCATCTCACTGGGTTTATCGGCAGAAACACATGGTCTTTCCAATTACCTTGCTCCGATCGTGAATGTTTTATTTATTTTTTATTTTTTTTTGTCAGCTTTTTAGTGTGTGTGTGTTTCTGTTCCATCTGTGTTTCGAGTAGGCCCAGGCAGACGCATTGTACAGCCTCACTGGTTTTACTGTCAGCAGAGTTGTTTTTTTAACTTACCCTTGTCCTGTAAATGGTCTTGATCATTCCTTTCCTTTTAGAGGCAGAACAATCAACTTTTTACTGGACCTTGTGTTTCTGTTTACCTCTTGTGTTTGAACAGCCGGACACATACAAAAGCCTTTATTGGCAGAAAATGTCTTTCAAACTACGTCTCGTTGATCAAATGTGTGCTCGTTCGTGTCTCTCTTTTTATGGGTAAAACAATCTAGGCTACGTTTTAGTGGAACGTGTTATTGTGTTGTTTTTTTTTTACATCTGTGTTTGAGTAGCCCAGACACAAAGCCTCAAACATTCTCACTGGTTTTATTGACACAGTGTATTTTAAATGACCTTTGCTTTTGATAAATCTCATTGTGATCGTGCCTTTGTTTTGAATGGACAATGTTGTTTACCTCTGTTTGTTTTAGAGCAGACAGGCCAACAGTGAAGCCTCAGTAATGTACATGTTAAGAGCAGACAGGCCAACAGTGAAGACTCAGTAATGTACATGTTAAGAGCAGAAAGGCCAACAGTGAAGCCTCAGTAATGTACATGTTAAGAGCAGACAGGCCAACAGTGAAGCCTCAGTAATGTACATGTTAAGAGCAGACAGGCCAACAGTGAAGACTCAGTAATGTACATGTTAAGAGCAGAAAGGCCAACAGTGAAGCCTCAGTAATGTACATGTTAAGAGCAGACAGGCCAACAGTGAAGACTCAGTAATGTACATGTTAAGAGCAGACAGGCCAACAGTGAAGCCTCAGTAATGTACATGTTAAGAGCAGACAGGCCAACAGTGAAGCCTCAGTAATGTACATGTTAAGAGCAGACAGGCCAACAGTGAAGCCTCAGTAATGTACATGTTAAGAGCAGAAAGGCCAACAGTGAAGCCTCAGTAATGTACATGTTAAGAGCAGACAGGCCAACAGTGAAGCCTCAGTAATGTACATGTTAAGAGCAGACAGGCCAACAGTGAAGCCTCAGTAATGTACATGTTAAGAGCAGACAGGCCAACAGTGAAGCCTCAGTAATGTACATGTTAAAGCACTGCCATCACCACCCATATATATCCACCCTAGCACTGCCATCACCACCCATATATATCCACCCTAGCACTGCCCTCACCACCCATATATATCCACCCTAGCACTGCCCCCACCACCCATATATATCCACCCTAGCACTGCCCCCACCACCCATATATATCCACCCTAGCACTGCCATCACCACCCATATATATCCACCCTAGTACTGCCATCACCACCCATATATATCCACCCTAGCACTGCCATCACCACCCATATATATCCACCCTAGCACTGCCATCACCACCCATATCTATCCACCCTTGCACTGCCATTACCACCCATATATATCCACCCTAGCACTTCCCTCACCACCCATATATATCCACCCTATGTGCAAATTAATATTAATACCATTTAAATGGAGATGTTTTTTGCATTGGATATATTTACCATATCATATGGAGACAAACATAAACCTTTTACCTTATCATAAGTAGACATACACTACCGTTCAAAAGTTTGGTGACTCTTTTGAACAGTTGTGTAGTTGCAAATGATTAAATCC
This sequence comes from Brachymystax lenok tsinlingensis, assembly GCA_030435695.1. NCBI lineage: Eukaryota > Metazoa > Chordata > Actinopteri > Salmoniformes > Salmonidae > Brachymystax > Brachymystax lenok. The sequence goes on from CM059813.1 coordinate 6,488,317, forward strand.
TTCCAATGACTCTTCACATGAGATGATTTCACTGAACAACAAAATAAATGGAATATTGAATGATCCCCAATGATCCATCGCATCTCCCAAAAACATTTTCAACATAAATCTGTAAAATGATAGTCTAGAAACTAAAGCTTTGGTTGTCTTCATCTCATGCTTCCATGTCTTCTCCCTGGACCTCCTCAATGTCCACCTCTTGAAAATCAGACTCTGAGGCCTCATCTTCACTGTCACTTTCCAACCTTGTTGATGATGGCTCGTTGTCAGGCTCAAAAAGCCTAAAATTTGCCTGCGTGGCCACCAGTTTTTCAACCCTTGTATTGGTCAGCCTGTTGCGTGCTTTGGTGTGTGTGTTCCCAAACAAGAACCAGTTGCGCTCTGAGGCGGCTGATGTTGGTGGGATTTGGAGGGTGATGGAGGCAACAGGTGAAAGATCCACAGTCCCTTCCACCAGGTGGCTGATGAGATATGTTGGCACGACTGCCATATTGCATCTCCATCCCAAAGCCCTTGTTTGGAAGTGTACTTCGCCAGACTGCCAAGAACCTTGCCCTCATCCAGGCCAAGGTGGCGAGACACGGTAGTGATGACACCATAGGCCTAGTTGATCTCTGCACCAGACAGGATGCTCTTGCCAGCATACTTGGGGTCCAACATGTACGCTGCTGCGTGTATGGGCTTCAGGCAGAAGTCTTCACACTTTTTTATGTTTCAGAACTGCAGTTTGCTCTGCTTGGAGCAACAGTGAAGTGGGCAGGGCAGTACAGATTTCTTCTCTTACATCTGCAAGCAGAGTCTGAACATCAGACAGGATGGCATTGTCTCCTTCCACCCGTGCAATGGCTACTGCTATAGGTTTCAGGCTGCTTACTACTCTCTCTCAAAATACACAAGCAAGGGGGATCCAGGAGGATCCTCTTGATGGGGCTGTCCATATCGGCAGACTGTGATATGGCCATTTCTTGGAGAGACTCTTGAGAATACTGGTTGAGGGGTGGAGATGATGTAGTTAATTATTCCTTGCCCACGAACATTCGACCACCCATCAGAGATGATTGCCATACAGTCTGTGTTGCAAAAATCAACAAATACAATTCCATGTACAGATACATAGTTAAGCAGTTAAATTAAACAACTTCTTTGTAAGATACATTTTTTTAAATGAAACATGTATGGAAACAGGTGAATTAACTCTCCTCAGTTAGCAGGCTCAAGCAAGCTAAACCCCACATGGTAGCAAACACTAACTAGCAGAAATTGTTAAGTTAGAAATGATTTAAACACACTTTACCGTAGGTTACTAGTTAACAAAAAATCATGTATGTCATATAAAATATATTTACCCCACCCAGTATTATAATCAAAACTTACCAGAAAGCATGTAGTCCTTAACTCAGACAGTGTAGTAGTGTGGGCTCAATAGCATCTCATTAGTGTGCAAGATCTTGAGAACCAGCTGCACATGTGATGGGAGAGTGCACTTCACATGTGATGGAAGAATGCACTGTGCATGCAGAGGGTTGCAATTCCATTGAATTGGGGATAGTTTAACCAAAATACCACAAGACCTAGAATTTCCTTATGTGTATCCCACAAAAAACAGGTTCACTGTTATAAGCTAACTTATTTGATGAATTTAAGCAAAATTCCCCAAATTCCCGGTTTTAACTTCCCATGGAAAATTTTCGGAAATATTCAGGAAATTTACCTGAAAGTTTCCGACTCTTTGCAACCCTTGGTCTGACACCTGATATGTTATCAGCAGTGGAAATGTTACTGCGGTATGACACCTGATGTGTTATCAGCAGTGGAAATGTTACTGCGGTATGAAACCTGATATGTTATCAGCAGTGGAAATGTTACTGCGGTATGACACCTGATATGTTATCAGCAGTGGAAATGTTACTGCGGTATGACACCTGATATGTAATCAGCAGTGGAAATGTTACTGCGGTATGACACATGATATGTTATCAGCAGTGGAAATGTTACTGCGGTATGAAACCTGATATGTTATCAGCAGTGGAAATGTTACTGCGGTATGACACCTGATATGTTATCAGCAGTGGAAATGTTACTGCGGTATGACACCTGATATGTTATCAGCAGTGGAAATGTTTTAGGAAATCATACTGCCCGTATCTCATTTCAATAACAGCCGACTGATATTTCTGACCTGTCTCTCTCGGTTTCCATCCTCTCTAGAATATCATATTATCATATCTCTCACACACACGAGTATAAACACAAGATAACACACACACACTTCACCTAAGCCACAGACACACATGGCAATAACAAGCCAGAAGACATTTACCTCTGCGGTCCAAGAAGCATGATTTATTAACAGGTTGAAGAAAGAAAGGATGCAAGAGAAGGAGGAGTGCAGGGCAGGAGGAGGGGGTATGTGGTGAGGGGGAGGGTGGGAGTACGTGGTGAGGGAAGAGGAGGGTGGGCGTGGTGAGGGAAGAGGAGGGTGGGAGTGCGTGGTGAGGGGAGGAGGGTGGGGTATGTGGTGAGGGAAGAGGAGGGTGGGGTATGTGGTGAGGGGGTGGGCAGTGGTGAGGGAAGAGGAGGGTGGGTCGTGGTGAGGGAAGAGGAGGGTGGGGGTGGTGAGGGAGGAGGAAGAGGGGAGGGTGGGAGTGCGTGGTGAGGGAAGAGGAGGGAGTGCGTGGTGAAGGAGGAGGAAGAGGGGAGGGTGGGGTCGTGGTGAGGGAAGAGGAGGTGGCACGTGGTGAGGGAGGAGGAAGAGGGGAGGGTGGGAGTGCGTGGTGAGGGAAGAGGAGGGTGGGGTGCAGTGGTGAGGGAGGAGGAGGGTGGGGTGCGTGGTGAGGGAGGAGGAAGAGGGGAGGGTGGGAGTGCGTGGTGAGGGAAGAGGAGGGGGTGCGTGGTGAGGGGAAGAGGAGGGGGAGTGCGTGGTGAAGGAGGAGGAAGAGGGGGAGGGTGGGGTACGTGGTGAGGGAAGAGGAGGTGGGGTACGTGGTGAGGGAGGAGGAAGAGGGGGAGGGTGGGGTACGTGGTGAGGGAAGAGGAGGGTGGGGTACGTGGTGAGGGAGGAGGAGGGTGGGGTACGTGGTGAGGGAGGAGGAAGAGGGGGAGGGTGGGGTACGTGGTGAGGGAAGAGGAACATAATTCCATTAGGAACATTTTGGTGTCCTCCTGTCAGTCCAGTAACAAACGTACCATAACAGGTAACATTAGCTCTTTGTCACTTTGTCGCTCAATATTCTGTATCCGTCGGTGTTAGTAGCGGAGCAGCCAACATGGATGAAAAAAGCGTCAATAAGAATCGTGTTAGAGCTGCAACAGCCCCCTCTATCCTCACAGTGAAACCACAGCCCAGTCTCTTAACTAAAAAATAAATGGATGGATCTATTTTGCCCCAAAAAACTGTCTCCTTATGCTGAACCGTTCTGCACACACGCACTGTGTTCCTTGTTTCTTCCTTTTTGTTTGTTTGTTATCCGACGGCTAAGCACGGTAGGAATCCACCAGGGCTTACAGTGGGGTTTCAAATCACATTTCTCTTCTGCTAGTTTGATATTCTTAAAAAAAAGCCTTAACATGGTTGGTTCTCTATTCTACTAAAGGTCACATTGATTCTGCTAAAAGGTATACTTTGTAAGTATGTTTCCGCTAGTCATCTAACTCGCTATCTTTAGGCTACTTGCTATAAAAAGGTTTCACGCTGTACAGTTATGGCTGATTCTGTAACATTTTCGTAGACAACGCATCCATACAGTAGCTATGGTTTATTAAAGGGTTCAAGCCGTGCTAACAGGGACAGCTCTATCCTGCTTTTGTTTTGATATAGTTCTAGATATACACCCAGTGTTGTGTTGCAGAATTCTGGTAACTTTCTCAAAATTCCCTGGTTTTCCAGAAATCCTGGTTGGAGAATTTACGGATTCCTGCTTATTTCCTCGTAACCATGATTTCTGGGAAATCAGGGGAATTTTGAGAAAGTTAACAGAATGTTGCAGCCCTAGCCCAGTGGTCCTGTTTCTCGCTCAACATGCAAGCTCCTTGCAGCATTACTCTTTTGAAAGGCAGTCCAGTCAAACCTGGCTGGGCCAGTTGAGTTTGTGCTGGATGTTCATTTCTCTGCTCTTTTGCTGTCTCTCCATCTCCCTGCCTATCTCTTCCTCTCTCTATTTCTGTCTCTCCATCTCCCTCTCATGGTGTCTTCTGCCTCAACCCCTGGGTGGCAATGCCATCTATCTGTCTGTGTCCATCTATCCTACTCTGAGAGGCAGTGTCTAACTCTCTGCCCTGCCTGGTGGGTAACCCAACCCACTCTCTCTTGGAGTGGGGTGGGGTGTGGCAGAGGAGGGAGGTGTTGGGTAGAGGGAAGGTACAGTAGGAGATGGCTGTCTGCCTGGTGCTACGGCAAGATGGATGAGTCTGAGAAGACTGAGGTGATGGAGTGGCCTGATACCGAGACTGGGGACAGCGCACCTGTAGCCGCCCTCAGCCGCCCGTTCTGCATCTCTTTGATGGGCTCCAGAAACACCACATGCTTGTTGTTACTGATCTTGCCCGTCACCACTGTGGTGGCGGGCGGGGCGGGGGTCAGGATTGATGACTGTGCACTGCACTGGTCATTGGCCGGGCTGGGGGTACCCGGCAGAGGGGGCTGCTTGTGGCACCAGCAGCGGCAGGGGGTCAGGTAAAGGTACATGAGGACCAAGACGAGGGTTGTCACACACCCAATGAGGGTCGTAAACCCCGTGTTGAAGGGCTCGGTTTCGTCGCGTCGCATCAACACCGTCACGTTCACCTCCCACGACTCGTTCCTCTTGGTCCCGTCAAAAACCTTGCACCAGTACACGCCGGAGTCCTCGACCTGCGCCGACACAATCTCCAGACTGCCGTTGGCATGCATGCGGAGAGTGCCGTTGTTCTCCGGCGGGGCCCCTGCCCCATGGTGAGGCGAAACCCACAAGTAGGTCAGGTGCTGTCCTCTGAGCATGGTGTGACAGTCCAGAACCACGGCGGCTCCTTCGTACACTAGCAGGCTTCCCTCAGGCTCCCATAGAGCTCCAGCCACTGCCGTACTGCACTTCAAGTTCACTTCAAAGAAGCGTCTGTGGTGGAAAAACTTTACGGAGGCCTTGTGTTCCCCATACACCAGGCAGGTGTGCTCCTCCCGGAAGTCACTGACCGAGGGGAACCCCTTCTGCTCCCAGCGCCGGAACATGTTGTACATTTCGCACTCGCAGATCAGCGTGTTGTTGTGGAGGAAGAGTCCGCTCTGCAAGGCCGCCGGCAGGGTCTCGATTTCCACCAGGGGGAGTTTGGACATGCTGTTAGAGGACAAGTCCATGGTGGCCAGGAAAGGGTGGCTGTCCTCCTGGATGGAGAAGGGGAAGTCCGTGAGGCGGTTGTGGCTGATGTAGACCTTGCGTAGGTTTCCGAGCGCCGCCAGGGCCTTGCTCTCCACGCTGATGATGCGGTTGTTGAAGAGCAGCAGCTCCTCCAACCCTGTCAGCTCCAGGAAGTAGTGCGCCTCTACCTTTTCCAGCTGATTGGATGACAGGTCCAGTTGTCGTAGCGCACTGCTGTTCCAGAAGGTTCCGGGCTCGAGGCATTTCAGGCAGTTGTGAGCCAGGCGGAGAGACTCCAGACGGGGCAGCGCGGCAAAGCTTCCCTCCTTCAGCTCCTTCAGGCGGTTGTGATTGAGGTCCAGGGTGGTGGTGTACGCGGGCAGCTCGGAGGGCAGTGCCTTCAGACCCTTGTCGGCACAGCTGAGGATGTCGGAGCAACACAGGCAGCCCTTGGGACATCTACTGGCCCCGACCCCGGACTCACTAGCCTCCACCCCAGCCTCAGCCCCGATCCCGGTCTCAGCCCTGACCCCGGCTTGCTGCAGCAGGAGCACTAGGAGGAGAGAGTTCAGCACCAGAGGGGCAGTTACAGCCACGCCCTGAGACCTGAGCATTGTGCTGACTGGACACTACAGGGGGATGAGAGAGTGGTCAAAGTGACACCAGGAGTTTTTTTTATGTCTGTCCTTTGGGGCTCCTGGTTGGTGCACAGTCTCTCTGTTTTGGTTGGTCCACAGTCTCTCTTCCTCAATAAGAGTTTGGTAGGTGCACAGTCTTTCTCTCTTTGTCTCCCTCTCTGTCTCTCAACAGGATCTTGGAGTGGTGATGGTTTGGGGGATATACGAGCTACAGCCGTAACGTAGCAGCAGAGAGTGTGAAACCTGCCATAACGGCCTGCCCCTCCACTGCAGGGCAGTAGAAAAGACGGGAGGAGAAAAGAATGAGCAATTGGAAGGCAGTTTAACTAGTTCAATAGCTGTAAAAGTCTCTGTCCTTGCCCAGGTTGGGTTTGGGAAACCCAACAAACGTTCATTTCATGTGACTGAGAGATGAGGGGAATACAAGGTACCCTGACGAAAAGCACATCATTATTTCACTCTGGGATGTGCTCTACTTCAGCATCACAACTCAAGGATAGCTGAAAGTGGATTAGGTTTACACTCCTCACCTCCTGGAAGTCCATAAACGTGTTATTACATCGGTTGGTACTGGAACTGTTGCTGTGGCAGGACTCATCAGAGCAGCCCATTTAAAACAGGGCGCTGGTCCCGGAGGTTTAAAAACACCTGAAGAAGACCAAACTATGTTTAGTAGAAGTTAAAAGCTTTATTGTCCATTTAGTTGTGCCTACTGTCCACGGAGATGGACTGTTGTACTTTTCTCTTGCGGTCTCCGGTCCTTGTTGAGCTAAAGGCAGGTGCTTTAAAGAATCACCAATTGTCCGATACTGTTAATCTTAGCCTACCCAGAAAAACAAAACCCCCTTGTGTGCGGAATCCGTAGTCCCACTGCCTCTTGTGATGGACCCAACCACCTTTTTCTCACAGTTGTAATCTAAATGCCATTTTATCCCGTTAGAAGAGTTATAGGTCACTAAACGAGCTGTCTGCGACAGACCGTGCGAGCAGCAAGTGAGCAAGGGAGGGGTTTGAAAGAAGTCAACATGCTGTCTAGCTCGCTTAACGCAATCATACAGGCAGTTCTCGCGCGCGCGCGCGCTCTCTCTCCTGGTCGATACAAAACAATCTCCTCTCTCCCTTCAACTGGCGGATGATGAGTGCACTCCCCACGAGCTCAATATTGTACAGAAAAGAAGACGTGTGTACTTCTTCGACCAAAACCTCCAGAATATTCCTCCTTTCACGTCTTCTCCTCTGATCTCACACACACGGGTCTTAGAGAAGAAAAGCTGTGCACTCTGTGACTCCGATGCGATGCACTTAATTTATAATCAAGTTCATCATCAGGGCTTCATGTAACACACCGGATACCAAAATAAAAGAAAGTTCTTAACTAGTATCCAGTGTTTTTCCTCGGCTCCGGTTGGCTGTAGTATCCAGTGTTTTTCCTCTGCTCCGGTTGGCTGTAGTATCCAGTGGAAAATCAGCTATAGGACAGGTTCCTATGGTATCCAAAGAGAGAAATGTGAGGGAGGGTTGTGACTCCGTCTCTGTGTGACTGCTCTGTGTTGAGCGGAGGGACTATAGCAGCTTCTGGTTGTTTCCCAAGACTCCACACAATGCATCTCGCTCTCTCTCGCTTGCTCGCTCTCTCTCTCTTTCTCGCTCGCTCTCTCTCTCATTTAATCCTCCCTGCCTTTTGATAAGCGCTTCAGTCCCTCCCTCTCTCTTTCCTTGCCCATTCACCATGCAGTTTGACTGCTCTCTCTCCCTCCGTGCTACGCCTGCTCTCTCTCTCTCTCCCTCCGTGCTACGCCTGCTCTCTCTCTCTCTCCCTCCGTACTACACCTGCTCTCTCTCTCTCTCCCTCTGTGCTACACCTGCTCTCTCTCTCTCTCCCTCTGTGCTACGCTTACTCTCTCTCTCTCCCTCCGTGCTACGCCTACTCTCTCTCTCTCTCTTCCTCCATGCTACGCCTACTCTCTCTCTCTCTCTCTCTCTCTCCCTCCGTGCTACGCCTACTCTCTCTCTCTCTCTCCCTCCGTACTACGCCTGCTCTCTCTCCCTCCGTACTATGCCTGCTCTCTCTCTCTCTCCCTCCGTGCTACGCCTGCTCTCTCTCTCTCTCTCTCTTTTCCTCCATGCTACGCCTACTCTCTCTCTCTCTCTCTCTCTCTCCCTCCGTGCTACGCCTACTCTCTCTCTCTCTCTCCCTCCGTACTACGCCTGCTCTCTCTCCCTCCGTACTATGCCTGCTCTCTCTCTCTCTCCCTCCGTGCTACGCCTGCTCTCTCTCTATCCCTCCGTGCTACGCCTGCGCGCTCTCTCTCTCTCTCTCTCTCTCTCTCTCTCTCTCTCTCTCTCTCTCTCTCTCTCCCTCTGTACTACGCCTGCTCTCTCTCTCTCTCCGTGCTACGCCTGCTCTCTCTCTCTCTCTCTCTCTCTCTCCCTCCGTACTACGCCTGCTCTCGCTTCTCTTTCTCACTGTGTTGTAGGGGTTTCTGTACGGCAGCAGTGATTGGTCAGAGACCGAGATTGTATTTACTGGGAAGGATTTGTAGTACACATATAGGAGGCTTCTTTTGGTTGAGTTGTGTGTGTGTGTCGTCGTCTCCCCCTCCACCTGTCTGTCGTCATCCCCCCTCCACCTGTCTGTCTCTCCCCTCCACTTGTGTCTCTCCCCCCTCCACTTGTGTCTCTCCCTCCACTTGTGTCTCTCCCCCTCCACTTGTCTGTCTCTCCCCTCCACTTGTCTGTCTCTCCCCCTCCACCTGTCTGTCTCTCCCCCCTCCACTTGTCTGTCTCCCCCTCCACTTGTCTGTCTCTCCCCCCCTCCACTTGTCTGTCTCTCCCCTCCACTTGTCTGTCTCCCCCTCCACTTGTCTGTCTCCCCCTCCACTTGTCTGTCTCTCCCCCTCCACTTGTCTGTCTCTCCCCCTCCACCTGTCTCCCTCCTCAACCTGTCTTCCCCTCTACCTGTGCGCCTCCGTGTCTCCCCCTCCACTTGTCTCCCTCTTCCACCTGTCCCCCGTGTCTCTCCCCTCCACCTGTCTCTCCCCTCCCCTCCACCTGTCTCTCCCCGTCCACCTGTGTCTCTCCCTCCACCTGTCTCTCCCCTCCACCTGTCTCTCCCCCTCCACCTGTGTCTCTCCCTCCACCTGTCTCCCCCCACCTGTCTCCCGCACCTGTCTCCCCCGCACCTGTCTCCCTGCACCTGTCTCCCCCCCGCACCTGTCTCCCCCGCACCTGTCTCCCCTCAGACCTGTCTCCCCCGCACCTGTCTCCCCCGCACCTGTCTCCCCCGCACCTGTCTCCCCCTGCACCTGTCTCCCCCGCACCTGTCTCCCCCGCACCTGTCTCCCCCGCACCTGTCTCCCCCTGCACCTGTCTCCCCTGCACCTGTCTCCCCCTGCACCTGTCTCCCCCTCCACCTGTCTCCCTCCACCTGTGTCTCCCCCTCCACCTGTGTCTCCCCCTCCACCTGTGTCTCCCTCCACCTGTGTCTCCCCCTGCACCTGTCTCCCCCTGCACCTGTCTCCCCCTGCACCTGTCTCCCCCTGCACCTGTCTCCCCTGCACCTGTCTCCCCCTGCACCTGTCTCCCCCTCCACCTGTCTCCCCCTCCACCTGTCTCCCTCTTCCACCTGTCCCCCGTGTCTCTCCCCTCCACCTGTCTCTCCCTCCACCTGTGTCTCCCCTCCACCTGTCTCTCCCCCTCCACCTGACTCTCTCCCCTCCACCTGTCTCTCCCCTCCACCTGTCTCTCCCCCCTCCACCTGTGTGTCTCTCCCCAGTAATATTAATTGTCATTGCATTTACATATGAATTTGCCCTTCTGTTTGTGTATGCCGAAGAACTTGTTTGCTCTTTAAAAGTCTAGGTGTGTGTGTGTGTGTGTGTCTCTATCTCTGAGTGCTGCTGTGAGGGAAGTGAACCTTCATTATCATCCTCAGTGCGTTGGTTTCTCTCAGGAAAATAAAGTCTAATGTCTTGTATGAGGTGCTGTCTGTCACACAGCATTTAGCTTTGTAGCTACAGCCTCCCCCATGGGTCTGAGACACCAACCCACACACACACACCTATACACACACACACACACCTATACACACACACACACACACACACACACCTACACAAACGTGAACAGATTCAAGTACGCTGTGGGGCTCGTCGTCATCAGAGGGATACTTCAGGATCCTCGGATGACATATCGTAGACAATAAATGAAGGGTCTGACTCTGGGGAAGTAGATGAAAGGGCTTCATTGCCAAAATCCCAAAGTATTCCTTTAATGGACATATCAAAATGATTCCACGGAGGGCTGAGTGTCTGCAGGCTTTTCGCTCCACCATTGTCATTGATAGATTAATTAAAGTCACTAATTAGTAAGGAACTCCCATCACCTGGTTGTGTAGGTCTTAATTGATAAGAAAAACCGAAAACCCATAGACACTCGGCCCTACGTGAAGTGAGTTTGACACCCCTGGTTTACAGGCTAGATGGCTGAGGGAGAGCGACAATATTACAGGTGAATCCTCCTGGACGGGTGAATCCTCCTGGACGGGTGAATCCTCCTGGACGGGTGCTTTTTAGGGACCTTCTGAGAATAGGAATAGACAGATAGGAAGTGGGAGGATAGGAACTACAGACGTAGTGCAGTTCCACGTCAGAATCCTTGTTTGACCTAGGTAGTGGATACGATCACGTGGTACTTCAAATGCAGCGTGTGCAAGTTAACAAACGCGTAATCAGATGTTTATCGTCTACAACATCACAGATGTTATCGGAGGATTGATTACCAACCAAGCTAGCAAGCCAGCGAGGCAAGGTAAAATGTCACAAATTGAGCTAGATAAAACCAGAGGAATAATATACTTGCTGAATATAGCTATAGCCATCAGTCTGGTGTTTTTCATGGTCATCACTCACTCGCTGTTAAGTTTGCCAAGGTCCCGACGTCAGTGTTAGCTATCGTGCTTCACCCATCACAGAAAATGTCTGTATACTTCATATATAGTTACAGCCTTATTCTAAAATTGATGAAGTTGTCCCCACCCCCATCATTCTACACACCATACCCCATAATGACAAAGCAAAAACAGGTTTTTAGAAATGTTTGCGAATCTATTAAAACTGATAATACATTTACATAAGTATTCAGACCTTTTACTGACCTGTATTTGGGGAGTTTCTCCCATTCTTCTGTGTAGATCCTCACAAGCTCTGTCAGGTTGGATGGGGAGCGTTGCTGCACAGCTATTTTCAGGTCTCTCCAGAGATGTTAGATCGGGTTGAAGTCCGAGCGTTGTCCTGTTGGAAGGTGACCCTTCACCCCAGTCTGAGGTCCTGAGCGCTCTGGAGCAGGTTTTCATCAAGGATCTCTCTGTACTTTGCTCCGTTCATCTTTCCCTCGATCCTGACTAGTCTCCCAGTCCCTGCCACTGAAAACATCCCCACAGCATGATGCTGCCACCACCATGCTTCACCGTAGGGATGGTGCCAGGTTTCCTCCAGACGTGACACTTGGCATTCAGGCCAAAGAGTTCAGTCTTGGTTTCATCAGACCAGAGAATCTTGTTTCTCATGGTATGAGAGTCCAAGTGGGCTATCATGTGCCTTTTACTGAGGAGTGGCTTCCGTCTGGCCACTCTACCATGAAAGCCTGATTGGTGGAGTGCTGCAGAGATGGTTGTCCTTCTGGAAGGTTCTCCCATGTCCACAGAGGAACTCTAGAGCTATGCCAGAGTGACCATCGGGTTCTTGGTCACCTCTCTGACCAAGGCCCTTCTCCCCCAATTGCTCAGTTTGGCCCGGCAGCCAGCTCTAGGAAGAGTCTTGGTGCTTCCAAACTTCTTCCGTTTAATAATGATGGAGGCCACTGTGTTCTTGGGGAACCTCAATGCTGCAGAATGTTTTTGGTACCCTTCCCCAGATCTGTGCCTCGACACAATCCTGTCTCGGAGCTCTATGGACATTTCCTTCAACCTAATGTCTTGGCTTTTGCTCTGACATGCACTGTCAACTGAGGGACCTTACATAGAAAGGTGTGTGCCTTTCCAAATCATGTCAATCAATTGAATCTAAAGTATGACCAATGATGTACCCAAGCTCAATTTCGAGTCTCATAGCAAAGGGTCTGAATACTTATGTAAATAAGGTATTTCTGTTTTTATTTGTAATAAATGTGTAAAAGTTGTTGTTGTTTTCCTTAGTCATTATGGGGTATTGTTATGTCATTATGGGGTATTGTGATGTCATTATGGGGTATTGTGATGTCATTATAGGGTATTGTGATGTCATTATGGGGTATTGTTTGTAGACTCAATTTTAGAATTAGGCTGTAATGTAACTTAACAAAATGTGGAAAAGGTCAAGGGGTCTGAATACTTTCCGATTGGAGTGTTTACCTACAGTGTTTACCTCGGTGTTTACCTACGGTGTTTACCTACAGTGTTTACCTACAGTGTGTGTTTGCCTACAGTGTTTACCTACGGGGTTTACCTACAGTGTTTACCTACAGTGTGTGTTTGCCTACAGTGTTTACCTACGGGGTTTACCTACAGTGTTTACCTACGGTGTTTACCTACAGTGTTTACCTACAGTGTGTGTTTGCCTACAGTGTTTACCTACGGGGTTTACCTACAGTGTTTACCTACGGGGTTTACCTACGGGGTTTACCTACAGTGTATACCTACAGGGTTTACCTACAGTGTTTACCTACAGTGTTTACCTACGGGGTTTACCTACGGGGTTTACCTACAGGGTTTACCTACGGGGTTTACCTACAGTGTATACCTACGGGGTTTACCTACAGTGTATACCTACAGTGTTTACCTACGGGGTTTACCTACAGTCTTTACCTACGGGGTTTACCTACAGTGTATACCTACAGTGTTTACCTACAGTGTATACATAGTTTTTACCTACAGTGTTTACCTACGGGATTTACCTACAGTGTTTACCTACGGGGTTTACCTACAGTGTATACCTAAAATGTATACCTACAGCGTTTACCTATGGGGTTTACCTACAGTGTATACCTACAGTGTATACCTACAGTGTTTATTTACAGTGTATACCTTCAGTGTATACCTTCAGTGTATACCTACAGTTTATACCTACAGTGTTTACCTACAGTGTTTATTTACAGTGTATACCTTCAGTGTATACCTTCAGTGTATACCTACAGTTTATACCTACAGTGTATACATAGTGTTTACTTACGGGGTTTACCTACAGTGTTTACCTACAGTGTTTACATAGTGTTTATCTACAGTGTTTACTTACGGGTTTATATAGTGTTTACCTACAGTGTTTACCTACAGTTTATACATAGTGTTTACATACAGTGTATATCTACAGTGTATACCTACAGTGTTTACCTACAGTTTATACATAGTGTTTACCTACAGTTTATACATAGTGTTTACAAACGGTGTTTACCTACAGTGTATACCTACGGTGTTTACCTACAGTTTATACATAGTGTTTACCTGCAGTGTTTACCTGCAGTGTTTACCTGCAGTGTTTACCTGCAGTGTTTACCTGCAGTGTATACCTACAGTAGTTCCAGAACATCAGGCAAGCTAATCGCTTCTTTTAGCTCAGGCACCTGGACAGAAGTGAAAAGACACCGTTTGAAGGATGGCATCAACACAGTACTGGTATTTTGTATTCTGTCACGAGAAGCTAATGATTGTTCTCAGGAGACAAACACATTCTCTGGCTGTTGATAAATAGTGTTTGTAGGATTATTTTGTATGTTTTGTTCCTGGCCAGTCTTCCTCTCTGGTTGAATAGCAGCACCAAGCTTCCTACCAATGAAATGCCCCAGAAGATCTTCATGCATTTTGTCTTCCGTGCTAAAGGTCATTGTTGTAGAAAACTGGTCCCCCGGCCCTCATACAAAAACAATATCATCAGTAGAAGAAATGAAGGCGAGAGAGATTGGAGAGAGAGAGAGAGAGAGAGAGAGATAGATATGATGGAGAGAGAGATGGAGACAGGGAGCGAGAAGAGAAAGCAGACGGAGAGAGGAAACCCCTAGTGTTAATAATACCTTTTCCTGTTTGCTTGCAAACAATTATCAATGTGGTGCTGGATTGGCTCTGCCTGCTCCTTGTGATGACACTGTGAGGGTCAGAGACCGGGCCAGGGAAGCTCTGAAGACTCCAAGGTGCTCGTTACTACAGCTGACCTCTGAGGCCCTGAGGGCTCTCATTCTGACACATTGGTGGAAACATCTTGATATGCAGAGAGATATTGGATGAAACGCTGGTTTGTGTGCCTAGTTGTTATATGAAATGAGCTTGAAACAGAGGGTAATTTAATCGTTATTGTCTGAAAGTGCTGAAGAGGTAGAAGACCGAGAGGGACAGAGTGGGAGTAGATGAAGAATCCGTGTGTGTGTGTGTACTTGTTAATTAAAATGTCTGTATATTGTGTAGTTTAAGGAGATACAGTACAATGCCCCTGTCTTGATAGAACACAACTTTGAAAATGGACTGCATGTCTTGGCATTTATAAGTCCAGGCCATACCCCCACACACACAGACATACAATTTTCTAAAGTCTTTTGTTGCACTGATTCACTGTGGTAATTATACTGAAAATGTCTTTCTCATAAATCAATCTTCTTTTGTTGTTATTCTGAGAATGAGAAACCGTGTCTTTTTGTCTGCTGCTCGTCTACAACCTGACAACAGAGAAGGTTACGGTCGTGCTGTTGGGATGTGTCATATTGGTGTGTGTGTGTGTTTGTGTGTGTGTCATATGCTGATGGGATGTCATATTGGTGTGTATTTGTGTATCAAAGGAGTCCAATGATGAGAACAATATGGTGCGTGCTCGCGCTCCCCTGTATTGTTCTCATCATTGGACTCCTTTGATAATCTGGAATAACATGCCATATAATCCCCGCCTTACAGGCATTTCCAATTTTGTTTCAAGACCAAACTCAATGCTTACAGAAGGGCAGAAACAACCGACCTAGGTGAGTTAAAAGTAGATCATCTTGTCTGAAAAAGAACATGAAGCTTCTGTGACAATAGAAGAAAAGCTAGAGAGAGAAAATAGACTGAGATGTCACCTCCAGCTTCACTGCCAGTATACTGCAGTACAGACAATCTGAGCTGTCACCTCCAGCTTCACTGCCAGTATACTGCAGTACAGACAATCTGAGCTGTCACCTCCAGCTTCACTGCCAGTATACTGCAGTACAGACACTCTGAGCTGTCACCTCCAGCTTCACTGCCAATGTACTGCAGTACAGACACTCTGAGCTGTCACCTCCAGCTTCACTGCCAATGTACTGCAGTACAGACACTCTGAGCTGTCACCTCCAGTTTCACTGCCAATATGCTACAGTACAGACACTCTGAGCTGTCACCTCCAGCTTCACTGCCAATGTACTGCAGTACAGACACTCTGAGCTGTCACCTCCAGTTTCACTGCCAATATGCTACAGTACAGACACTCTGAGCTGTCACCTCCAGCTTCATTGCCAATATACTGCAGTACAGACAGACAGTACAGACACAACAAGTCATTTTACGTTACTCAAGCAATAAGGATCCTCTGGGGTTTGTGATATATGGCCAATATACCACAGCTAAGGCCTGGTCTTACGCACAACACAACAGAGTTCCTGGATACAGCCCTTAGCGGTGGTATATTGGCCATATACCACAAACCCCAGAGGTGCCTTATTGCTATTATAAACTGGTTACCAACGTAATTAGAGCAGTAAAAATAAATGTCCTGCCCATGGTATAAGGTCTGATATACCACGGCTGTCTTCATAATTTGACATATACAGTTGAATCGTAAGTTTACATACACCTTAGCCAACTACATTTAAACTCAGTTTTTCACAAATCCTGACATTTAATCCTCATAAAAATTCCCTGTCTTAGGTCAGTTTGCATCACCACTTTATTTTAAGAATGTGAAATGTCAGAATAATAGTAGAGAGAATGATTTATTTCAGCTTTTATTTCTTTCATCACATTCCCAGTGGGTCAGAAGTTTACATACACAATTACTATTCGGTAGCATTGCCTTTAAATTGTTTAACTTGGGTCAAATGTTTCGGGTAGCCTTCCACAAGCTTCCCACAATAAGTTGGGTGAATTTTGGCCTATTCCTCCTGACAGAGCTGGTGTAACTGAGTCAGGTTTGTAGGCCTCCTTGCTCGCATATGCTTTTTCAGTTCTGCCCGCAAATGTTCTATAGGATTGAGGTCAGGGCTTTGTGATGGCCACTCTAATACCTTGACTTTGTTGTCCTTGAGCCATTTTCCAAAACTTTGGAAGTATGCTTGGGGTCATTGTCTATTTGGAAGACCCATTTGCGACCAAACTTTAACTTCCTGACTGATGTCTCGTTGTTGCTTCAATATAGCCACATAATTTTCCTGCCTCATGATGCTATCTATTTTGTGAAGTGCACCAGTCCCTCCTGCACCAAAGCACCCCCACAACATGATGCTGCCACCCCCGTGCTTCACGGTTGGGATGGTGTTCTTCGGCTTGCGAGCTTCCCCCTTTTTCCTCCAAACATAACGATGGTCATTATGGCCAAACAGTTCTATTTTTGTTTCATCAGACCAGAAGACATTTCTCCAGAAAGTACAATCTTTGTCCCCATGTGCAGTTGCAAACCGTAGTCTGGCTTTTTTATGGCGGTTTTGGAGCAGTGGCTTCTTCCTTGTTGAGCGGCCTTTCAGGTTATGTCCATATAAGACTAATTTTACTGTGTGCCTGTTTCCTCCAGCATCTTCACAAGGTCCTTTGCTGTTGTTCTGGGATTGATTTGCACTTTTAGCACCAAAGTACGTTCATCTCTAGGAGACAGAACGCGTCTCCTTCCTGAGCGGTATTTATTTTTATTTTATTTTTATTTTACTAGGCAAGTCAGTTAAGAACATATTCTTATTTTCAATGATGGTGTAGGAACAGTGGGTTAACTGCCTGTTCAGGGGCAGAATGACAGATTTGTACCTTGTCTGGATTTGAACTTGCAACCTTTCGGTTACTAGTCCAACGCTCTAACCTCTATGCTACCCTGCCGGCTGCGTGGTCCCGTGGTCACATTTATACTTGCGTACTATTGTTTGTACAGCTGAACATTGTACCTTCAGGCGTTTGGAAATTGCTCCCAAGGATGAACCAGACTTGTGGAGGTCTACAATCCTCTTTCTGAGGTCTTGGCTTATTTCTTTTGATTTTCCCATGATGTCAAGCAAAGAGGCACTAGGTTTGAAGGTAGGCCTTGAAGTACATCCACAGGTACACCTCCAATTGACTCAAATTATGTAAATTAGCCTATCAGAAGCTTCTAAAGCCATTACATAATTTTCTGGAATTTTCCAAGCTGTTTAAAGGCACAGTCAACTTAGTGTATATAAACTAATGACCCACTGGAATTGTGATATAATGAATTATAAGTGAAATAATCTGTCTGTAAACAGTCGTTCGAAAAATGACTTGTGTCATGCACAAAGTAGATGTCCTAACCGATTCGCCAAAACTATAGTTTGTTAACAAGAAATGTGTGGAGTGGTTGAAAAACAAGTTTTAATGACTCCAACCTAAGTGTATGTAAACTTCCGACTTCAACTGTATATATCTCAAACTGTGTATTATTTATATATATATAAAATATCCTTCTCATATCAGTTTTATTACTACTTGTTCTGTTTTGACTTTTATATTTGCCATTTAATTCTTGATTGATGTTGTACTGCATTGTTGAGGAGAGTTAGCAAGTAAGTGTTTCACTCTACCGTTTGCTCATGACCAATAACCTTTGATTTGAACAGACTGTAGTACAGACACTGAAGGGGATCTGTCTTCCCTCTATCATAAAGGTCTGTTAACATCTGTAGGACGTGTCTGACACACGACCTCCCTGTGTTACTATCCTACCAACAATGATCTGTTTTTATTCCTACCAACAATGATCTGTTTTTATTCCTACCAACAATGATCTGTTTTTATTCCTACCAACAATGATCTGTTTTTATTCCTACCAACAATGATCTGTTTTTATTCCTACCAACAATGATCTCTCTTCATTCCTACCAACAATGATCTGTTTTTATTCCTACCAACAATGATCTCTCTTCATTCCTACCAACAATGATCTGTTTTTATTCCTACCAACAATGATCTGTTTTTATTCCTACCAACAATGATCTCTCTTCATTCCTACCAACAATGATCTGTTTTTATTCCTACCAACAATGATCTGTTTTTATTCCTACCAACAATGATCTCTTCATTCCTACCAACAATGATCTGTTTTTATTCCTACCAACAATGATCTCTCTTCATTCCTACCAACAACGATCTGTTTTTATTCCTACCAACAATGATCTCTCTTCATTCCTACCAACAACGATCTGTTTTTATTCCTACCAACAATGATCTCTCTTCATTCCTACCAACAATTATCTGTTTTTATTCCTACCAACAATTATCTGTTTTTATCTTACCAACAATTATCTCTTTATTCCTACCAACAATTATCTATTTTTCTGGCCCATTGATCTAAGTAGGCTGCACTCTAGCGTCTCTCTCTCTGTCTCTCTCTCTGTCTCTCTGAGAAGACATGTTAATCACCAGATGGAAGGAATGACCAACATGCAGAGATGCTGGGGGAGGAGGAGAGATGCTGGGAGAGGAGGAGAGATGCTGGGGGAAGAGGAGAGATGGAGGGGGATGACGAGAGAGAAAATGGACGCCATTCCCTCCGGCGCCATCAACCCAGAACAAAAGATTGTGTTTGTGTGCTGGCTCTAAATAATTAATGGGCTGCAATATTCAAACCTTGTCTGATTTTCAAGAAAATTAAAGTCAGGACTGAGAATGGACCACTAATGAACACTCAACACGTCTTGGAAAGCCATTCTGGTGTCTTTGGAATTCAAATGTGTGTAACAAAACTCTGTCCCCGGATTCGTTTTTCAGAAGACAGAGCAAAACCTGCCTCCATCTTTGTACATGGGCTTTGCTCCTTTCGATCCTGACAAACTCCCCATTCCCTGCTGGTGACAAGCATACCCATAACATGATGCCACTACTAAAAGGAAGCACAAGGGGAGGAGTGATGGGGGAGAACGAGAGGAGAGAGGGAGGGAGGGATCTATTTGAATCCCTTCCACTATTCTCCCTCTCTTGACTTTGACTGAGCAACAACTCCGGTTCAGTTATATTGAGATATTTGACTGATCAACAACTCAGGATCTATTATATTGAGATCTTACGTCACTGAATATCCCTTTTTTGTATCTGATACCCATCGCACACATCACCATCACCTAATTTGGAATGCAAAAAGAAATTGATTTCCCTTCTCAGAGTGCCAAGCCAGGTAGACAGCCTTGAGGGTCCACTCTGCTCCCTACTTCTGAAGTGGCCTCGCTAGAAGGAGGAGTCAGAGGTGTGTGTGTGTGTGTGTGTGTGTGTGTGTGTGTGTGTGTAGTGAGTCACCCTATAGCTACACGGGGTTGTTATACAAATCGACCTTATGTCTCCATAGAGAACTGACACCATGTCTCAAACACCTGCTGTGTGTGTGGACCTACTAGCCCACTGAGAGTTGCTGGTTGTACTATGTAGACTAGCCCAGAGGTTCTCCAACCTCTCTGACATTTATTGGAATCATTCCACAGCTAGCACACCTGATTCAACTGGTCAACTAATCATCAAGCCCTTGACTAGATGAACCAGAGGTAGTTCAGGGCTATTACTAGACTGTGAAACATCAGGGGGTCCCAGAGGAGAGGTTTGAAAAGCACTGGGCTAGTCTACTGAGGATAAGAGGGTTGATGGTTGTAGAAGGTGTAGTGTGTAGACTAGTCTACTGAGGATAAGAGGGTTGATGGTTGTAGAAGGTGTAGTGTGTAGACTAGTCTACTGAGGATAAGAGGGTTGATGGTTGTAGAAGGTGTAGTGTTTGGGATGGGTTGAGGAGGGTTGATGGTTATAGAAGGTGTAGTGTTTGGGATGGGTTGAGGAGGGTTGATGGCTGTAGAAGGTGTAGTGTTTGGGATGGGTTGAGGAGGGTTGATGGCTGTAGAAGCTGTAGTGTTTGGGATGGGTTGAGGAGGGTTGATGGCTGTAGAAGCTGTAGTGTTTGGGATGGGTTGAGGAGGGTTGATGGCTGTAGAAGGTGTAGTGTTTGGGATGGGTTGAGGAGGGTTGATGGCTGTAGAAGGTGTAGTGTTTGGGATGGGTTGAGGAGGGTTGATGGCTGTAGAAGGTGTAGTGTTTGGGATGGGTTGAGGAGGGTTGATGGCTGTAGAAGGTGTAGTGTTTGGGATGGGTTGAGGAGGGTTGATGGCTGTAGAAGGTGTAGTGTTTGGGATGGGTTGAGGAGGGTTGATGGCTGTAGAAGGTGTAGTGTTTGGGATGGGTTGAGGAGGGTTGATGGCTGTAGAAGGTGTAGTGTTTGGGATGGGTTGAGGAGGGTTGATGGCTGTAGAAGGTGTAGTGTTTGGGATGGGTTGAGGAGGGTTGATGGTTATAGAAGGTGTAGTGTTTGGGGTGGGTTGAGGAGGGTTGATGGCTGTAGAAGGTGTAGTGTTTGGGATGGGTTGAGGAGGGTTGATGGCTGTAGAAGGTGTAGTGTTTGGGATGGGTTGAGGAGGGTTGATGGCTGTAGAAGGTGTAGTGTTTGGGATGGGTTGAGGAGGGTTGATGGTTATAGAAGGTGTAGTGTTTGGGGTGGGTTGAGGAGGGTTGATGGCTGTAGAAGGTGTAGTGTTTGGGATGGGTTGAGTTGTTGTCTGCCCTGACTGCTGTTAAGAGCTCCTCACATGTAGTTGTTTTTGGGGGTTTGATGGAATGTGTTTATAGAGCGACTCTAACTCTCTGTTGGTCAGTGTGTGTGTAAGATGTCTTTGTTTTGAAGTAGTGCTGTTGAGGTTGGTTTGAGCCTGTGAGGCACATGTGTTGCTATGGTGTGGGCCTTTCTGCTCTGCAGGCTGTGATGTGTGTGTGTGTGTGTGTGCCTTTTGGAAATCACCCGCTCACCTATACTACCACCTCCCCATCCATACCTCTCGCTCTCTCTCCCCCTCTCTCTCTCTTTTTCTTTCTCGCTCTGTCTCTTTCTTTCTTCCCATCTCCCCTTCTCTTCTCGCTCTCTCTGTCCTCTTTTCTTTCTCTTTCTCTCCTCTCCCCCTCTCCCCCTCTCTCCTCTTTCCCTCCCCACTGTCTCTCTATTCAAAGGGGCGTTATTAGCATATTGCCAAAGCAAGTGAAATAAACCAACAAAAAGTGAGAAGAGAGCAAAAACAACACAAAACCTTTCACTCACAAAAGGTTTTAAAAAAAGACATTAAGTGTTATATAATCAGCCTATACACTGTGTTTTAGCAATGTGCAAATAGTTGTAGTATAAATAGTATGGAAAGACGATAAATAAACAGATAAATATTGGTGGTATTTACAATGTTTGCTTCAGTGGTCTCTCTCCCTCCCCTTGCTCCCGATATCCCTCTGCCATCTGTTAACCAAGTCGCATCACCCAGGTCTGGTGCATTTGGCTAATGCTATTTATGTTCATGTTAAGGCTGGGCGATATGGCCCAAAATATCATATCATATATATATTTTTCAGCTAGTTCATGATCCTTGGGTGGCAACACATCATTTATAAGTCATTTCAATAGGGCCTTTTCTTCATTCTTTATACTGTCCATTTTCTACATTATTTTTTTAAACATTTACCACACTTTTGATATCATTTCCACACTGTGCCACGCAGGGCTGCATGATATGGGCAACAATTATAGTCTTAGTTAATTGGAATCATGGAAATAGACGGATTATTCTAATTCTATAGTGGGCAGCACCTTGAATACATTGTTGTTTGACGTGACAATGAGTGAATAAGCCAGCGAGGAATTATTGACAGGGTAGGAACCACAACTTGTTAAGAAAAGACTAAACTAGCAGACAGTAAGATACACAAACTAGAAGTGTAATTGTAGAAGGCTTGTGGAAAGCAGTATCGTTTTATTTATTTTTTTCTTCTCACCAACATCTCGTTGCATCTATCTGACCATGCAGAGTGAATGGCAAGTAAAGTGCTTGTGACTCCGTGGTCGAGCAAACACTCTCTCCTTGAGTGACGGGGCAGGGCTCGGTGTTGGAAGCGGTATGCAGCAGAAAGGAGAAAGACGACTCGAGTAGATAACGAGTAAACTAAAAAATAAAGACATTCGACACGTTGAAGTTGCGTATCACATTTAACTAACCAAACATTGAAAATACAGACCGGTCCCTGCTTCAATACCGGTATGTAGTAAAGTACTGTATACAGCCCAGCCCGACATCATGTGTCCCGCTCTCTGACCTGTCAGTGTGTGTGTGTGTGTGTGTGTGTGTCTCTGAGTCACATTGACAGGACTGGCCCTGCCTCAGTCTCACCCTCCAGCCGTGCCACCAGGCATCAGTTACTGCGTGTGTATTCCACCTCACTTCTACTCCCTTATTCCTGCACAGAGGAAACTACACTTGTCTTATTCCCTCTACTTCCCTGTCAGCTTCCTCCCCGTCTGTGAAATATTAATGCCATGTTGTCTTGGGGGTTAGTTAGAAGTTAGCATGGGGACTATTCAAACAGAAACTATCCTGTTGTCTAGTTTACATCATCTCTTTCCAGTGCTTGCATCATGGACACAGTGCCAGTACTGGGTACTGGCTGTAGCTGTGTGAGCAGCTATCTGTATGACTGTGTGAGTAGCTGGCTGTATGGACTGTGTGAGTAGCTGGCTGTATGACTGTGTGAGTAGCTGGCTGTATGGACTGTGTGAGTAGCTGGCTGTATGGACTGTGTGAGTAGCTATCTGTATGACTGTGTGAGTAGCTGGCTGTAGCTGTGTGAGTAGCTGGCTGTATGACTGAGTAGCTGGCTGTATGGACTGTGTGAGTAGCTGGCTGTATGACTGTGAGTAGCTGGCTGTGTGAGTAGCTGGCTGTATGACTGTGTGAGTAGCTGGCTGTGTGAGTAGCTGGCTGTATGACTGTGTGTGTAGCTGGCTGTGTGAGTAGCTGGCTGTGTGAGTAGCTGGCTGTATGACTGTGTGAGTAGCTGGCTGTATGACTGTGTGAGTAGCTGGCTGTATGACTGTGTGAGTAGCTGGCTGTATGACTGTGTGAGTAGCTGGCTGTGTGAGTAGCTGGCTGTATGACTGTGTGAGTAGCTGGCTGTGTGAGTAGCTGGCTGTATGACTGTGTGAGTAGCTGGCTGTATGACTGTGTGAGTAGCTGGCTGTATGACTGTGTGAGTAGCTGGCTGTGTGAGTAGCTGGCTGTATGACTGTGTGAGTAGCTGGCTGTGTGAGTAGCTGGCTGTATGACTGTGTGAGTAGCTGGCTGTGTAAGTAGTTGGCTGTATGACTGTGTGAGTAGCTGGCTGTGTGAGTAGCTGGCTGTATGACTGTGTGAGTAGCTGGCTGTATGACTGTGTGAGTAGCTGGCTGTATGACTGTGAGTAGCTGGCTGTGTGAGTAGCTGGCTGTATGACTGTGTGAGTAGCTGGCTGTGTGAGTAGCTGGCTGTATGACTGTGAGTAGCTGGCTGTGTGAGTAGCTGGCTGTATGACTGTGTGAGTAGCTGGCTGTATGACTGTGTGAGTAGCTGGATGTGTGAGTAGCTGGCTGTATGACTGTGTGAGTAGCTGGCTGTGTGAGTAGCTGGCTGTATGACTGTGAGTAGCTGGCTGTATGACTGGGTGAGTAGCTGGCTGTATGACTGTGTGAGTAGCTGGCTGTGTGAGTAGCTGGCTGTATGACTGTGTGAGTAGCTGGCTGTGTGAGTAGCTGGCTGTATGACTGTGTGAGTAGCTGGCTGTGTGAGTAGCTGGCTGTATGACTGTGTGTGTAGCTGGCTGTGTGAGTAGCTGGCTGTATGACTGTGTGAGTAGCTGGCTGTATGACTGTGTGAGTAGCTAGCTGTATGACTGTGTGAGTAGCTGGCTGTGTGAGTAGCTGGCTGTATGACTGTGTGAGTAGCTGGCTGTGTGAGTAGCTGGCTGTATGACTGTGTGAGTAGCTGGCTGTATGACTGTGTGAGTAGCTGGCTGTATGACTGTGTGAGTAGCTGGCTGTGTGAGTAGCTGGCTGTATGACTGTGTGAGTAGCTGGCTGTGTGAGTAGCTGGCTGTATGACTGTGTGAGTAGCTGGCTGTGTGAGTAGCTGGCTGTATGACTGTGTGAGTAGCTGGCTGTATGACTGTGTGAGTAGCTGGCTGTGTGACTGTGTGAGTAGCTGGCTGTGTGACTGTGTGAGTAGCTGGCTGTATGACTGTGTGTGTAGCTGGCTGTGTGACTGTGTGAGTAGCTGGCTGTGTGACTGTGTGAGTAGCTGGCTGTATGACTGTGTGTGTAGCTGGCTGTGTGAGTAGCTGGCTGTATGACTGTGTGTGTAGCTGGCTGTGTGTGTAGCTGGCTGTATGGACTGTGTGTGTAGCTGGCTGTGTGTGTAGCTGGCTGTATGGACTGTGTGTGTAGCTGGCTGTATGACTGTGTGAGCAGCTAGCTGGCTGTGTGACTGTGTGAGTAGCTGGCTGTATGACTGTGTGAGTAGCTGGCTGTATGACTGTGTGTGTAGCTGGCTGTGTGTGTAGCTGGCTGTGTGTAGCTGGCTGTGTGTGTAGCTGGCTGTGTGACTGTGTGAGTAGCTGGCTGTGTGACTGTGTGTGTAGCTGGCTGTGTGTGTAGCTGGCTGTATGGGGTGAGTAGCTGGCTGTATGACTGTGTGTGTAGCTGGCTGTATGACTGTGTGAGTAGCTGGCTGTATGACTGTGTGTGTAGCTGGCTGTATGGGGTGAGTAGCTGGCTGTATGACTGTGTGTGTAGCTGGCTGTGTGTGTAGCTGGCTGTGTGACTGTGTGTGTAGCTGACTGTGTGAGTAGCTGGCTGTGTGACTGTGTGTGTAGCTGGCTGTGTGTGTAGCTGGCTGTGTGTGTAGCTGGCTGTATGGGGTGAGTAGCTGGCTGTATGGGGTGAGTAGCTGGCTGTATGACTGTGTGTGTAGCTGGCTGTATGACTGTGTGAGTAGCTGGCTGTATGACTGTGTGAGTAGCTGGCTGTATGGGGTGAGTAGCTGGCTGTATGACTGTGTGTGTAGCTGGCTGTATGACTGTGTGAGTAGCTGGCTGTATGACTGTGTGAGTAGCTGGCTGTATGACTGTGTGTGTAGCTGGCTGTGTGAGTAGCTGGCTGTATGACTGTGTGAGTAGCTGGCTGTATGACTGTGTGAGTAGCTGGCTGTATGACTGTGAGTAGCTGGCTGTGTGAGTAGCTGGCTGTGTGTGTAGCTGGCTGTGTGTGTAGCTGGCTGTGTGACTGTGTGAGTAGCTGGCTGTGTGACTGTGTGTGTAGCTGGCTGTGTGTGTAGCTGGCTGTATGGGGTGAGTAGCTGGCTGTATGACTGTGTGTGTAGCTGGCTGTGTGTGTAGCTGGCTGTATGGACTGTGTGTGTAGCTGGCTGTGTGTGTAGCTGGCTGTATGGACTGTGTGTGTAGCTGGCTGTATGACTGTGTGAGCAGCTAGCTGGCTGTGTGACTGTGTGAGTAGCTGGCTGTATGACTGTGTGAGTAGCTGGCTGTATGACTGTGTGTGTAGCTGGCTGTGTGTGTAGCTGGCTGTGTGTGTAGCTGGCTGTGTGTGTAGCTGGCTGTGTGACTGTGTGAGTAGCTGGCTGTGTGACTGTGTGTGTAGCTGGCTGTGTGTGTAGCTGGCTGTATGGGGTGAGTAGCTGGCTGTATGACTGTGTGTGTAGCTGGCTGTATGACTGTGTGAGTAGCTGGCTGTATGACTGTGTGTGTAGCTGGCTGTATGGGGTGAGTAGCTGGCTGTATGACTGTGTGTGTAGCTGGCTGTGTGTGTAGCTGGCTGTGTGACTGTGTGTGTAGCTGACTGTGTGAGTAGCTGGCTGTGTGACTGTGTGTGTAGCTGGCTGTGTGTGTAGCTGGCTGTATGGGGTGAGTAGCTGGCTGTATGGGGTGAGTAGCTGGCTGTATGACTGTGTGTGTAGCTGGCTGTATGACTGTGTGAGTAGCTGGCTGTATGACTGTGTGAGTAGCTGGCTGTATGGGGTGAGTAGCTGGCTGTATGACTGTGTGTAGCTGGCTGTATGACTGTGTGAGTAGCTGGCTGTATGACTGTGTGAGTAGCTGGCTGTATGACTGTGTGTGTAGCTGGCTGTGTGAGTAGCTGGCTGTATGACTGTGTGAGTAGCTGGCTGTATGACTGTGTGAGTAGCTGGCTGTATGACTGTGAGTAGCTGGCTGTGTGAGTAGCTGGCTGTATGACTGTGTGAGTAGCTGGCTGTGTGAGTAGCTGGCTGTATGACTGTGAGTAGCTGGCTGTGTGAGTAGCTGGCTGTATGACTGTGTGAGTAGCTGGCTGTATGACTGTGTGAGTAGCTGGATGTGTGAGTAGCTGGCTGTATGACTGTGTGAGTAGCTGGCTGTGTGAGTAGCTGGCTGTATGACTGTGAGTAGCTGGCTGTATGACTGTGTGAGTAGCTGGCTGTATGACTGTGTGAGTAGCTGGCTGTATGACTGTGTGAGTAGCTGGCTGTATGACTGTGTGTGTAGCTGGCTGTATGACTGTGTGAGTAGCTGGCTGTATGACTGTGTGAGTAGCTGGCTGTATGACTGTGTGTGTAGCTGGCTGTGTGAGTAGCTGGCTGTATGACTGTGTGAGTAGCTGGCTGTATGACTGTGTGAGTAGCTGGCTGTATGACTGTGAGTAGCTGGCTGTGTGAGTAGCTGGCTGTATGACTGTGTGAGTAGCTGGCTGTGTGAGTAGCTGGCTGTATGACTGTGAGTAGCTGGCTGTGTGAGTAGCTGGCTGTATGACTGTGTGAGTAGCTGGCTGTATGACTGTGTGAGTAGCTGGATGTGTGAGTAGCTGGCTGTATGACTGTGTGAGTAGCTGGCTGTGTGAGTAGCTGGCTGTATGACTGTGAGTAGCTGGCTGTATGACTGTGTGAGTAGCTGGCTGTATGACTGTGTGAGTAGCTGGCTGTGTGAGTAGCTGGCTGTATGACTGTGTGAGTAGCTGGCTGTGTGAGTAGCTGGCTGTATGACTGTGTGAGTAGCTGGCTGTGTGAGTAGCTGGCTGTATGACTGTGTGTGTAGCTGGCTGTGTGAGTAGCTGGCTGTATGACTGTGTGAGTAGCTGGCTGTATGACTGTGTGAGTAGCTAGCTGTATGACTGTGTGAGTAGCTGGCTGTGTGAGTAGCTGGCTGTATGACTGTGTGAGTAGCTGGCTGTGTGAGTAGCTGGCTGTATGACTGTGTGAGTAGCTGGCTGTATGACTGTGTGAGTAGCTGGCTGTATGACTGTGTGAGTAGCTGGCTGTGTGAGTAGCTGGCTGTATGACTGTGTGAGTAGCTGGCTGTGTGAGTAGCTGGCTGTATGACTGTGTGAGTAGCTGGCTGTGTAAGTAGCTGGCTGTATGACTGTGTGAGTAGCTGGCTGTATGACTGTGTGTGAGTAGCTGGCTGTGTGACTGTGTGAGTAGCTGGCTGTGTGACTGTGTGAGTAGCTGGCTGTGTGACTGTGTGAGTAGCTGGCTGTATGACTGTGTGTGTAGCTGGCTGTGTGACTGTGTGAGTAGCTGGCTGTGTGACTGTGTGAGTAGCTGGCTGTATGACTGTGTGTGTAGCTGGCTGTGTGAGTAGCTGGCTGTATGACTGTGTGTGTAGCTGGCTGTGTGTGTAGCTGGCTGTATGGACTGTGTGTGTAGCTGGCTGTGTGTGTAGCTGGCTGTATGGACTGTGTGTGTAGCTGGCTGTATGACTGTGTGAGCAGCTAGCTGGCTGTGTGACTGTGTGAGTAGCTGGCTGTATGACTGTGTGAGTAGCTGGCTGTATGACTGTGTGTGTAGCTGGCTGTGTGTGTAGCTGGCTGTGTGTGTAGCTGGCTGTGTGTGTAGCTGGCTGTGTGACTGTGTGAGTAGCTGGCTGTGTGACTGTGTGTGTAGCTGGCTGTGTGTGTAGCTGGCTGTATGGGGTGAGTAGCTGGCTGTATGACTGTGTGTGTAGCTGGCTGTATGACTGTGTGTGTAGCTGGCTGTATGACTGTGTGAGTAGCTGGCTGTATGACTGTGTGTAGCTGGCTGTATGGGGTGAGTAGCTGGCTGTATGACTGTGTGTGTAGCTGGCTGTGTGTGTAGCTGGCTGTGTGTGTAGCTGGCTGTGTGACTGTGTGTGTAGCTGGCTGTGTGACTGTGTGAGTAGCTGGCTGTGTGACTGTGTGTGTAGCTGGCTGTGTGTGTAGCTGGCTGTATGGGGTGAGTAGCTGGCTGTATGGGGTGAGTAGCTGGCTGTATGACTGTGTGTGTAGCTGGCTGTATGACTGTGTGAGTAGCTGGCTGTATGACTGTGTGAGTAGCTGGCTGTATGACTGTGTGTGTAGCTGGCTGTATGGGGTGAGTAGCTGGCTGTATGACTGTGTGTGTAGCTGTCTGTGTGTGTAGCTGGCTGTGTGTGTAGCTGGCTGTGTGACTGTGTGTGTAGCTGACTGTGTGAGTAGCTGGCTGTGTGACTGTGTGTGTAGCTGGCTGTGTGTGTAGCTGGCTGTATGGGGTGAGTAGCTGGCTGTATGACTGTGTGTGTAGCTGGCTGTATGACTGTGTGAGTAGCTGGCTGTATGACTGTGTGAGTAGCTGGCTGTATGGGGTGAGTAGCTGGCTGTATGACTGTGTGTGTAGCTGGCTGTATGACTGTGTGAGTAGCTGGCTGTATGACTGTGTGAGTAGCTGGCTGTATGACTGTGTGTGTAGCTGGCTGTATGGGGTGAGTAGCTGGCTGTATGACTGTGTGAGTAGCTGGCTGTATGACTGTGTGTGTAGCTGGCTGTGTGAGTAGCTGGCTGTATGACTGTGTGTGTAGCTGGCTGTATGGGGTGAGTAGCTGGCTGTATGACTGTGTGAGTAGCTGGCTGTATGACTGTGTGTGTAGCTGGCTGTGTGAGTAGCTGTATGGGGTGAGTAGCTGGCTGTATGACTGTGTGAGTAGCTGGCTGTATGACTGTGTGTGTAGCTGGCTGTGTGAGTAGCTGTATGGGGTGAGTAGCTGGCTGTATGACTGTGTGTGTAGCTGGCTGTGTGAGTAGCTGTATGGGGTGAGTAGCTGGCTGTATGGCTGTGTGTGTAGCTGGCTGTATGACTGTGTGTGTAGCTGGCTGTGTGAGTAGCTGTATGGGGTGAGTAGCTGGCTGTATGACTGTGTGAGTAGCTGTATGGGGTGAGTCTGGTCTTGTCCATATAAAATAATAAAAGATTGTGTGAAGTAGTATGTTATTGAGGAGCGCCTCCGGGAATAAACGTACGTACGTACGTACGTGTGTGTGTGTGTGTGTGTGAGAAGTAGTCTGGTACTGAGAAGTACAGCATGGAAGGAGAACAGGGAGTGAGTGTAGAGACCAGTGATTGAACGCTGCATAGACCAGCTGAGGAGGAGAAGCATGTCAACACAGCCAGCGTGACATGGGGTTGGTACTATTTTCCAGGAAGTCTTCACAGGAACAAGAAGTCACACTGGGGATTATATGAAAGATGTGTCCTGTCTTGGCTGACATTCATTTTCAAGTTCTGATGCACTGTGTGATAGGAAGAGATGTTCAAACACCTTGAATGTTCTCGATGTTGTAACGTTCTTGCCAAAGCATTCTGCACCATCCATAATGGAAAACTGTGGAGTCTGACCAATGACAGGACACTAGTTCTTTGGCTTAGTGAGAGTTTGCTTCCAAACTTCTCAAAGTCTTTCTGAAAAAGACAAGAGCGTCACTGAAACTGAAGGACTACACATTTAAATGTAAACATTCCCTCAGTGTTGATTTAACATATCCTCTGTGTCTCTTCAGGGTGTCGCGTGCGGCTTCAGTGCTGTTGTCTGATCCGTGCTTTCAGCTGCACTCTATCCAGCACCTCCTGGGGGAAGGAGAGACCTCTCCGACTGCAGCCGTGATCCCCCAAACCCCCGCTGTACACCCAGGAGGCCCTGCTGCAGCCGCAGCCCCCGCAGAACGTAAACACTTCTCCCTGCACGCTTGTGAGTACATCTCTCTGGCTGGCTGTCTTTTTGTTCGTTGGTCTGTCTGTTCCGTTCATCCGTCCGCCCGTCGCTGGCTGGCTGTTAGAAGAACTAAAGGAACTACCCTACACAGCTCAATCTTTATTTGAGATCTCCTTGAAGTTGTAATACAGTGCATTCGGAAAGTATTCATACCCCTTGACTTTTTCCACGTGTTGTTAGGTTACAGCCTCGTTTTTTTTCCCTCATCAATCTACACACAATACCCTATAATGACAAAGCAAAAACTGAAATATCACATTAACATAAGTATTCAGACCCTTTACTCAGTACTTTGTTGAAGCACCTTTGGCAGCGATTACAGCCTAGAGTCTTCATGGGTATGACGCTACAAGCTTGGCTCACCTGTATTTGGGGAGTTTCTCCCATTCTTCTCTGAAGATCCTCTCAAGCTCTGTCAGGTTGGATGGGGAGTGTTGCTGCACAGCTATTTTCAGGATTCTCCAGAGATGTTTAATCGGGTTCAAGTGCGGGCTCTGGCTGGGCCACTTCGAGGACATTCAGAGACTTGTCCTGAAGCCACTCCTGCTTGTCATGGCTGTGTGCTTAGGGTCGCTGTCCTGTTGGAAGATGAACTTTCACCCCAGTCTAAGGTCATGGAGTGCTGTCAATGATCTCTCTGTACTTTGCTCCGTTAATTATTGCCTCGATCCTGTCTCCCATGAGAAGCAAGATTCTCTGGTCTGATGAAACTCTTTGGCCTGAATGCCAAGTGTCACGTCTGGAGGAAACCTGGCACCATCCCTACGGTGAAGCATGGTGGTGGCAGCATCATGCTGTGGGGATGTTTTTCAGCGGCAGGGACTGGGAGACTAGTCAGGGTCGAGGCAAAGATGAACAGTGCAAAGTACAGAGAGATCCTTGATGAAAACCTCATCTAGAGTGGTCAGGACCTGAGAATGGGACGAAGGTTCACCTTCCAACAGGACAACGACCCTATGTACACATCCAAGACAACGCAGGAGTGGCGGCCCCTCTTCCTCCATACATAATGGCTTTAAAGGCCCCTCTCCCTCCATACATAATGGCTTTAAAGGCCCCTCTCCCTCCATACATAATGGCTTTAAAGGCCCTCTCCCTCCATACATAATGGCTTTAAAGGCCCTCTCCCTCCATACATAATGGCTTTAAAGGCCCTCTCCCTCCATACATAATGGCTTTAAAGGCCCCTCTCCCTCCATACATAATGGCTTTAAAGGCCCCTCTCCCTCCATACATAATGGCTTTAAAGGCCCTTCTCCCTCCATACATAATGGCTTTAAAGGCCCTCTCCTCCATACATAATGGCTTTAAAGGCCCCTCTCCTCCATACATAATGGCTTTAAAGGCCCTCTCCCTCCATACATAATGGCTTTAAAGGCCCTCTCCCTCCATACATAATGGCTTTAAAGGCCCCTCTCCCTCCATACATAATGGCTTTAAAGGCCCTCTCCCTCCATACATAATGGTTTTAAAGGCCCTCTCCCTCCATACATAATGGCTTTAAAGGCCCTCTCCCTCCATACATAATGGCTTTAAAGGCCCCTCTCCCTCCATACATAATGGCTTTAAAGGCCCCTCTCCCTCCATACATAATGGCTTTAAAGGCCCCTCTCCCTCCATACATAATGGTTTTAAAGGCCCCTCTCCCTCCATACATAATGGCTTTAAAGGCCCCTCTCCCTCCATACATAATGGCTTTAAAGGCCCTCTCCCTCCATACATAATGGCTTTAAAGGCCCCTCTCCCTCCATACATAATGGCTTTAAAGGCCCCTCTCCCTCCATTCATAATAGCTTTAAAGGCCCCTCTCCCTCCATACATAATGGCTTTAAAGGCCCTCTCCCTCCATACATAATGGCTTTAAAGGCCCTCTCTCCTCCATACATAATGGCTTTAAAGGCCCTCTCCCTCCATTCATAATGGCTTTAAAGGCCCCTCTCCCTCCATACATAATGGCTTTAAAGGCCCCTCTCCCTCCATACATAATGGCTTTAAAGGCCCCTCTCCCTCCCTAGATAAACCCCTAATCCCCTCAGCAGCATCCACATGTTGTTTACTACGCTAGAACATTGGGTCTCCCAAGTGGCGCAGCGGTCTAAGGCACTGCATCTCAGTGCAAGAGGTGTCACTACAGACCCTGGTCCGAATCTAGGCTATATCACATCCAGCTGTGATTGAGAGTACAATTGACCCAGCGTTGTGCAGGTTTGGCCCGGGGTTCTTAACTGACTTGAAGGTTAAATTAAAAAAAGAAAAAAATGTACTTCTAAGCTAATCATCAAGCCATTGACTAGTTGCTGTCAATCAGGACCTAATCTAAACTCTCCTCGTCCTGGTTTTAGGATTTAAACTCAGAGATCAGTACAGTGTGCACCTTAGTCAGTAGGCTATTCATCTCTTATGAAAATAAGCTCCTCTCAAACTCGGAGAGAGAGAGAGGTGAAATGAGAGGGACCCAGTACCCCCCCCCCAGGGTCTTTTCAGAGTTTATTAGAGCGATCGGATTTTAGAGGGAGGAAGTGTGCTCCACTAGGCTAGCAAAGCCATCTGACGTAATTGGATGGCTCATTTGTGTACTAGGTTCTGAGTGAGAGGGGGGAGAAGAATAACGATGGACGGGAGAGAAAGATGGAGAGATGAGAGAGAGAGAGAGCATAGATGAGAACATGATAAATGAGGTCCCTCACTGAAGTGTCTTGTAATTCTGTGAGGTCCTGGCGGTAACAGCTTGGGCTCCGGTGTTTTGGAGGGTAAATGGAGAGAGCTCTCATCAGTACTGTGATGAGGTAGGGATTCTCTCTCTCTCTCTCTTACCCCCTTCCATCTTCATTATATCCTACCTCCATGGGGTAGGTGTTACATTAGCTGTATTAATCAGACCGTGTGTGAGTACCAAATGGCACCCTATTCCAAATATAGTACCCCAGGCTCTGGTCGAATAGTACTGCACTAAATCGGCATTAGGGTGCTATTTGGGACGCGCACACAGTGTGTGGGGATGTATATGTCCCATGCCACTCTGTTAGCTAGCTGCCGGTCAAGGGCCTTCCAATCTGAGGCTTTTCTATTCAATTAAAGGCCCAGTGCAGTCAAAAACTAGATTTTGCTGTGTTTTACTGTATATATATTTCCACACTATGTCTTTGGAATAATACTGTGGAATTGTTAAAATTATGATAATGACATTTTTAGTGTAAGAGCTGTTTGAAAATACTGTTTTGGTGCAATGGCGTTTTGCCCTGCCTTAGTTAATAGACCAATAAGAAAAGGTCCAACATTTCCTCATCTCCCACCCCTTCTAATGCGACTATCCCCGATGCTCCTCCCTCTTTTCCGGCACAAACCCGAGGGGGGCTCAAAACCGGACTGGGAAATCACGTCAGTGACTCAACCCACTCAAGTGACGCACCCCTCCTAGGGACGGGATGGAAGAGCACCAGTAAGCCAGTGACTCAGCCGCCATAATAGGGGGGTCGTTGCTCCAGTGCCTTTCCGTTCACTTTCACACTCCTGGGCCAGACTACACTCATAGGACCTACTGAAGAGATGAGTCTTCAGTAAAGACTTAAAGGTTGAGACCGAGTCTGTGTCTCTCGCATGGATAGGCAGACCATTCCATAATAATGTAGCGCTATAGGAGAAAGCCAAGCCACTAGCTGTTTGCTTAAATTCTAGGGACAATAAGGAGGCCTGCGTCTTGTGATCGTAGAGTACTTGTAGGTATGTACGGCAGGACCACATCTGAGCGATAGGTAGTAATGCTTTGTAGGTTAGCAGTAAAACCTTGAAATCAGCCCTAGCCTTAACAGGAAGCCAGTGTAGAGAGGCTAGCATTGGAGTAATATGATCACATCAGCCATGTTTGGCACTAACTGACGTTTATTTAGTGCTTTATCTGGGTAGCTGGAAAGTAAAGCATTTCAGTAGTCTAACCTAGAAGTGACAAAAGCATGGATTAACTTTTCTGCATCCTTTTTGGACAAAAAGTTTCTGATTTTTGCAATGTTACGAAGATGGGGAAAAAGCTGTCCTTGAATTAGTCTTGATATGTTCATCAAAAAAGAGATCAGGGTCCAGAGTAACGCCGAGGTCCTTCACAGTTTTATTTGAGACGACTGTACAACCATCAAGATTAATTGTCAGATCCAACAGAAGACATCTTTATTTCTTGGGAACTAGAACTAGCATCTGTTTTGTCCAAGTTTAAAAGTAGAAAATGTGCCGCAATCCACTTGTGTCTGAAACACAGGCTTCCAGGGAGGGCAATTTTGGGGCTTCACCATGTTTCATCGAAATGTACAGCTGTGTGTCATCCGCATAGCAGTGAAAATTAACATTATGTTGCCGAATGTCAGAAGACAAACCATCCACAGAGACAAACTGATATCTTTCTGACAGATAAGATCTGAACCAGGCCAGAACTTGTCCGTGTAGACCAATTAAGGTTTCCAAGAAGGTGGTGATCGATGGTATCAAAAGCAGCTCTAAGGTCTAGGGGCACGAGGACAGATGCAGAGCCTCGGTCTGACGCCATTAAAAGGTCATTTACCACCTTCACGAGTGCAGTCTCAGTGCTATGATGGGGTCTAAAACCAGACTGAAGCGTTTTGTATACATTATTTGTCTTCAGGAAGACAGTCAGTTGCTATGCAACAGCTTTTTCAAAACAAATTGAGAGGAATGGGAGATTCAATATTGGCCGATTTTTTATTTTTTTAATTTTTTTATATTTTCTGGGTCAAGGTTGGGTCTTTTCAAGAGAGCCTTTATTACTGTCACTTTTAGTGAGTTTGGTACACATCTGGTGGATAGGGAGCCGTTTATTATATTCAACATAGGAGGGCCAAGCACAGGAAGAAGCTCTTTCAGTAGTTTAGTTGGAATAGGGTCCAGTATGCAGCTTGACGTTTTAGAGGCCAAGACTATTTTCATCAATGTGTCAAGAGATATTGTATTAAAAAACCTGAGTGTCTCTTTGATCCTAGGTCCTGACATTGTTGTGCAGTCAGGACAAGTGAGCTTTGGAGAAATACGCAGATTTAAAGAGGAGTCCGTAATTTGCTTTCTAATAATTATGATCTTTTCATCAAAGAAGTTTGTGAATTTATCAATGCTGAAGTGAAAGCCATCCTCTCTTGGGGAATGGCACTTTTTAGTAAGCCTTGCGACAGTATCAAAAATGCATATTGGATTGTTCTTTTTCTCCTCAATTAAGTTGGAAAAATAGGATGATCGAGTAGCAGTGAGGGCTCTTCGATACTGCACGGTACTGTCTTTATAAGCTTGTCAGAAGACTTCCAGTTTGGTGTAGCGCCATTTCCGATCCAATTTTCTGGAAGCTTGCTTCAGGACTCTGGTATTTTCTGTATACCAGGGAGCTAGTTACTTATGACAAATGTTTTTAGGGGTGCGACTGCATCTGCAGTATTACGCAAGGTTAAATGTAGTTCCTCAGGTGGTTAACCAATTTTTGTACTCCGACGTCCTTGGGTAGGTAAAGGTAGTCTGGTAGGGCACCTAGGAATCTTTGGGTTGTCCGAGAATCTATAACACGGCTTTTGATGATCCTTGGTTGCGGTCTGAGCAGATTTCTTTGTTTTTGCGATTGCAAATGTAATACAATGGTGGTCAGATAGTCCAGGATTATGAGAAAAAACATTAAAATCCACAATATTTATTCCACGGGACAAAACTAGGTACAGAGTATGACTGTGTTAGTGAGTAGGTCCGGAGATATGTTGGACAAAACCCACAGAGTCGATGATGGCTCCCGAAGGTTTTTTGGAGTGGGTCTGTGGACTTTTCCATGTGAATATTAAAGTCACAATACATTTGAATATTATCTTCCATGACTACGAGGTCCGATAGGAATTCAGGGAGCTCAGTGAGGAACGCCGCATATGGCCCAGGAGGCCTGTAAACAGTAGCTATAAAAAGTGATTGAGTGGGCTGCATAGATTTCATGACTAGAAGCTCAAAAGACAAAAACGCAGTCATTTAAAAGAAATGTTTTTTTTTTTTTTTGTAAATTGAAATTTGCTATTGTAAATGTTAGCAATATCTCCTCCTTTGCGGGATGCGTGAGGGATATGGTCACTAGTGTAAACAGGAGGATAGGCCTCATTTAACACAGTAAATGAATCAGGCTTAAGCCATGTTTCGGTCAGGCCAATCACATGAAGATTATGATCAGTGATTAGTTCATTGACTATGACTGCCTTGGAAGTGAGGGATCTAACATTAAGTAGCCCTATTTTGAGATGTGAGATATCACAATCTTTTTTCAATAATGACAGGAATGGAGGAGGTCTTTATTCCAGTGATATTGCTAAAGCAAACACCGCCATGATTAGTTTTGCCCAACCTAGATCGAGGCACAGACAGTCTCAGTGGACATAGCTGAGCTGACTACACTGACTGTGCTAGTGGCAGACTCCACTAAACTGGCAGGCTGGCTGACAGCCTGCTGCCTGGCCTACACCCTATGTCATTGTGGAGCTAGAAGAGTGGGAGCCCTGTCCATGTTCATATATAAGATGAGAGCACCTAGGATGGAGTCCGTCACTCCTCAGCAGGCCAGGCTTGGACCTGTTTCTGGGTGAGTCCCAGAAAGAAGACCAATTATCTACAAATTCTATCTTTTGGGAGGGGCAGAAAACAGTTTTCAACCAGGGATTGAGTTATGCCAGTCTGCTGTTGAGCTCATCACTCCCCCTAACGGGGAGGGGCTCCAGAGACAATCACTCGATGCCAACACATCTTTCTAGCTGATTTACACGCTGAAGCTATGTTGAGCTTGGTGACCTCTGACTGTTTCATCCTAACATCGTTGGTGCCGACGTGGATAACAATATCCCTATACTCTCTGCACAGTTTTAGACTTAGCCAGCACCATCTTCAGATTAGCCTTAACGTCGGTAGCCCTGCCCCCTGGTAAACAGTGTATGATCGCTGGATTATTCTTTTTAAGTCTAATACTGCTGGTAATGGAGTCGCCAATGACTAGGGTTTTCAATTTGTCAGAGCTAATGGTGGGAGGCCTCGGCGTCTCAGACCCCGTAACGGGTCCAGGAGAGACTAGAGAAGGCTCGGCCTCTGACTCCGACTCGTTGCTTAATGGGGAGAACTGGTTGAAAGTTTCTGTTGGCTGAATGAGTGACACCGGTTGAGCATTGCTACAACATTTCCTTCCAGAAGCCATGAAAAAATTGTCCGGCTGCGGGGACTGTGCGAGGGGATTTATACTACTATCTGTACTTACTGGTGGCACAGACGCTGTTTCATTCTTTTCCTACACTTAAATTACCCTTGCCTAATGATTGTGTCCGAAGCTGGGCTTGCAGCACCGCTATCCTCGCCGTAAGGCGATCGTTCTCCTGTATATTCTGAGTACATTGACTGCAATTAGATGGCATAGTGTTAATGTTACGACTTAGCCTCGGCTGGTGGAGGTCCTGTAGAACCATGTCCAGATAAAGCGTCCAGGGTGAAAAAGTTGAATGAAAAAAGTAGAGCGAGGGGGATTTAAAAGAAAATATTAAACGATAATTCAAATGTAAAAACCGTAAAGTTGGCAGGTAGCAACAAAACGCACAGCAGCAGGTCCTGAAAGATGTCACCATTGCCCTTGATTCTAAGCAATGTTGTGCTGCTATTTTTAATGACTTGGCCAAAGCTTTTGATGCAGTAGACCAGTCCATTCTTGTGGGCCGGCTAAGGAGTATTGGTGTCTCTGAGGGGTCTTTGGCCTGGTTTGCTAACTACCTCTCTCAAACAGTGCAGTGTATAAAGTCAGAACATCTGCTGTCTCAGCCACTGCCTGTCACCAAGGGAGTACCCCAAGGCTTGGTCCTAGGCCCCACGCTCTTCTCAATTTACATCAACAACATAGCTCAAGCAGTAGGAAGCTCTCTCATCCATTTATATGCAGATGATACGGTCTTATACTCAGCTGGCCCCTCCCCGGATTTTGTGTCTCTCCAACAAAGATTTCTTAGTGTCCAACAAGCTTTCTCTGCCCTTAACCTTGTTCTGAACACTTCCAAAAGGAAGGTCATGCGGTTTGGTAAGAATGAATGCCCCTATTCCCACCGGTGTGATTACTACCTCTGAGGGTTTAGAGCTTGAGGTAGTCACCTTATACAAGTACTTGGGAGTATGGCTAGACGGTACACTGTCCTTCTCTCAGCACGTATCAAAGCTGCAGGCTAAAGTTAAATCTACATTTGGTTTCCTCTATCGTAATCGCTCCTCTTTCACCCCAGCTGCCAAACTAACCCTGATTCAGATGACCATCCTACCCATGCTAGATTATGGAGATCTAATTTATAGATCGGCAAGTAAGGGTGCTCTTGAGCGGCTAGATGTTCTTTACCATTCAGCCATCAGATTTGCGTCCAATGCTCATTATAGGACACATCACTGCACTCTATACTCCTCTGTGAACTGGTCATCTCTGTATACCCATCGCAAGACCTACTTGTTGATGCTTATTTATAAATCCCTCTTAGGCCTCACTCCCCCCCTATCTGAGATATCTACTGCAGCCCTCATCCTCCACATACAACACCCGTTCTGCCAGTCACATTCTGTTAAAGGTCCCCAAAGCGCACACATCCCTGGGTTGCTCGTCTTTTCAACAAGCTGCAAGAAACACTCAAACTGGACAGTTTTATCTCCATCTCTTCATTAAAAGACTCAATCATGGACACTCTTACTGACAGTTGTGGCTGCTTTGTGTGATGTATTGTTGTCTCTACCTTCTTGCCCTTTGTGCTGTTGTCTGTGCCCAATAATGTTTGTAACATGTTTTGTGCTGCTACCATGTTGTGCTGCTGCCGTGTTGTGTTGGTACCATGTTGTCATGTTGTGTTGCAATCGTGCTGTGTTGTTGTCTTAGGTCTCTCTTTATGTAGTGTTGTTGTCTCTCTTGTTGTGATGTGTATTTTGTCTAAATTACATTTGTTTATTTTAATCTCAGCCCCCCGTCCCCGCAGGTGGCCTTTTGCCTTCTGGTAGGCCGTCATTGTCAATAAGAATGTGTTCTTAACTGACTTGCCTTGTTAAAGAAAGGTTAAATATATTTTTTTTTTTACAAAACTCTCTGCCAATAACAGCTACATTTCAGTTTCACCCCCCCCCACTCAGACCACACCCAGACAGTTTTAGCAAAATTCTTGCTTGAGAAATTTCTCTTTGCAAAGAAGCTATTTTATATCTTTTTACCATTTTAATTTAAAACAATCACAGTAAAGTGCTTAATTGTTACCCTTAATTAACTTACAGTGCCTTCAGAAAGTATTACCCCTAGACTTATTCTACATTTTGTTTTTACAGCCTGATTTCAAAATGAATAAAATATTTTTTTTCTCTCACCCATCTACATGCAACACACAAAGTGAAAACATGTTTTTTGAGATTATATCAAATTTATTGAAAATGAAATACAGAAATATCTAATTTACATAAGAATTCACACCCCTGAGTCAATAGTTTGTAGAAGCACCTTTGGTGGCGATTACAGCTTTGAGTCATCTTGGGTGTGTTTGTATCAGTTTTGCACATCTGGATTTGAAGATTTTCTCCCATTCTTCCTTGCAGATTTTCTCAACTCTTTTAAGTTAGATGGGGAGTGGCTAAAGCAGGTTTTCATTAAGGATTTGCCTGTATTTGGCTCCATTCATTGTTCCCCTCTATCTTACCAGTCTCCCAGTCCCTGCCGCTTAAAATGATCCCCATAGCATGATGCTGCCACCACCATGCTTCACGGTAAGGATGGTGTGAAATAGGTGATGAGCTGTGCCTGGTTTACTCCATAGCGCTTTGCATTCAGGCCAAAGAGTTACATTTTTCAGTCATTAGAGCACAGAAAATGTTTGCCTTATTCTCTGAATCTTTCACGAGCCTTTTTGCAGATGCACTCCGGTCGTGCTGTCGTGCCTTTTTCTCAGCTGTGGCTTCCGTCTGGCCACTCTCCCATAAAGACCAGATTGATGAAGTGCTATAGAGACTGTTGTCCTTCTGGTAGGTTCTCCCATTTTAGCCAAGGAACTGTTGTTCTGTCAGTGGTCGTTGGGTTCTTGGTCACCTCCCTAACCAAGGTCCTTCTTGCCTAGTCGCTCAGTTTGGTTGGACGGCCAGCTCTAGGCACAGTCTGGGTAGTTCCATATTTTTTCAAAATTATGGAGAACACCGTGCTCTTGGAAACGTTCAACATTCTAGAAATGGTTTCATACCCTTCCCTAGACATGCCTCATCACAATTATATATTGGAGATCTTTGGGGCAGTTCCTTAGTTTCTGCTCTGACATGCGCTGTCAACTGTGGGACCTTATATAGACAGGTGTGTTTCTTTCTAAATCATGTCCAAACAATTTAATTGGCCACAGGTGGACTCCAGTCAAGTTGTAGTGGCATATTAAGAAAATTGCATTCACCTGAGCTCAATTTGGAGTGTCATAGCAAAAGGGGTGTGAATATTAATATGTAAGATATTTCTGAAATGTAATTTTAAATAAGTGTGCAAAAATCTATAGATCTAACGATCTATAGAAATGCATTTTGAATTCAGGATGTAACATAACAAAATAGGTCAGAGCATATGAGTACTTTCTGAAGAATGTGGATCTCTGGAGTGACTCATTCTTCCCCTCCTCCCCAACCCTCCAGAAACCTGCCAATATATATACACTTCCTCTGTGTCTTGCTATGTTCCCCTTAAATGCACTGTGGCAAGGACATGGCCAAGTTCACAAACGGAGAGGGTGGGGGGGGAGGAAGAGGAGAGGGTTAGTGGCGGGAGGCATCGCCTCTGTCCCATCAGCTGCTGCTGCTGCTAACACAGGTTATTTTCATCAGCACCCCCACCTCCCCTTCTCATCTCCCTCCTCCCTCTCTCCTCCCCTCTCTCCCTCTGTCATTTGTTTGTGAAAACACTGTCCTTGTGGCTCTGCTTTCTCATTGGGCTTAGCTCTGGGCTTAGCTCTAGGGTTTGGCTTATCTCTGGGCTCTAGGGTTGGCTCTGGGCTCTAGGGTTGGCTCTGGGCTTGGTTCTAGGGTTTGGCTTGTCTCTGGGCTCTAGGGTTGGCTCTGGGCTTGGTTCTAGGGTTGAGGTTGGCTCTGGGCTCTAGGGTTGGCTCTGGGCTTGGTTCTAGGGTTTGGCTTGTCTCTGGGCTCTAGGGTTGGCTCTGGGCTTGGTTCTAGGGTTTGGCTTATCTCTGGGCTCTAGGGTTGGCTCTGGGCTTGGTTCTAGGGTTTGGCTTGTCTCTGGGCTCTAGGGTTGGCTCTGGGCTTGGTTCTAGGGTTTGGCTTGTCTCTGGGCTCTAGGGTTGGCTCTGGGCTTGGTTCTAGGGTTGAGGTTGTCTCTGGGCTCTAGGGTTGGCTCTGGGCTTGGTTCTAGGGTTGAGGTTGGCTCTGGGCTCTAGGGTTGGCTCTGGGCTTGGTTCTAGGGTTTGGCTTGTCTCTGGGCTCTAGGGTTGGCTCTGGGCTTGGTTCTAGGGTTTGGCTTGTCTCTGGGCTCTAGGGTTGGCTCTGGGCTTGGTTCTAGGGTTTGGCTTGTCTCTGGGCTCTAGGGTTGGCTCTGGGCTTGGTTCTAGGGTTTGGCTTGTCTCTGGGCTCTAGGGTTGGCTCTGGGCTTGGTTCTAGGGTTTGGCTTGTCTCTGGGCTCTAGGGTTGGCTCTGGGCTTGGTTCTAGGGTTGAGGTTGGCTCTGAGATCACAACAAATGATTCTACAAGTAATACAGTTAAAAATGGATGATGATGATGATGATGGAACCACCAATTGATAATACACTGAGGAATTCTTCAAATTCTCAAGGTTGAAAAAATATTGATTTAATGAATGATGATGATAAATAGTACAAACAAAGACCATGTTTATTGTTCAGTCACGTGTTGAACTGAAGGACATGCTCCTGCCTCTCTCCAAGGGTATCTGAGCTGTGAAGACAGCCGACCAGCCAGCAATACATTATAGATGAGCGTCTCAGATGGTACGCAGCATTAAACACACAGCAGCCACTAGAGGAAAGAAGAGGAGAGAAGGCTGATGGACATTTATCCACTTCAAACATCTTTAAAAATCTCTCCATCTCTCTCATTGGCCATGCTGCCAGTCAGGACTCTACTACTACTACTCCTCCTGTCCCCCTCCTCCTGTTCCTCCTCTTCCTGTCCCCCTCCTCCTTCTATTCCTCCTCCTGTCCCTCCTCCTCCTCCTATTCCTCCTCCTGTCCCCCCTCCTCCTCCTATTCCTCCTCCTGTCCCCCCTCCTCCTCTTATTCCTCCTCCTGCCCCCCCTCCTCCTCCTATTCCTCCTCCTGTCCCCCTCCTCCTCCTATTCCTCCTCCTGTCCCCCTCCTCCTCCTATTCCTCCTGCCCCGCTCCTCCTCCTATTCCTCCTCCTGTCCCCCCTCCTCCTCCTGTTCCTACTCCTCAAATAAAATAAAATACAATGTTATTTGTCACATACACATGGTTAGCAGATGTTAATGTGACTGTAGTGAAATGCTTGTGCTTTTAGTTCCAACATTGCAGTAATATCTAACAAGCAATCTAACAAATTCACAAGGACTACCTTACACACAAATCTAAATGGATGGAATAATAATATGTAAATATAACTATATGGATGAGTGATGGCCGTGCGGCATAGGCAAGATGCAGTAGATGGTATAGAGTACAGTATATACATATGAGATGAGTAATGTAGGATATGTAGACATTATTAAAAGCGTCTCAGATGGTACGCAGCATTAAACACACAGCAGCCACTAGAGGAAAGAAGAGGAGAGAAGGCTGATGGACATTTATCCACTTCAAACATCTTTAAAAATCTTTCCATCTCAATGGCCATGCTGCCAGTCAGGACTCTACTACTACTCCTCCTGTTCCTCCTTCTGTCCCCCCTCCTCCTGTCCCCCCCTCCTCCTGTCCCTCCCTCCTCCTCCTGTTCCTGCCCCCTGTCCCTCATCCTCCTGTCCCTCATCCTCCTGTTCCTCCTCCTCCTGCCCCCTCCTGTCCCTCCCCTCCTCCTGTCTCCCTGTCCCGTTCCTCCTCCTGTCCCTCTTGTCCCCCTCCTCATCTTGTTCCTCGTCCTCTTGTCCCCCCTCCTCCTCCTCCTGTCCCTCCTGTCCCCCCTCTTCCTGTTCCTCCTCCTCCTCTTGTCCCCCCTCCTCCTTTTTGTCCCCCCTCCTCC
This sequence comes from Brachymystax lenok tsinlingensis, assembly GCA_030435695.1. Taxonomy (NCBI): domain Eukaryota; kingdom Metazoa; phylum Chordata; class Actinopteri; order Salmoniformes; family Salmonidae; genus Brachymystax; species Brachymystax lenok. The sequence goes on from CM059813.1 coordinate 6,531,569, forward strand.
TCCTGTCCCCCTCCTCTTGTCCCCCCTCCTCCTCTTTCCCCCTCCTCCTCTTTTCCCCCTCCTCCTCTTGTCCCCCTCCTCCTCTTGTCCCCCCTCCTCCTGTCCCCCTCCTGTCCCCCCCCTCCTCCTGTCCTCCTGTCCCCCTCCTCCTGTTCCTCCTCTTTTCCCCCTCCTCCTCTTTTCCCCCTCCTCCTCCTGTCCCCCTCCTCCTCCTATTCCTTCTCCTGTCCCCCTCCTCCTCCTATTCCTCCTCCTGTCCCCCCTCCTCCTCCTATTCCTACTCCTCAAATAAAATAAAATACAATGTTATTTGTCACATACACATGGTTAGCAGATGTTAATGTGACTGTAGTGAAATGCTTGTGCTTCTAGTTCCGACATTGCAGTAATATCTAACAAGCAATCTAACAAATTCACAAGGACTACCTTATACACACATCTAAATGGATGGAATAATAATATGTAAATATAACTATATGGATGAGTGATGGCCGTGCGGCATAGGCAAGATGCAGTAGATGGTATAGAGTACAGTATATACATATGAGATGAGTAATGTAGGATATGTAGACATTATTAAAAGCGTCTCAGATGGTACGCAGCATTAAACACACATCAGCCACTAGAGGAAAGAAGAGGAGAGAAGGCTGATGGACATTTATCCACTTCAAACATCTTTAAAAATCTTTCCATCTCAAAGTCAAAGTGGCCATGCTGCCAGTCAGGACTCTACTACTACTCCTCATGTTCCTCCTTCTGTCCCCCTCCTCCTGTCCCCCCTCCTCCTCCTCCTGCCCCCTCCGCCTCCTGTTCCTCCCCCTCCTCCTCCTGTTCCTGCCCCTGTCCCCCTCCTGTCCCTCCCTCCTCCTGTTCCTCCCCCTCCTCCTCCTGTTCCTGCCCCCTGTCCCCCCTCCTGTCCCTCATCCTCCTGTCCCCCTGTCCCGTTCTTCCTCCTGTCCCCCTCCTCCTGTTCCTCCTCCTCCTCTTGTCCCCCTCCTCATCCTGTCCCCCTCCTCATCCTGTCCCCCTCCTCATCCTGTCCCCCCTCCTCCTCTTGTCCCCCTCCTCCTGTTCCTCCTCCTCCTCTTGTCCCCCCTCCTCCTCTTGTCCCCCTCCTCCTCTTGTCCCCCCTCCTCCTCTTTTCCCCCTCCTCCTCTTGTCCCTCCTCCTCTTGTCCCCTCCTCTTGTCCCCCTCCTCCTGTTCCTCCTCCTCCTCTTGTCCCCCCTCCTCCTCTTGTCCCCCCTCCTCCTCTTGTCCCCCTCCTCCTCTTTTCCCCCTCCTCCTCTTGTCCCCTCCCTCCTCCTGTCCCCGTTCTTCCTCCTGTCCCTCCTGTCCCCCTCCTCCTGTTCCTCCTCCTCTTGTCCCCCTCCTCCTCTTTTCCCCCTCCTCCTCTTGTCCCCCTCCTCCTCTTGTCCCCCTCCTCTTCTTGTCCCCCTCCTCCTCCATCCTCCTCCTGTTCCTCCTCCTCCTGTCCCTCCTCCTGTCCCCCGTCCCTCCTCCTGTCCCCCATCCTGTTCCTCCACCTGTTCCTCCTCCTCCTGTTACTCCTCCTGTTACTCTTCCTGTTCCTCCTCCTGTTCTTCCTCCTGCCCCCCCTCCTCCTCAAATGAAATCAAATCAAATGTTATTTGTCACATACACATGGTTAGGAGATGTTAATGTGCGGCATAGACAAGATGCAGTAGATGGTATAGAATACAGTATGTACATATGAGATGAGTAATGTAGGATATGTTGACATTATATAAAGTGGCGTTATTTAAAGTGACTAGTGATACCTTTATTAAATCCATGTATTAAAGAGGCCAGAGTTTTGAGTCTATGTTGGCAGCAGCCTCTGTTAGTGATGGCTGTTGAACAGTCTGATGGCCTTGAGATAGAAGCTGTTTTTCAGTCTCTCCTCCTGTCCCGTCTCCTGTTTGTCCTCCTCCTCTTTGCCTTTTGAGTAAGTTCCCATAAATATCCCAATATAAGTGTTAGAGGTCGACCGATTTAATTGGCATTAATTAGGGCCGATTTAAAGTTTTCATAACAATCGGTAATCTGCATTTTTGGATGCCGATTATGGCCGATTACATTGCAATCCACGAGGCGACTGCGTGGCAGGCTGACCCTGTTACGTGAGTGCAGCGTCAAAAGGACCTTGTGGCTGCAATGAGCCAAGGTAAGTTGCTAGCTAGCGTTAAACTTATCTTATAAAAAACAATCAATCTTAACATGATCACTAGTTAACTACACCTGGTTGATGATATTACTAGTTTAACTAGCTTGTCCTGTGTTGCATATAATCAATGCAGTGCCTGTTAATTTATCATCAAATCAAAGCCTATTTTGCCAAACGGGTGAGGATTTAATAAAAGCACATTCGCGTCAGGGTATATGCTGCAGTTTGGGCCGCCTGGCTCGTTGCGAACTGTGTGAAGACCATTTCTTCCTAACAAAGACCGTAATTAATTTGCCAGAATTTTACATAATTATGACATTGAAGGTTGTGCAATGTAACAGCAATATTTAGACTTAGTGTTGCCACCTGTTCAATAAAATACGGAATGGTTCTGTATTTCACTGAAAAAATAAACGTTTTGTTTTCGAAATGATAGTTTCCGGATTTGACCATATTAATGACCTAAGGCTCATATTTCTGTGTGTTTATTATATTATAATTAAGTCAATGATTTGATATTTGATAGAGCAGTCTGACTGAGCGGTGGTCGGCAGCAGGAGGCTCGTAAGCATTCATTCAAACAGCACTTTCCTGCGTTGGTCAGCAGCTCTTAGCAATGCTTGAAGCACAGCGCTGTTTATGACTTCAAGCCTATCAACTCCCGAGATTAGGCTGGCAATACTAAAGTGCTTATAAGAACATTCAATAGTTAAAGGTATACGAAATACAAATGGTATAGAGAGAAATAGTCCTATAATAACTACAACCTAAAACTTCTTAACTGGGAATATTGTTAAAAGGAACCACCAGCTTTCATATGTTCTCATGTTCTGAGCAAGGAACTTAAATGTTAGCTTTATTACATGGCACATATTGCCCTTTGCCTTTCTTCTCCAACACTGTGTTTTTGCAATATTTAAACCAAACTAAACATGTTTCATTATTTATTTGAGACTAAATAGATTTTATTTATGTATTATATTAAGTTAAAAGTGTTCATTGTTCATTCAGTATTGTTGTAATTGTCATTATTACAAATATATATATATATAAAAATTGACCGATTTTAATCGGTATCGTCTTTTTTTGGTCCTCAAATCATCGGTATTGGCGTTGAAAAATCATAATCGGTCGACCTAAGTATATATGAAACAACATGTGCTTCATCCTCCATAATAACAGTAGAGAAGGTGAATGGTTCATACACACACTCACTCATGTATAGGCACACACACACACCAGTCCCTGCTGGCTCTGAGACTCTGGCAGTGGCTAACTTTTACCTGGACAAAGCAGCTCTTTATACATCGTGTGGGATTGGCTGTACATTATATAGACTAGTGTATAGAATATGGAAAGCACCATATGCATACAAAAATAATAAAGATCTCTGTGCTTCTCAATAAGGGATGTGTCAGTGTATTATCCCACCCGGTCTGTACCATATGCTTGGCCTGGCTGGCGTTCGCTGAGATCTATCTAATCATTCAGCTCTGTGTGTCGTGGCTATGAGCCAACACGGCAACATCTGCCCAACCCAAAAACACTACCACTCCTTGCTTCAGAGGCTGGGAGACCGAGAGAGCGGTAGAGCGAGAGGGAGGGAGAGAGGTAGAGGGTGGGAGGTATAGCGAAAGGGAGGGAGGGAGGGAGGTAGAGGGAGGGAGAGAGGTAGAGGGTGGGAGGTATAGCGAAAAGGGAGGGAGGGAGGGAGGTAGAGGGAGGGAGGGAGGTAGAGGGAGGGAGAGAGAGCGAGAGAGAGAGGGAGAGCTAGAGGGAGGAGAGAGAGAGGGTTAGAGGGAGGGAGAGAGAGAGAGGTAGAGGGTGGGAGGGAGAGAGGTAGAGGGTGGGAGGGAGGGAGAGAGGTAAGAGCGAGAGGGAGGGAGAGAGGGAGAGCAAGAGGAAGAGGAAGAGGAGGGAGGCTGATGGATGCTGTACAATCAGCTGTGTTCAATGACCACTTGGAACTTGAGAGGGCACTACCATACCAGGATGAATAACTAGAGGTTGTGTTTCTGCTAGTTCTGTCAGCTAAGTGGTGACACCCTGCTGTAACAATGATGTATAGTGTTAACTGCACTTTACTGGATCTCAGACTAGACATGACATGGACAGGAGAGGAGAGCTGTTCTCTTGAGCTGGTGATCCAGACTAAACGATTCAGGAGAAGAGGAGAGCTGTTCTCTTGAGCTAGTGATTCAGACTACACGATTCAGGAGGAGATGAGAGCTGGTGATGAGCTGGTGATGAGCTGGTGATTCAGACTAAACAATTCAGGAGGAGAGGAGAGCTGTTCTCTTGAGCTAGTGATTCAGACTACACGATTCAGGAGGAGATGAGAGCTGTTCTCTTGAGCTGGGGATTCAGACTAAACAATTCAGGAGGAGAGTAGAGCTGTTCTCTTTAGCTGGGGATTCAGACTACACGATTCAGGAGGAGAGGAGAGCTGTTCTCTTGAGCTGGGGGATTCAGACTACACGATTCAGGAGGAGAGGAGAGCTGGGGCATTTGATGCAGCTCTCTTGAATGATGTGTGTGTTAGATGTTTTATCTTTGAGAGATTTTACTATTTTGTATTTGAGTAAAATTAGTTATCTTTGTTTAAGATCTCTGTTTACTGTGTAAACTGAGTGATGTAATGTGTCGTTTCCTAACTGTTACTCCATCTCACTGTAAGGTCTGTTGTTTCCTAACTGTTACTCCATCTCACTGTAAGGTCTGTTGTTTCCTAACTGTTACTCCATCTCACTGTAAGGTCTGTTGTTTCCCATGCAGACACAGACTACATCCACGAGGAGGAAGAGCAGAAGGTGGAACAGATGTTAGCCTTCCTGACTATAGAGTCAAAGCAGGCCTCAGCCAGTACAGCAGTGAGTATATTATACTACAATATACTACACTTTACTACAATATACTACACTACACAATACTATGCTCTCTCTCACTACACACTACTCTCTCTCTCTCTCTCTCTCTCTCTCTCTCTCTCTCTCTCTCTCTCTCTCTCTCTCTCTCTCTCTCTCTCTCTCTCTCTCTCTCTCTCTCTCTCTCTCTCTGCCCCTCTCTCTCTCTCTCTCTCTCTGCCCCTCTCTCTCTCTCTCTCTCTGTCTGCCCCTCTCTCTCTCTCTCTCTCTCTCTCTCTCTCTCTCTCTCTCTCTCTCTCTCTCTCTCTCTCTCTCTCTCTCTCTACTGTGGTAATGTAATGGGTGTGGAATGGACTCCATCTCTCTTTCTCTCTCTCTACTGTGGTCTCGTTGTAATGGAATGGGTGTGGAATGGACTCCATCTCCCCAACTCTCTTCTGTTTTTCTCAACTGTGGTCTCGCTGTAATGGAATGGGTGTGGATTCCTTTTCTCCTGCCCTTTGGTCTGTCCTCGTCCTCCTCTCTAGAGTTCCCATTGACGACAACTCAGTCAGAGTGCTGCAGCGTTAAGTCAGGAGAAAACAGTAAACATTCCCCTTCTCTTTTTTTCCCTCCTCTTCAGTAGGAAATAAGATACGCTATGCTTTTCCCTAATGCAGACCACATTCTGAGACTGACAGATGGAGGTCTTCAGTTCTTTGTTTGAAGTTGAAAGTCATATGCGGTAAATGTTCCTTTATGCGGTTTATTTCCATCCATTGTTAATTGTCTATTATTATTATTATTATTTTATTTTTATTTAACTCGGCAAGTCAGTTAAGAACAAATTCTTATTTTACAACCCACTGGGTTAAGTGCCTTGTGCAGGGGCAGAACAACAGATTTTTACCTTGTCAGCTCGGGGATTCGATCCAGCAACCTTTCGGTTACTGGCCCAACGCGCTAACCCACTAGGCTACCTGCTACCCTAAAATGAAGGTCTGATAAAGGATACCATAGAAGTGCAGTTCTATTGTCCCTTTGGTTGAAAGAAATGAACCTCTGTCTTCATTGAAAACAATGAAAATCGCTGGAGTCGCTGGATCTTTGAAAAGTTCAGCTTCTAGTGTGATCCCCACCTTAAGCTTTTTCAGGTAGACGGAGTTCACTTTGTCTGTCTGTCCACTGACTCAGTCAGTTTAAGGCAAATGTTCTTCATAGCTTTGTTTCAAGTCCAAAGTCATATGCACTTAACGTAAAGTTCACTCGGTTCATTTATGATGTGAAGTGGCGCTGAGGTCTGACGAATGACGCTGTATAAGTACGGTTAGTTTTATTATTTTGGCTGAAAGGAACGGAGATCTTTAATCTCTGTTTTCATTGGAAGCAACAGAAATATGTCCGCTTGGTCTTTGGAATATGTGATCTCCACCTTTTGCTGGCGGACTGACTGCACACTGACTACTACTGTGTGTAGGGTCTGAAAGCCCACGTGCAAAAAGGCAGAGAGGAAAAGATTGGACGTCATTAAGGACAGACTGAACTGAAATTAAATTGATGTTGTCAGTCCCACTTTACTCCTGATGAGGAGAGAAATTGAAACTGTGATTAGCTTTTTGTGTTGTCGCATCACATTTGACACAGCCAATCAGATAAAGTGATGAATTAATTTCAGTTGATACATCGTGGCATTGAAAATGAGATTAGTGCATTCACATTTGATTAATCTGATCAAATTGAACTCAAGTGATGCATTTGTTTTAATTAATCAATCATGGAACTGTTTACACTTGAACTTGCAGAGAGTCAATCACACAACACTATTCAAAATAGGGTTAGATTACAGCCTGAGTAACCTCGGGACCCAGAACCTCTAACACTCTGGCACAAGGGACTATGACCTCTTAGATGGTTATTTGTCAGCCTTGATGATGTCCCTAAAGCAAGTTGTTAATGCTTGGAGTTAGTCATTATCGGTATGTCCTTGGAGAGAGTCATTATCGGTATGTCCTTGGAGTCTTCTTTCTGGTACAGATTGATGCTCACTGAAACATGTACGTCTATGTCGTATATGTCCTGCTGTTTCAGACGTTACAACTTTGTAAAAAACATTAATATTTTTATTATCGATTAGAATTTGGATATGTTCTGTCGAAGCAAGCCGTAATCTCCACTCCCTGATTAGGCCAATGGAAAGGGCATGTTTTCTTACCACCAGTGTTGATATAAGATACATAGTTATGTAAAGTCATTCTACTAATGATATATATTACGTAGCAAATTCTCATTTACCACATTGATCATTAACCAATGTGATGATTTCATTAGCCTATCCAAAGTGTTGACACAGCTACTCATTCAAGGGTTTTTCTTTATTTTTACTATTTTCTACATTGTAGCGTAATAGTGAAGACATCAAAACTATGAAATAACACTAATGGAATCATGTAGTAACCAAAAAAGGGTTAAGCAAATCAAAATATATTTTATATTTTGGATTATTTGCCTTGATGACAGTTTTGCACACTCTTGGCATTCTCTCAACCAGCTTCACCTGGAATGCTTTTCCAAAAGGCTTTAACTACTTAGGGAGTGGTTCACACAGAACACATTTCACAGCAAAAACAAATCCCTTACCTTTTGAAGAACTTCTGCTGAGGGCTTCCCAAGTGTCCAACGAAGACATCCAATGGTCGTTTGTTAGAAAAAGTAATTTAATATATCCATATATCTCCGTTTGGTTGGCGCATTATGTTCATAAAATACAGCGTCCACTCGCCCATTGAACCGTGAAGAGAACCCGTTCAACCTATACCTATACACTTGTCCAAGAACAATCAAACATATTTGATAATGTATCCGTAGGAACACTTTTATGTATATTTAGTATAATATTTCAACCGGATTATAAACTGGGCGATAGGAAAGGAAAAAAAACGCATCGCGCGCGAGCCCGTGAACGCGCATCCTCTTCTGTTTCCATCTGATGACCACTTCGAAATTCAGCTTTTATTACCATCCAGAGCAACTAAACATCATCAAACACTGTCTAGAGACTGTTGACATCCGGTGGAAGCAATAGGTACTGCAATCTTACTCCCATATATGGTCATTTTCAACAGGGAGGGGTTCAAAATGAGGCAATGTGTCAAATACACTTTTTCCAGGACAGAAATTCCTCGGGTTTTTGCCTGCCATATCCGTTCTGTTATACTCACAGACAATATTTTAACACTCGTTAGAAACGTCAGAGTGTTTCCTATCCAATAGTACTAATTATGTGCATATCCTATTTTCTGGGCCTGAGTGGGAAGCATTTTACTTTGGGCACGCCAGACTCTCCAAAACCGTCACCTCGGGAGCCGCTCCCTAAGAAGTTAAGTACTTCCAACATATGCTTAGGTAGGGCTGGGCGATATGACAATATATATATCGTGTGACGATTAGAAAAACGTCTATCATCTCATACTATACTCTATCGTTTATTTCATTGTGTTGCACATCACACTCTTTACGGCAACTTTGCGCACGTGTGGAAAGGAAATTTGCAACACAAACAAAAATGGAGGAGAGTGAACCTGACACAGAGCACGGAGACACGGAGCTCGTACCTAAAAGACGGGCTACTTCGGCCGCATGGATGTGGTTTGGTTATGGAAAAGTCTGACACGGACCAGAAAACCGTCCTCTGCGAAATATGCCCCGGGCCGGTCCCGACAACAGGCTCAAACACCACTAACCTCTTTTACCACCTACGCAAGAATCATGTGAAACAGTACGGAGAGAGTCTACGGATGAGACCCCAAAAAAGTACAGTCGAGTGCTCAAAACAAACCCCTGAATAAATAAATACCTAAATAAATTACTGACAGTGCCACCAGCAAAGCACCCCCACACCATCCCACCCCCACCTCCATGCTTCACTTCGGGAACCACACTTGCAGAGATCATCTGTTCACCTACTCTGCGTCTCACAAAGACATGGCGGTTGGAACCAAAAATCTCACATTTTGATTCTTCAGGCCAAACTACAGATTTCCACCGGTCTAATGTCCATTGCTTGTGTTTCTTGGCCCAAGCAAGTCTCCTCTTCTTATTGGTGTCCTTCAGTAGTGGTTTCTTTGCAGCAATTCGACCATGAAGGCATGATTCACGTGGTCTCTTCTGAACAGTTGATTTTGAGATGTGTCTGTTACTTGAACTCTGAAGCATTTATTTGGGCTGCAAGCTGAGGTACAGTTAATTTCTGAGGCTGTTAAGTCTAATGAACTTATCCTCTGCAGCAGAGGTATCTCTGGGTCTTCCTTCCCTGTTGCGGTACCCATGAGAGACAGTTTCATCATTGCGCTTGATAACGGATAACGGAGCCTGGTCCTAGACTATATATACTGTTATATTACCTAGCCTGGTCCTAGACTATATATACTGTTATATTACCTAGCCTGGTCCTAGACTATATATACTGTTATATTACCTAGCCTGGTCCTAGACTATATATACTGTTATACTGTGGTGGGTTTTACGGAGAGGTGGAGGAGGGTAGGTAGCCTAGTGGGCGGCAGGTAGCCTAGTGGTTAGAGCGTTGGACTTGTAACCGGAGGGCTGCAAGTTCAAATCCCCGAGCTGACAAGGTAAAAATCTGTCGTTCTGCCCCTGAACAAGGCAGTTAACCCACTGTTCCCCGAGGCGCCAAGACGTGGATGTCGATTAAAGGCAGCCCCCCGCACCTCTCTGATTCAGAGGGGTTGGGTTAAATGCGGAAGACACATTTCGGTTGAAGGCATTCGGTTGTACAACTGACTAATAATGGTGACTTTGACTTTGGGTAGGGGGTCATCCCAAGCTTTTCACCAGAGAGAGAGCGAGAGTACCTGACCCAAAATTAAGAAAAGCTTAGACTATGTACAGACTAGCGTAGCCTAGCATAGACTAGCACAGACTAGCATAGCCAGACTAGCATCATCTAGCATAGCCTTGCAATTGAGAGGTCGCCATAGAAATGTGTAAGAAGGTTTGCTCTCTGTGATTGCACATTGCGGTATTTCGCCAAACAGATATATGAGTTTATCAATGTTTGATTTGTTTTCATAATTCTTTGTGGGTCTGTGTGATCTGAGGGAAATATGTGTCTCTAATATGGTCATACATTTGGCTGGAGGTTAGGAAGTTGGGTCTAATTGTCTCTTGCTGCTCTGTGGGGTCTGTGTGTTTGTGAACAGAGCTCCAAAACCAACTGGCTGTGGGGACTCAGTTTGAAGCTTTTCCTTGAGAGGGCAGCTTGATGAATGCCAGGCAATATTTAGGTCACCCAGAAAATATACCTCTCTGTTGATATCACATTCATTATCAAGCATTTCACACATGTTATCCAGATACTGACTGTCAGCACTTGGTGGTCTATAGCAGCTCCCCACCAGAATGGGGCTTTAGGTGAGGCAGTATTTTAATATGAGATCCTCTCTAAGCTTTACAGGAATGCGTTTCTGAATATAAACCACAACACCACCACCTTTGGCATTTCTGTCTTTTCGGTAGATGTTATAACCATGTATTACTACCACTGTATCATGAAAGGTATTATCTAAGTGAGTTTCAGAGATTGTAACAATATGCTCATGTTATTGATGTTTAGTGCAGGGTGAGCTGCACACAGTGGACGTCCTACTAGGGCACACCACCTCAGTGCTGACAGTATAACTCTGGTTCATAGCCACATGATTACTGCATACAGTAGCTCTAGAATCAGAGGCATTCAGGGCAGTAAGAGGGACATAAATTAGATTACTTACATTGTGTCTTCCAACGCCCCTGGGATAATGTACATTTGCTGAAGCATTATGACAGCTCAGCTTCACAACGGTAGGGATTAGCTGTGCTTGGGTCATTGATAAGTCATTGTCTCAACGCAGCCTTAATAATGCTGTGAAAGGATCCATATAAAACTAGCTTTGATTCCATACGGTATCAAAATTTGACAATAAACGTTAACCCCACAGAGCTGCATTAGTCTCGTAGCCAGTTATGGAGGCCTAAACGTCTGCTGAAAAGTTCATTGCCACGATTTAGGGAGGGCACAGGGCCAGATATTATGTGGGGTTTGAGGGTGTCAAGTAGAGACCCAATCAGTTCTGTTCTGAGCTTGACTCCTGAACTTATTTATGCTTGCCATTACAAAAGGGTTGAATAATTATTGACTCGAGACATTTCAGCTTTTCATTTTCTATTAATTTATACAAATTTCCAATAACATAATTCCAAATTTAGGCTGCAATACAACAGAATGTGGAAAAGGTCAAGGGAATGTGAAGGCACTGTATGCCTAGGGTTGTGTTCAAGGTGATAGGTGTTTGTCCCCCTGTGTGCTGAGAGTGTCAGGTTGTTTTCCAGTTGTGGCATTTAGGTTGCCACAGGCTAGTACATGTCCCCGGGCCTGGGAGTGGTTGATCTCCCCCTCCAGGATGGAGACGCTGTCATTGTTAAAGTATGGGGATTCTAATTGGGGGGATATAGGAAGCCACAGGAGGACATTTTTCCTCTGTTGAGATTATGTCCTTATTAATTTTTAACCAGATGTGAAATGTTCCTGTTTTGATGAATTTAATAGAGTGGGTTAGGTCTGGTCTATACCAAATTAGCATACCCCCTGAGTCTCTTCCCTGTTTCACACCTGGTAGTATGGTGGATGGGACTACCAGCTCTCTGTAACCTAGAGGGCAACCAGTGGGTCCGTCACCTTTTATACCAAGTTTGTTGTAGGATGACAATGTCTTTCTGATTTCCTTGGTGAAGTCTGGGTTCCTGTTCTTTAAGCCTATGACAGATGACCATTAGGTTTGAGCATACTGAGCATCTAGTGAATGCCTCTTAGGTCGATGGATGGCTTGGCTGTAGGAGTTAGGCCTGTAGCTCTGCTCACATCCTGGGCTTATGTGTGGCTATTCATGTTGAGGTCCTTGCTTCTCTCTCTCTCCCTCTCTCCTCTCTCTCCCAACCCTCTCTCGCTCCCTCCATCTCTCTCGCTCTCCTTGCTATCTCTCTTTCTCTCCTTCTCTCTCCCTCCCCTTCTCTATCCCCCTCTCTCCATTTCTCTCTCTCTCCCAGCCACTCTGGCTCTCTTTCCCTCTCTTCCTCTCTACCAGCAATGTAAACAAGCAGGTGTGGAGGGAGAGAGGAAGATCATTATCGTTGTGGGTGTTTCTCTGATAAAAAGAGAGACCCGCCCCAGGGTCTGGCTGAGCGGGATAGGGAGCGAGGGGGTTCTAAGGTCTGAGAGAGAGAGGGGAGAGAGAAACAGTCTCTGCCATGTTGTGACTTTCAGCTTGTTTTATTATTGCAGGCCTCCAGTCGTTGCAGTTACAATTACAGTTCGTCAACATGACTGTCAAATGAATTGAACTGCACTTCATTACTCTGTACCTAGCTAGAAATGCTGACTAGAATTTCCAGAAGTTTCCTTCAGCTCATGTACAATATACACTGTGTGCGTCCCAAATGGCACTCTATTCCCTACACAGTGCACCACTTTTGGATAAAGCCCTATGGGCCTATAGGGAATAGGGTGCCATTTTGGACGCAGACAGGTTAAATCCAAGCACCAACACAGTCATGCAATTTTAAATGTAATCTAATATACAGCACTTCCATTGTGTGAAGTTGTTTTTCAGGTTCTGTAACAATCCGTTATGTCTTCCAGTGTGTACATCCCAAATGGCACCCTATTCCTTATTTAGTGCTCTACTTTTGATAGGGCTCACAAGCTACACAGCAGTCGTTAGAAGGATATGATTTTTTTACTTTGGCTGCCCTTATTTTTTGTTGTTGTTGACGTTTGTCAATAAAACTCATGAATGCAACTGTTTATGTCAAATCGTTTTTTGCTGTTATTCTTGTAGCCCTGGTTGTCCTGAAAATAACATGGTAAAACACATAATTGTGAGGATAAATATAAGGGCTGGACATGTAGATGAATGGAAGTCAGATAAATGAAAAGCACATTTTTGCTTAGCGCTCGGGACTGATAGGGTTAAACCTCTCTCAAAGCTGAAGTGGTGGAAAATACCCAGTTAGAAAATGCCCTGAATGGCAGAATGTCATTGTAAACCTGCTTGAAAGCAGAGATGAGGATGATGGTAATAAACAGGTGTTTTGAAAAGCAGAATGCACCGCCTGCAACTTGTTTACCAGCGAAGAATAGCTAAATATGAGTTCAGCATCAGCATATTGCCTCGGAATAAGAACCACTTAGTCTGTGGGTTCACTTCCTTTAGAGGGGGAACGAGAGTGGAAGGACAACCCTTTAATGCACCAGCAGTTCAGGAGACTGTGAGGCTCTGAGACAACTGTGATTTCAGATGGAACTTAGTTAACCTCCTTTATTGCCCCATCTGGTCCCATGGTGTGGTCTGATCATCTAGTCCCATGGTGTGGTCTGATCATCTGGTCCCATGGTGTGGTCTGATCATCTGGTCCCATGGTGTGGTCTGATCATCTGGTCCCATGGTGTGGTCTGCTCATCTGGTCCCATGGTGTGGTCTGCTCATCTGGTCCCATGGTGTGGTCTGCTCATCTGGTCCCATGGTGTGGTCTGCTCATCTGGTCCCATGGTGTGGTCTGATCATCTGGTCCCATGGTGTGGTCTGCTCATCTGGTCCCATGGTGTGGTCTGATCATCTGGTCCCATGGTGTGGTCTGATCATCTGGTCCCATGGTGTGGTCTGCTCATCTGGTCCCATGGTGTGGTCTGCTCATCTGGTCCCATGGTGTGGTCTGCTCATCTGGTCCCATGGTGTGGTCTGATCATCTGGTCCCATGGTGTGGTCTGCTCATCTGGTCCCATGGTGTGGTCTGCTCATCTGGTCCCATGGTGTGGTCTGATCATCTGGTCCCATGGTGTGGTCTGATCATCTGGTCCCATGGTGTGGTCTGCTCATCTGGTCCCATGGTGTGGTCTGCTCATCTGGTCCCATGGTGTGGTCTGCTCATCTGGTCCCATGGTGTGGTCTGCTCATCTGGTCCCATGGTGTGGTCTGATCATCTGGTCCCATGGTGTGGTCTGCTCATCTGGTCCCATGGTGTGGTCTGCTCATCTGGTCCCATGGTGTGGTCTGCTCATCTGGTCCCATGGTGTGGTCTGCTCATCTGGTCCCATGGTGTGGTCTGATCATCTGGTCCCATGGTGTGGTCTGCTCATCTGGTCCCATGGTGTGGTCTGCTCATCTGGTCCCATGGTGTGGTCTGATCATCTGGTCCCATGGTGTGGTCTGCTCATCTGGTCCCATGGTGTGGTCTGCTCATCTGGTCCCATGGTGTGGTCTGATCATCTGGTCCCATGGTGTGGTCTGATCATCAGTAGACATTTATTCTCACATCCCTCCAATATCTTCCCTCCTTTTGTTGAGCTAATTAGTGAAGGTGTGCACGTTCAGCCAGGCTTAGTGGCTGTTTACAGTGCTGTTAACATTAACGGTACTCTACACTGCACCTTAGAGACTGCTGCTCTATGTACAGTGAACAAAAATATGAACAAAACATGTAAAGTGTTGGTCCCATGTTTCATGAGCTGAAATAAAATATCCCAGAAGTGTTCCATTCGCACAAAAAGCTTATTACTCTCAAATTCTGGCCCCAAATTTGTTTGAGGTCAAGATAATCCCTCCACCTGACAGGTGTGGCAAATAAAGAAGCTGATTAAACGGCACTAATTACACAGGTGCACCTTGTGTTGGGAACAATAAAAGGCCACTCTAAAATGTGCAGTTTTGTCACACAACACAATGCCACAGGTGTGTTGAAGGAGCGTGCAATTGGCATGCTGACTGCAGAAATGTCTACCAGAGCTGTTGCCAGTGAATTGAATGTTCATTTCTCTACCATAAGCCGCCTCCAACGCCGTTTTAGAGGATTTGTCAGTAAACCCATCCGGCCTCACAACCGCAGACCACTTGTATGGCGTCCTGTGGACAAGCGGTTTGCTGATGTCAACGAGGGCCCCGTGATGGTGGGGTTATGGAATGGGCAGGCATAAGCTACGGACAACAAACACAATTGCAGTTTATCGATGGCAATTTGAATGCACAGAGATACCGTGATGAGATCCTGAGTCCCGTCGTCGTGTCATTCATCTGCCGCCATCACCTCATGTTTCAGCATGATAAATCACAACCCCATGTCGCAAGGATCTGTACACAATTCCTGGAAGCTGAAAATGTCCCAGTTCTTCCATGGCCTGGATACTCACCAGACATGTCACCCATTGAGCCTTTTTGGGATGCTCTGGATCGACATGTATGACAGCGTGTTCCAGTTCCCACCAATATCCAGCAACTTCACACAGCCATTGAAGAGCAGTGGGACAACGTTCCACAGGCCACAATCAACAGCCTGATCAACTCTATCTGAAGGAGATGTGTCACGCTGCATGAGGCAAATAGTGGTCACCAGACAATGACTGGTTTTCTGATCCATGCCCCTACCTTTTTGTTAAGGTATCTGTGACCAACATATATCTGTATTCCCAGTCATGTGAAATCCATAGATTAGGGTCTAATGAATTCATTTAAATTGACTGATTTCCTTATATGAACTCAGTAAAATCTTTGAAATTGTTGCATTTAATTTTGTATTCATTTTACACAGTCGTTGTGAACGCGAACAATACAATTTGATTTGACCCTCGACCCAGACCGGGACATCACATACAGATGCAGTCAGCCTGAAAAGCGCTGCTGCGATGTCTCTGATCAGCACATTCAGACTGCGTCCGATCGGCAGTAGCATTGACATTTTAAATATCCACTTACAGTTCACTTCCTTTAGAGTGATACAACAATGGTACTTACAGAGAGTGGAAAGGAACACTCTTAAGCAGCAGTTCAGATGGGAAGCTTTTGAGGCTCTGAGACAACTGTGCAATCAGGAGTTCGGAGTTTTAAGTTCACCTGCATTAGTTCCCATACTAGTTACCCATTTAAGTGCTCATCAAAATGATGTGATTGAATAACTTGTTTCAGCTCCCCGTCTTACTATATCTGATGGAGCTAACCTCTTTCAGCTCCCCGTCTTACTATATCTGATGGAGCTAACCTCTTTCAGCTCCTCGTCTTACTATATCTGTTGGAGCTAACCTGTTTCAGCTCCTCGTCTTACTATATCTGTTGGAGCTAACCTGTTTCAGCTCCCCCTCTTACTATATCTGATGGCGCTAACCTGTTTCAGCTCTCCCTCTTACTATATCTGATGGAGCTAACCTGTTTCAGCTCCTCATCTTACTATATCTGTTGGAGCTAACCTCTTTCAGCTCCTCGTCTTACTATATCTGTTGGAGCTAACCTCTTTCAGCTCCTCGTCTTACTATATCTGTTGGAGCTAACCTCTTTCAGCTCCTCGTCTTACTATATCTGATGGAGCTAACCTGTTTCAGCTCCTCGTCTTACTATATTTGATGGAGCTAACCCGTTTCAGCTCCTCGTCTTACTATATCTGTTGGAGCTAACCCGTTTCAGAACCTGTTTCAGCTTCTCGTCTTACTATATCTGATGGAGCTAACCTCTTTCAGCTCCTCGTCTTACTATATCTGTTGGAGCTAACCTCTTTCAGCTCCTCGTCTTACTATATCTGTTGGAGCTAACCTGTTTCAGCTCCTCGTCTTACTATATCTGATGGAGCTAACCTGTTTCAGCTCCTCGTCTTACTATATCTGTTGGAGCTAACCTGTTTCAGCTCCCCCTCTTACTATATCTGATGGAGCTAACCTGTTTCAGCTTCCCCTCTTACTATATCTGATGGAGCTAACCTGTTTCAGCTTCCCCTCTTACTATATCTGATGGAGCTAACCTGTTTCAGCTCCCCATCTTACTATATCTGATGGAGCTAACCTGTTTCAGCTCCCCCTCTTACTATATCTGTTGGAGCTAACCTGTTTCAGCTCCCCCTCTTACTATATCTGATGGAGCTAACCTGTTTCAGCTCCCCCTCTTACTATATCTGATGGAGCTAACCAGTTTCAGCTCCTCGTCTTACTATATCTGATGGAGCTAACCTGTTTCAGCTTCCCCTCTTACTATATATGTTGGAGCTAACCTGTTTCAGCTCCTCGTCTTACTATATCTGATGGAGCTAACCTGTTTCAGCTCCCACTCTTACTATATCTGATGGAGCTAACCTGTTTCAGCTCCCCCTCTTACTATATCTGATGGAGCTAACCTGTTTCAGCTCCCCCTCTTACTATATCTGATGGAGCTAACCTGTTTCAGCTCCTCGTCTTACTATATCTGATGGAGCTAACCTGTTTCAGCTCCCCCTCTTACTATATCTGTTGGAACTAACCTGTTTCAGCTCCTCATCTTACTATATCTGATGGAGCTAACCTGTTTCAGCTCCCCCTCTTACTATGTCTGTTGGAGCTAACCAGTTTCAGCTCCCCGTCTTACTATATCTGTTGGAGCTAACCTGTTTCAGCTCCCCGTCTTACTATATCTGTTGGAACTAACCTGTTTCAGCTCCTCATCTTACTATATCTGTTGGAGCTAACCTGTTTCAGCTGCGACTTTCCTTCCTCTCCCTTCCCTCCCTGGGATGAGCTAATTACTGAAGGAAAGCGTGCCCATTGAAGAGCCTCAATTGAGGAGAGAAAGAGGGAGGGAGAGGGGGTCTCTGTGCGCATCCAAGCAGGCAGAATAATAATCCCAGTGGCCCAATGTTGTGATCGTTAACATTCAGCGTTATCGTTGACCCGAGACCACACACACAGGCAGTCAGCCTGAAAAAGCACTGCTCCTACTGCCGCTGTGATATCTTTCTGTAAAGCACGACTCCGTTGTCCCTGATCAGCACATTCTGATTGCGTTCCAAATGTCACCCTATATTCCCTATATAGTGCACTAATTTGGCCATAGCCCTATGGGACGATTTAGCGCACTAGATAGGGAATAGGGTTGCCGTTTTGGGACATATCCTCTGACTTGACTGGAGAGGAGGAGGGAGGGAGGCATATATAATTGCGTAGAGCCACTCCCAACAAATGGATGATGAGGTTTTCTGTTAGGCTGCCCCTGAACACACACACACACACCTCTTCCCCACTAAGTCCTCTGAATCATATCTCTGCCTCCGCAGCGCATTAACGCTAAATTCCATTCATAAGATACTAGCTATTATAATCTGCTGTGCTCTGTAGGTGTGCTATTAAAGGAGGAGAGAGAGTTTTAAAAGAGGTGTTTCCGTATAGAGGACGAGGTGGATGGAGGAAAACCTCTGAACTTCACACTGGGGCTTCTCAATAACATGTACATTCTCAAACGCTGAGTCTGTTCAAAGCATCCTGCCTACACGATGGAACCTTCAAGGTGAATGTTACTGTACTGTGTGAATATGTTAATGTACTGTGTGAATATGTTAATGTACTGTGTGAATATGGTACTGTACTGTGTGAATATGTTACTGCACTGTGTGAATGTTACTGTACTGTGTGAATATGGTACTGTACTGTGTGAATATGTTACTGCACTGTGTGAATATGTTAATGTACTGTGTGAATATGTTACTGTACTGTGTGAATGGTACTGTACTGTGTGAATATGTTACTGCACTGTGTGAATATGTTACTGCACTGTGTGAATATGTTACTGTACTGTGTGAATATGTTACTGTACTCTGTGAATATGTTACTGTACTGTGTGAATATGAACTGTACTGTGAATATGTTACTGCACTGTGTGAATATGTTACTGTACTGTGTGAATATGTTACTGCACTGTGTGAATATGTTACTGTACTGTGTGAATGTTACTGCACTGTGTGAATATGAACTGTACTGTGAATATGTTACTGTACTCTGTGAATATGTTACTGTACTCTGTGAATATATTACTGTACTGTGTGAATGTGTTACTGTACTCTGTGAATATGAACTGTACTGTGAATATGTTACTGTACTGTGAATATGTTACTGTACTCTGTGAATATGTTACTGCACTGTGTGAATATGTTACTGCGCTGTGTGAATATGTTACTGTGCTGTGTGAATATGAACTGTACTGTGAATATGTTACTGTACTGTGTGAATATGTTACTGCACTGTGTGAATATGTTACTGTACTCTGTGAATATGTTACTGTACTGTGTGAATATGTTACTGTACTGTGTGAATATGTTACTGCACTGTGTGAATATGTTACTGTACTCTGTGAATATGTTACTGTACTCTGTGAATATGTTACTGTACTCTGAATGTTACTGTACTCTGTGAATATGTTACTGTACTCTGTGAATATGTTACTGTACTGTGTGAATATGTTACTGTACTCTGTGAATATGTTACTGTACTCTGTGAATATGTTACTGTACTGTGTGAATATGTTACTGTACTGTGTGAATATGAACTGTACTGTGAATATGTTACTGTACTCTGTGAATATGTTACTGTACTCTGTGAATATATTACTGTACTGTGTGAATGTGTTACTGTACTCTGTGAATATGAACTGTACTGTGAATATGTTACTGTACTGTGAATATGTTACTGTACTGTGTGAATA
This sequence comes from Brachymystax lenok tsinlingensis, assembly GCA_030435695.1. NCBI lineage: Eukaryota > Metazoa > Chordata > Actinopteri > Salmoniformes > Salmonidae > Brachymystax > Brachymystax lenok. The sequence continues at coordinate 6,551,111 of CM059813.1, forward strand.
TGTTACTGTACTGTGAATATGTTACTGCGCTGTGTGAATATGAACTGTACTGTGAATATGTTACTGTACTCTGTGAATATGTTACTGTACTCTGTGAATATGTTACTGTACTGTGTGAATATGTTACTGCACTGTGTGAATATGTTACTGTACTCTGTGAATATGTTACTGTACTCTGAATGTTACTGTACTCTGTGAATATGTTACTGTACTCTGTGAATATATGTTACTGTACTCTGTGAATATGTTACTGTACTGTGTGAATATGTTACTGTACTGTGTGAATATGTTACTGTACTGTGTGAATATGTTACTGTACTGTGTGAATATGTTACTGTACTCTGTGAATATGTTACTGTACTGTGTGAATATGTTACTGTACTGTGTGAATATGTTACTGTACTCTGTGAATATGTTACTGTACTCTGTGAATATGTTACTGTACTCTGTGAATATGTTACTGTACTGTGTGAATATGTTACTGTACTCTGTGAATATGTTACTGTACTCTGTGAATATGTTACTGTTCTCTGTGAATATGTTACTGTACTCTGTGAATATGGTACTGTACTGTGTGAATGTTACTGTACTGTGAATATGTTACTGTACTGTGAATATGTTACTGCACTGTGTGAATATGTTACTGTACTGTGTGAATGGTACTGTACTCTGTGAATGGTACTGTACTGTGTGAATATGTTACTGTACTGTGTGAATATGTTACTGTACTGTGTGAATATGTTACTGCACTGTGTGAATATGTTACTGTACTGTGTGAATATGAACTGTACTGTGAATATGTTACTGTACTGTGTGAATATGTTACTGTACTCTGTGAATATGTTACTGTACTCTGAATGTTACTGTACTCTGTGAATATGTTACTGTACTCTGTGAATATATGTTACTGTACTCTGTGAATATGTTACTGTACTGTGTGAATATGTTACTGTACTGTGTGAATATGTTACTGTACTGTGTGAATATGTTACTGTACTGTGTGAATATGTTACTGTACTCTGTGAATATGTTACTGTACTGTGTGAATATGTTACTGTACTGTGTGAATATGTTACTGTACTGTGTGAATATGTTACTGTACTCTGTGAATATGTTACTGTACTCTGTGAATATGTTACTGTACTCTGTGAATATGTTACTGTACTGTGTGAATATGTTACTGTACTCTGTGAATATGTTACTGTACTCTGTGAATATGTTACTGTACTCTGTGAATATGTTACTGTTCTCTGTGAATATGTTACTGTACTCTGTGAATATGGTACTGTACTGTGTGAATGTTACTGTACTGTGAATATGTTACTGTACTGTGAATATGTTACTGCACTGTGTGAATATGTTACTGTACTGTGTGAATATGTTACTGTACTGTGTGAATATGTTACTGTACTGTGTGAATATGTTACTGCACTGTGTGAATATGTTACTGTACTGTGTGAATATGAACTGTACTGTGAATATGTTACTGTACTGTGTGAATATGTTACTGTACTGTGTGAATATGTTACTGCACTGTGTGAATGTTAATGTACTGTGTGAATATGTTACTGCACTGTGTGAATGGTACTGTACTCTGTGAATATGGTACTGTACTGTGTGAATATGTTACTGTACTGTGTGAATATGTTACTGTACTGTGTGAATATGTTACTGCACTGTGTGAATATGTTACTGTACTCTGTGAATGTTACTGTACTGTGTGTATGTTACTGTACTGTGTGAATATGTTACTGTACTCTGTGAATATGTTACTGTACTGTGTGAATATGTTACTGTACTGTGTGAATATGTTACTGTACTGTGTGAATATGTTACTGTACTCTGTGAATGTGTTACTGTACTGTGTGAATGTGTTACTGTACTGTGTGAATATGTTACTGTACTCTGTGAATATGTTACTGTACTCTGTATATGTTACTGTACTCTGTGAATATGGTATTGTACTCTGTGAATATGGTACTGTACTGTGTGAATATGTTACTGTACTGTGTGAATATGTTACTGTACTCTGTGAATATGTTACTGTACTGTGTGAATATGTTACTGCACTGTGTGAATATGAACTGTACTGTGAATATGTTACTGTACTGTGTGAATATGTTACTGTACTCTGTGAATATGTTACTGTACTGTGTGAATATGAACTGTACTGTGAATATGTTACTGTACTGTGTGAATATGTTACTGTACTGTGTGAATATGTTACTGTACTGTGTGAATATGTTACTGTTCTCTGTGAATATGTTACGGTACTCTGTGAATATGTTACGGTACTCTGTGAATATGTTACTGCACTGTGTGAATGGTACTGTACTGTGTGAATTTGTTAATGTACTGTGTGAATATGGTACTGTACTGTGTGAATATGTTAATGTACTGTGTGAATATGGTACTGTACTGTGTGAATATGTTACTGCACTGTGTGAATGGTACTGTACTGTGTGATGTAATAATCTCTGCCTGCCCCACCTCCTTCAGTACACTCCTCTCCAGTCATACCCAACATTACCAGAGGAGAAGTACAACTGACTAGGGAAAGGGGGGATACCTAGTCAGATGTACAACTGAATGAACTCAACAGAAATATGTCTTCAGAAAGATGTGATGTGCAACTGGAAGTGGTAGCTATGGGCTCTAAGAAAAATCTATTTAATTATGCACAGCAAGTCAAGTGTGAGTCGTTGGGAAGACAATCTCCCGTAGAATGTACAGCGCCTTGAGAAACTATTCCTACCCCTTGACCTATTCCACATTGTGTTGTGTTACAGCCTGAATTCAACATGGATCAACACAATACCCCATAATAACAAAGTGAAAACATGTTTTTAGAACATTTTGAAAATGTATTGAAAATGAGTATCTAATTTACACAAGTATTCACACCCCTGAGTCAATACATGTCAGAATCACCTTTTGGCAGTCTTTCTGGGTAAATCTCTTAAGAGATTTGCACACCCGGATTGCACAATATTAGCACATTATTCTTTTTTTTTTTATTATTAAAATTCTTCAATCTCTCAAGTTGGTTGTTGATCATTGCAAGACAGCCATTTTCAAGTCTTGCCATAGATTTAATTAGGCCACTCAGGAACATTCAATGTCATCTTGGCAAACTACTCCAGTGTAGATTTGACCTTGTTTTAGGTTATTGTCCTGCTGAAAGGTGAATTTGTCTCCCAGTTTCTGTTGGAAAGCAGACTGAACCAGGTTTTCCTTTAGCTCTCTTCTCTAGTCCTTGCTGATGACAAGCATACCCATAACATGATGCAGCCTCCACCATGCTTGAACATATGAAGTGTGGTACTCGTTGTGTTGTATTTGCCTCAAACATAATGTGTTGTATTCAGGACAAAGTTAATGTCTTTGCATTCTTTTTTTTGAGTTTTACTTTGCGCCTTATTGCAAACAGGATGCATGTTTTTAGAATATTTGCTTCTGTACAGGCATCCTTCTTTTCACTGAGTCATTTAGGTTAGTGTTGTGGAGTAGCTACAATGTTGTTGATCCATCCTCAGTTTTGGCCTATCACAGCCATTAGAGTATAACTGTTTTAAAGTTTGGATATGGGGAGGAGAAGCTGATCATAGATCTGTATTACAGAGCCTTCAGAAACTATTCAGATTCCTTGACTTTTCCCACATTCTGTTAGGTTACAGCCTTATTCTAAAATGTATTAAATAGTTATTTTCCCTTGTCAATCTACACACAATAACCCATAATGACAAAGCAAAAACAGGTTTTGTAGTAATTTTTGCAATAGAAATAATAAAAAAATTGAAATATTACATTTACATGTGTATTCAGTTCTTCTCTGCAGATCTTCTCAAACTCTGTCAGGTTGGATGGGGAGCGTTGCTGCACAGCTATTTTCAGGTCTCTCCAGAGATGTTCGATCGGGTTCAAGTCCGGGCCCTGGCTGGGTCACTCCAGACATTGAGATTTGTCCCGAAGCCACTCCTGCATTGTCTTGGCTGTGTGCTTAGTGTCATTGTCCTGTTGGAAGGTGAACCTTCGCCCCAGTCAGTTCCTAAGCGCTCTGGAGCAGGTTTTCATCGAAGATCTCTCTGTACTTTGCTCCATTCATCTTTGCCTCGATCCTGACTAGTCTCCCAGTCCTTGCCGCTGAAAAACATCCCCACAGCATGATGCTGCCACCACCATGCTTCACTGTAGGAATGGTGCCAGGTTTCCTCCAGACGTGACACTTGGCATTCAGTCCAAAGAGTTCAATCTTGGTTCATCAGATAAGAGAATCTTGTTTCTCATGGTCTGAGAGTCTTCAGGTGCCTTTTGGCAAACTCCAAGCCAGCTGTCATGTGCCTTTTACTGAGGAGTTGCTTCCGTCTGTCCGCTCTACCATAAAGGCCTGATTGGTGGAGTGCTGCAGAGATTGTCCTTCTAGAAGGTCCTCCCATGTCCACAAAGGAACTCTAGAGCTCTGTCAGAGTGACCATCGGGTTCTTGGTCACCTCCCTGACCAAGGCCCTTCTCCCCCGATTGCTCAGTTTGGCCGGGCGAACAGCTCTAGGAAGAGTCTTGGTGCTTCCAAACTTCTTCCATTTAAGATTGAAGGAGGCCACTGTGTTCTTGGGGACCTTCAATGCTGCAGAAATGTTTTCGTACCCTTCCTCAGATATGTGCCTCGACACAAATCTGTGTCCAATCTCTACGGACAGTTCCTTCGACCTCATGTCTTGATTTTTGCTCTGGCATGCACTGTCAACTGTTGGACGTTATATAGACTGGCTTGTGCCTTTCCAAATCATGTCCAGTCAATTGAATTTACCACAGATGGACTCCCAAGTTGAAGAAACATCTCAAAGATGATCAATCAGCTGCACCGGAGCTCAATTTTGAGTCTCATAGCAAAGGGTCTGAATACTTAGGTAAATAAGGTATTTTTGTTTTTAATACATTTGCAAAAATGTTTAAACCTGTTTTCAATTCGTCATTATTGGGTATTGTGAGTAGATAGCTGAGGATTTGTTTTTATTTAATCCATTTTAGAATAAGGCTGTAAAGTAACAAAATGTGGAAAAAGTCAATACATTTTCCGCAGGCACTGTATAGGGAAAACTGGTTCCTATTCCCATCTCAGCAGACCTTGTTCTGCAGTCAGAAACACTAGCGCCATGTTCACTGACCTCTTGAATCCTGATCAGAGAGAGCTGTGGGGAGAAAACAACTCCAAGAGTTCACACAGTGTGTGTCCCGCTTGTCTTTGATTGGTTGTTACAACTTGTTTCTCCATCTTTGATTGCCTGTCATAAGGGATTTATTTATGGTTACAGAGACCAGGGGAGAATGGAATATTCCAGAACTCAAACAACTCGTACCAGAACTCCAACAACAATCACACAAACTTCTGCTCTCCACTCCTAGCAGGTCACAGCATTGACAACTTGAGACTCCTTGAGAATGGTAACTGGGTGTAAAGATCAGTCAACATGTGACTGTCTAGACTGGTAACAGGAGGTGTAAAGATCAGTCAACATGTGACTGTCTAGACTGGTAACAGGAGATGTAAAGATCAGTCAACATGTGACTGTCAAGACTGGTAACAGGAGATGTAAAGATCAGTCAATGTGTGACTGTCAAGACTGGTAACAGGAGATGTAAAGATCAGTCAACATGTGACTGTCTAGACTGGTAACAGGAGATGTAAAGATCAGTCAACATGTGACTGTCTAGACTGGTAACAGGAGATGTAAAGATCAGTCAACATGTGACTGTCTAGACTGGTAACAGGAGATGTAAAGGTCGTCAAGGTGTGACTTGTGCTGTGCCAAGACTGTAACACATCAGCAGCTGTTTGAGCCAACCCATTTAGCTGGACAACTTGTGCTTCTTTATCACCTTGTGTTCATATAGATTTTTATTTTGGAGTCCTTGACAGTCTCTCAGAACACCTGTCTGCACTTTAGTCAATGGGAGATCTTTTTTACCGGAGAACATTGCTGGCGATGCGAATTCTACAACTCCCATCTACACGCTCTGTCTCACTGAGCGTCTATACTGCAACGTGGTGGTTGACAGCGGAAAACCTAACTTAGACATCCTCCACCCATTTAGTTGTATTACTTTTACTGTTGAAAAGCCATATCCCAAGTACAAATACAGTAAGGTACACACACGTAAGTGTACAAAAAATATATATACATTTTGAGTAAAATATATATATTTTTTGCAAACTTCAAGGAGTTGGTGTAATGGTAATGTCATCGGCCTCCCTCGAGGAACAACAGAGAACAAAAGGCGTGCTATGTCATGACTTACCTGGGCCACCTATTGAGATGAGCCTTTTGTTAAGGAAATCAGGTGATAATTGATGTGCAAAGAGACCGGTGAAAGAGACTGGAGTACCACTTTAAAGGAAATCAAATAGGAACCCTGACAGAAGAGGAAGTAGCTGAAACAAGTCAATGAGTGAGAGTAGGTGTTTAGTGAGGGTCAAGTGAGAGTAGGTGTTTAGTGAGGGTCAACCCTATTGGTTAGCAAGTTTGCCTACAGGCTGGGAGATCTGGGTTTGAGAATGACACTGCTCAGTTGCTACGTTGTTGTCAGAAGTGGGATAGTGCCTCTGACTTTCCTTGCAGTGAATGATAAACAAGGCTACTTCTCTAAACCAGGTGGCATCTCTGATGTTTCTGTCCTCTCTGTAAACCAGGTGGCATCTCTGATGTTTCTGTCCCCTCTGTAAACCAGGTGGCATCTCTGATGTTTCTGTCCTCTCTGTAAACCAGGTGGCATCTCTGATGTTTCTGTCCCCTCTGTAAACCAGGTGGCATCTCTGATGTTTCTGTCCCCTCTGTAAACCAGGTGGCATCTCTGATGTTTCTGTCCTCTCTGTAATTAAGGACATTTTTTACTATGTACAGACTGTGATCATAGCCTTGCTATTGAGAAAGGCTGCTGTAGGCAGACCTGGCTCTCAAGAGAAGACCGGCTATGTACACACTGCCCACAAAATGAGGTGGAAACTGAGCTGCACTTCCTAACATTCTGCCAAATGTATGACCATATTAGAGACACATATGTCCCTCAGATTACACAGTCCAACAAAGAATTAGAAAACAAATCCAATTTTGATCAACTCAGCAAGATTGTGACCTGTTGTCACAAGAAAAGGGCAACCAGTGAAGAACAAACACCATTGTAAATACGACCTATATTTATATTTCTTTATTTTCCCTTTTGTAATTCAACTATTTGCACATCGTTACAACACTGTATATAGACATATGACACTTATGCACTTGCTTTGGCAATGTAAACATATGTTTCCCATGTCAATCAATCCTCTTAAATAGAATTTATATGATAGAGAGAGGTGCACAGAGAGAGAATACCAAGTACCAATTCTGGAGGAAACCTGGCACCATCCCTACAGTGAAGCATGGTGGTGGCAGTATCATGCTGTGAGGGTGTTTTTCAGCAGCAGGGACTGGGAGACTAGTCAGGATCGAGGGAAAGATGAATGGAGCAAAGTACAGAGAGATCCTTGACGGAAACCTGCTGCAGAGCCCTCAGGACAGACTGGGGCGAAGGTTCACCTTCCAACAGGACAGCGACCCTAAGCACACAGTCAAGACAACGCTGGAGTGGCTTCGAGACAAGTCTTTGAATGTCCTTGAGTGGCCCACCCAGATCCCGGACTTGAACCCAATCGAACATCTCTGGAGAGACCTGAAAATAGCTGTGCAGCGACGCTCCCCATCCAACCTGACAGAACTTGAGAGGATCTGCCGAGAAGAATGGGAGAAGCTCCTCAAATACAGATGTGCCAAACTTGTAGCTTCATACCAAAGAAGACTCAGGGTTGTAATCGCTGCCAAAGGTGCTTCAAGAAAGTACTGAGTAAAGGTTCTGAATATTTATGTACGTGATATTATATATATTTTTTTAAATAAATTAGCAAAAAATGTGTAACAAAAACAGTTGTTTCTTTGTCGTTGTGGGGTATTGTGTGTAGATTGATGAGGGGGAAATGTAATCCATTTTAGAATAAGGCTGTAACCTAACAGAATGTGTAAAACATCAAGGTGGCTGAGTTCTTTCCGAAGACGCTGTGTTTGTTGGGTTGTCAGTGTACGTATTTGTGTGTGTGTATGTGTGTGTATGTGTGTGTGTGTGTGTGCATAGAGTCGCTGCAGGAGAGTTAGTGTAAAAAGGGTCAATGTCCAGCTAGCCATTTGATTAGCTATTAGCAGTCTTGTTTAGCAGTCTTATGGCTTTGGGGTAGAAGCTGTTCAGGGTCCTGTTTGGTGTCAGACTTGGTGCACTGGTACTGCTTGCCGTGCGGTAGCAGAGAGAAAAGTCTATGTCTTGGGTGGCCTGCAGTCGCCGTACCAAGCGGTGATGCAGCCAGTCAAGATGCTCTCAATGATGCACATTTTATAAGTGTGTCATTATGGAAACAGTGTCATTATGGAAACTATCAATGCTTGAGTTGTCTAGTCCTCACTAGTCCTCACTAGTTCAGAGTACCGGCAACTCTAACGTTTGACTAATTGAGTCTGGCATCTCTTATAGCATATCGGCTCTAAAATATAATGAATATGGAACCTAAATATAAAGACTTATCAGTCCAGTTCAAGTCCTGGACACAACTAACTTAGCTCTGTCTGGCACACTGTCCAATAGCGGTCAGGATCCTGTCTGTCCCTGGGCCCTGTAGCATTATTTTCTTTACCCTGGCCTCCCTCTTCCTTCCTCTCCCCTCCCCACTCTCCCTCATAAATAAATCAGGTTATTACGGTCCATAGTAATTATATGGATGTTTATTCCAATACCACCTTAAGCCTTCCTCTATATATATTAGTCTGCTGTAACATTCTATAGCCTAGGTATTCCTAGTTATGCAGTGGTGGTAGATTTATTGCCCTTGGTTGTTGTGTGTAGCCATGTTGTTGTTTCTACATGTCATTTAGATATATAGCACCATTCAACATATTGGACACACCTACTCATTCAAGGGCTTTTCTTTATTTTGACTATTTTCTACATTGTAGAATAATAGTGAAGACATCAACACTATGAAATAATACATATGAAGTCATGTAGTAACCAACAAAAAGTGTTAAACACTTCAAAGTAGCCACCCTTTGCCTTGATGACAGCTTTGCACACTCTTGGTGGGCATCTTGAAGACTGGGATAGGGAGAGATTGAATATGTCCGTAAACTCACCAGCCAGCTGGTCTGCGCATGCTCTGAGGACGCGGCTAGGGATGCCGTCTGGGCCGGCAACCTTGCAAGGGTTAACAGCGGACCTAGCACCTAGCCCTGGGGGACACCAGTAGAGCGGACCTAGCACCTAGCCCTGGGGGACACCAGTAGAGCGGACCTAGTACTGTACACTTACAGTACAAAATGTGTAGGCTGTTAGTCTTTTATCTCTATCTAACTGTCATTCTCCCCCACAGCCCACCAGTGAGGAAGACCTGTGTCCTATCTGCTATGCACACTCCATCTCTGCTGTCTTCAAACCCTGCTCTCACAAGTCCTGCAAGTAAGTTACCATCATCAACGTTTTGTTTTTAAAATATATTGTCACTTTTTGTCTGATCTTTCACCTTTTGACTAACTAGGACTTTATTGTAAAATATAATTTGTTCTCAATGCCTTAGGCCACTTGGCTAAATATTTTTTTTGAATAGAATGAATTTAAAAAAATCATCCACAAAATCATGTCAACAACAACAACCGTTCATGCCCCCTCCCCATCCAATACATACACACACCATTCTCTGCTCTGTTACGTACAGGCATCATCATCATCATCATCCATTTAGAGAATGAACATATGGTGACAGACTTCTCTCAATGCCTCTCATGCTATCACTTACTGCGGGACGTAATGGAATGTATAATGTAATGGCATGAATGTTTTATTGGGAAATGTCGATAAACCATCTAGCGACATTCACAGCCATAGAGCCATAGCTATATTAAACCGATTTGACACACTAGTTGGTCTGAGCTCAGTCTTCTAGCACTGGTGGATATTTGAACATAATGTTTATATCTTAATAGTGTATTATGTATATAAATGTGAAATTATATGACATATATTAATTGCGTTATTACATATTCCCATTGGCTTATGGGTACTGAAAGGAGAGCATTAGCGAAGTTGATTGGCAGGAAAACATTCATGTAGTTCACATAATGCTTACCAAGAAAGTTATTTTGATAACATATATTATGTGCCAATTACACTATGTTATTATTTATTTTATATACAACTAACTCCTGCCGCCTGACATTGATTGATCCCAAATGTTGTCATCTATTCAGACGACAAAAGAATATGGATGCTGTTCTTGAGCGTCTGCCACCCCAGATGTGTGTGATTGAGAAGTACCAAATATGAGTGTCTCTCTGTCCCCCACAGATCATTTATAACACACACACGACAGTAACCTTCCTCTCTCTCTCTCTCTCTCTCTCTGTCCCCCCTAGAGCGTGTATAAACCAGCACCTGATGAACAACAAGGACTGTTTCTTCTGCAAGGCCACCATCACTGGAGTAGAGGACTACAGCAAGCCTGCTGCCTCTTAACACCTCATACACACACCACCCCGCACGCTCGCGCACACACACACTAGGCTCGGACAGCAGAAACCACATTGAACACACACCTGAGAGACCCCTGATCCACTCTCTCACACACAGCATACAGGTACACGCCACACACACACACACACGCACTACCACTCACGTCAGCAAGCACAATTTTCACTCACTTTACCCCCTGACATCTTGGAAACTCTCCAAATTGATCACCAGACCAGAAGGTCTAGCCAGAAAACAGACAGGAGCAGACAGTGGTACTCCACCAGCGTTGTTACTCAGACAGCTCCCCAGATAACTCCCATGGCTCTCCCCGTCTCTCCTCCCCTTCACCTGTTACAGATAACTAACATGATATAGGGAGTGTTCACGTTCTGGTTCTCCTCAAGGCTCAAACCTCTGCCTCTCGATTCACTCAGATGTACAAATCCAAGTTGTCTTCTGTTCCTGCAGTTTGCTCGTTATATCATTACAGGACTTTATCCGCCAATAAAAATACAAAATATCTTATAGCACAGTTGATATCCATATTAGAAAAGACGTCTGTAGTATTGATGGGCCAACCTCTGATACAGGTGAGGTGTTAGTTTGGACAGGACAGAAGACAGTGGTCTCTCTCGCTCTCCTCATACTTCCTCATACTTCCTCTTCATCAAAACACAACATCCAATCACAGTGTAACCATGTCCCTGCCTGGATACGGTAGTACAGTACCTTTAGATATGTGTTATATACGCCTGCATCCCAAATAGAACCTTATTCCCTTTATAGTGCACTACTTTTGAACAGAGACCTATGAGCCATTTGGGAAGCGGACTGTGTGTTCTGTCTCACCTGAGGTGTGTGTGTGTTCTGTCTCACCTGAGGTGTGTGTGTGTGTTCTGTCTCACCTGAGGTGTGTGTGTGTGTTCTGTCTCACCTGAGGTGTGTGTGTGTGTTCTGTCTCACCTGAGGTGTGTGTGTGTGTTCTGTCTCACCTGAGGTGTGTGTGTGTTCTGTCTCACCTGAGGTGTGTGTGTGTTCTGTCTCACCTGAGGGGTGTGTGTGTTCTGTCTCACCTGAGTTGTGTGTGTGTTCTGTCTCACCTGAGTTGTGTGTGTGTGTGTGTGTTCTGTCTCACCTGAGGTGTGTGTGTGTGTGTGTTCTGTCTCACCTGAGGTGTGTGTGTGTGTGTGTTCTGTCTCACCTGAGGTGTGTGTGTGTGTGTGTTCTGTCTCACCTGAGGTGTGTGTGTGTGTGTTCTGTCTCACCTGAGGTGTGTGTGTGTGTGTTCTGTCTCACCTGAGGTGTGTGTGTGTGTGTTCTGTCTCACCTGAGGTGTGTGTGTGTGTGTTCTGTCTCACCTGAGGTGTGTGTGTGTGTGTTCTGTCTCACCTGAGGTGTGTGTGTGTGTGTTCTGTCTCACCTGAGGTGTGTGTGTGTGTTCTGTCTCACCTGAGGTGTGTGTGTGTGTGTTCTGTCTCACCTGAGGGGTGTGTGTGTGTGTTCTGTCTCACCTGAGGGGTGTGTGTGTGTTCTGTCTCACCTGAGGGGTGTGTGTGTGTGTTCTGTCTCACCTGAGGTGTGTGTGTGTGTGTTCTGTCTCACCTGAGGTGTGTGTGTGTGTGTTCTGTCTCACCTGAGAGGTGTGTGTGTGTGTGTGTGTGTGTGTGTGTGTTCTGTCTCACCTGAGGTGTGTGTGTGTTCTGTCTCACCTGAGGTGTGTGTGTGTTCTGTCTCACCTGAGGTGTGTGTGTGTGTTCTGTCTCACCTGAGGTGTGTGTGTGTGTTCTGTCTCACCTGAGGTGTGTGTGTGTGTGTGTTCTGTCTCACCTGAGGTGTGTGTGTGTGTGTGTGTGTTCTGTCTCACCTGAGGTGTTCTGTCCCTTCTGTCACACCATGATCCATTGTGGACACCTGAACATTTGTCTCTATGACAGGTGTCTTTCAGAAGTCCTCTGGCTACATTTACACAGCCAGCCCAGTTCTGATATTTTGCCACCTAATTGATATTTTGCCAATTATCGGGTAAACGATCAGAATTGGACAGCCCGTGTAAACGACGTAAAGTTCGCTCCACTAGAGTATGACGTGGAGGGAAGTCTACACACCATTGCCTTGCCATTCCACCCAATACATGGAATGTCCATAGAACGGAGTGAAGGGCGGTGGGATGTTTATGGGAAGGCCTACAGGAATCTATATGTGATCCTATAGGGTCTAAGTATATATAAGGTCTGCATGACAATATACACTTTGGGACACGTATTGACATGTTTCCATATTAACATATTTATTAGTTATCATATTGGTGTGTGTGTGTTATTGTGTAAGTGTGTGTGTGTGTGTGTGGTGTGTTTCACGTGTGTCTTAGTGTGTAAGAGGCTATACTGCTGTGCTAGCCAAGGGAGTTTTAGGTTATATAAGCAATATTAAATATGGACTGTTGTTTTTGGTGTTTGTTTTTGGTGTGTCTTTTTTGGAAGTGGAAGGGAGGAGGGAATGGGAGGCGTATTGCTTTTTGTTTCTCCTTGGTGACTGAGAGTGCACATATATCGATGGTGTAACAGCAGTAAATTATTTATCCTAAAGCGATTGACTACTGTGTTTTTTTTGGGGTAGAAAGGAGAGACGGAGGTGTGTGATATATGAGAGCCAAAGATATAATAGTTTGTTTTTATATCATTCCTCTTTTTAATTCAGTTTAATTTCAGTTTGTTTTCTGACCTGCGTTTTGCTCATTTTTATTTACACTGAACAAAAATATAAAACGCAACATGTAAAGTGCTGGTCCCATGTTTCATGAGCTGAAATAAAAGATCCCAGAAATTTTCCATACGCACCAAAAGCTTATTTCTCTCAAATTGTGTGTACAAATGTGTTTACATCCTGCATTTCATTTATCCTCCAGCCACCTGACAGATGTGGCATATCAAGAAGCTGATTTAACAGCATGGTCATTCATTACACAGGTGCACCTTGTGCTGGGGACAATAAAAACCCACTCTAAAATATGCAGTTTTGTCACAACACAATGCCACAGATGTCTGAAGTTGAGGGAGCGTGAAATTGGCATGCTGACTGCAGAAAGGTCAAATATACACTGGAGTTGCTTACAAAGACGACATTGAGTGTTCCTACGTGGCCTTTGACTTAAATGGGCTTGAAAGTCTATGGCAAGACTTGAAAATGGCTGTCTAGCAAAGATCAACAATCAACTTGACAGAGCTTGAATAATGGGCAAATTTTGTACAATGCAGATGTGCAAAGCTCTTAAATACTTGTCCAAGAAGACTCATAGCTGTAATCGCCGCTAAGGTGCTTCTACAAAGTATTGACTTGGGTGTATTTCATCAATACATTTGCAAAAATGGCTAAACATGTTTTCATTTTGTCATTATGTGGTATTGTGTGTAGATAGATGGGTGAGGAAAAATAATCTATTTAATCCATTTTGAATTTAAACTGCAACACAACCAAATGTGGAATAAGTCAAAGGGGTTTGAATACTTCTGAAGGCGCTGTAGATTATTCACTCTGGCCTGAGCTGGAATATAAAGTGATCGGAATACACACACACACACACACACACACACACACACGATAATCTGAGTGCTGGAGAAATATTCTGCCTTCAGCCATTAGCGAGCTCTTTACTCCTCTGTCTATCCTCTCCTCTAGCTCTGTATCCATAGAGGACTGTACTGAACTCTGGGGAAACAACTCAAGACATGAGAGGAAAAGGAGGAAACTTCCATAACACTTAAATTCTGCAGGTATAATTTGTATAGCTTTATAACTTGTTATAAACATGTTTGAGCACCTATGATGTCTAATTACTGTGCATTGTGGGTACGTTACTCTTATTGCATTTCTGCAACATTATTGTGCTTGAATCCATAAACATGAAGATTAAACTATGTATGAGTGTTTCAGTGCCGATCATTTGAATGCCCTCCACTGGGGTTTAATTTGGTCTGTCTACTTCTCTGGCCTGATCTACTCTGGCAGCTGGAGCCTGGATGAGGCGACATCCCCTTTTGCAACTTCAGTAACACCTAACCTGCGGTTATAATACATGATGATAGTTATGATACATAATGATACAGTTATAATACATGATGATAGTTATGATACATAATGATACAGTTATAATACATGATGATAGTTATGATACATAATGATACAGGTATAATACATGATAGTTATGATACATGATACAGGTATAATACATGATGATAGTTATGATACATAATGATACAGGTATAATACATGATAGTTATGATACATAATGATACAGGTATAATACATGATGATAGTTATGATACATGATACAGGTATAATACATGATGATAGTTATGATACATAATGATACAGGTATAATACATGATGATAGTTATGATACATGATACAGGTATAATACATGATGATAGTTATGATACAGGTGTAATACATGATACAGTTATAATACATGATGATAGTTATAATACATAATGATACAGTTATAATACATGATGATAGTTATAATACATAATGATACAGTTATAATACATGATAGTTATAATACATAATGATACAGTTATAATACATGATGATAGTTATAATACATAATGATACAGTTATGATACATGATACAGGTATAATACATGATAGTTATGATACAGGTATAATACATGATGCTAGTTATAATACATAATGATACAGTTATGATACATGATACAGGTATAATACATGATGATAGTTATGATACAGGTATAATACATAATGATACAGTTATAATACATTATGATAGTTATAATACATAATGATACAGTTATGATACATGATACAGGTATAATACATGATAGTTATAATACATAATGATACAGGTATAATACATTATGATAGTTATAATACATAATGATACAGTTATGATACATGATACAGGTATAATACATTATGATAGTTATAATACATTATGATACAGTTATGATACATGATACAGGTATAATACATGAGTTATAATACATGATGATACTTAGAATACATGATGATAGTTAGAATACATGATAGTTATGATACAGGTATAATACATGATAGTTATGATACATGATAGTTATAATACATTATGATATACAGTTATGATACATGATACAGGTATAATACATGATGATAGTTATGATACAGGTATAATACATGATACAGTTATAATACATTATACAGTTATGATACAGGTATAATACATGATTATAGTTATAATACATGATACAGTTAATACATGATGATAGTTATGATACAGGTATTATACATGATGATAGTTATGATACAGGTATAATACATGATACAGTTATGATACAGGTATAATACATGATTATAGTTATAATACATGATACAGTTAATACATGATGATAGTTATGATACAGGTATAATAATGATACAGTTATAATACATGATATAGTTATGATACAGGTATAATACTTGATGATAGGTATAATACATGATACAGGTATAATACATGATGATAGTTATCATACAGTTATAATACATGATAGTTATAATACATGATGATATAGTTATGATACAGGTATAATACATGATGATAGTTATCATAGAGTTATAATACATGATAGTTATAATACATGATGATAGTTATAATACATTATGATACAGTTATGATACATGATACAGGTATAATACATGATGATAGTTATCATAGAGTTATAATACATGATAGTTATAATACATTATGATAGTTATGATACATGATACAGGTATAATACATGATGATAGTTATGTTACATGATACAGGTACAATACATTATTATACAGTTATAATACATGATGATAGTTATAATACATGATGATAGTTATAATACATGATGATAGTTATGATACATGATGATAGTTATAATACATGATGATAGTTATGATACATGATACAGGTATAATACATTATTATACAGTTATAATGCATGATGATAGTTATAATACATGATTATATAGTTATGATACATGATACAGGTATAATACATTATTATACAGGTATAATATATGATGATAGTTATAATACATGATACAGTCTCCTAACTATAGTGCGTATCTAAGCCTAGTCTACCTGCAGGTTAGTCTCCTAACTATAGTGCGTATCTAAGCCTAGTCTACCTGCAGGTTAGTCTCCTAACTATAGTGTGTATCTAAGCCCTAGTATAGTCTCCTAACTATAGTGTATCTAAGCCCTATTATAGTCTCCAAACTATAGTGTGTATCTAAGCCCTATTTTAGTCTCCTAACTATAGTGTGTATCTAAGCCTAGTCTACCTGCAGGTTAGTCTCCTAACTGTAGTGTGTATCTAAACCCTGGTATAGTCTCCTAACGATAGTGTGTATCTAAGCCTAGTCTGATACAGGTATGATACAGTTATAATACATGATGATATAGTTGTGATACAGGTATAATACATGATGATAGTTATCATAGAGTTATAATACATGATAGTTATAATACATGATGATATAGTTATGATACATGATACAGGTATAATACATGATGATAGTTATAATACATGATTATAGTTATAATACATGATGATAGTTATAATACTTGATGATAGTTATGATACATGATGATAGTTATAATACATGATGATAGTTATGATACACGATGATAGTTATATTACATGATGATAGTTATGATACATGATGATAGTTATAATACATGATGATAGTTATGATACAGGTATAATACATTATTATACAGTTATAATACATGATGATAGTTATAATACATGATGATATAGTTATGATACATGATACAGGTATAATACATGATGATAGTTATAATACATTATGATACAGTTATGATACATGATACAGGTATAATATATGATGATAGTTATAATACATGATGATACAGTTATGATACATGATACAGGTATAATACATGATGATAGTTATCATAGAGTTATACTACATTATAGTTATAATACATGATAGTTATAATACATGATGATATAGTTATGATACATGATACAGGTATAATACATGATGATAGTTATAATACATGATTATAGTTATAATACATGATGATAGTTATAATACTTGATGATAGTTATGATACATGATGATAGTTATAATACATGATGATAGTTATGATACACGATGATAGTTATATTACATGATGATAGTTATGATACATGATGATAGTTATAATACATGATGATAGTTATGATACAGGTATAATACATTATTATACAGTTATAATACATGATGATAGTTATAATACATGATGATATAGTTATGATACATGATACAGGTATAATACATGATGATAGTTATAATACATTATGATACAGTTATGATACATGATACAGGTATAATACATGATGATAGTTATCATAGAGTTATACTACATTATAGTTATAATACATGATGATATAGTTATGATACATGATACAGGTATAATACATTATTATACAGTTATAATACATGATAATAGTTATAATACATGATGATAGTTATAATACATGATGATATAGTTATGATACATGATACAGGTATAATACATTATTATACAGTTATAATACATGATAATAGTTATAATACATGATGATAGTTATAATACATGATGATAGTTATGATACATGATGATAGTTATGATACATGATGATAGTTATAATACATGATGATAGTTATGATACAGGTATAATACATTATTATACAGTTATAATACATGATGATAGTTATGATACATGATGATAGTTATAATACATGATGATAGTTATGATACATGATGATAGTTATAATACATGATGATAGTTATGATACATGATGATAGTTATAATACATGATGATAGTTATGATACATGATACAGGTATAATACATTATTATACAGTTATAATACATGATGATAGTTATAATACATGATGATATAGTTATGATACATGATACAGGTATAATATATGATGATAGTTATAATACATGATACAGTCTCCTAACTATAGTGCGTATCTAAGCCTAGTCTACCTGCAGGTTAGTCTCCTAACTATAGTGTGTATCTAAGCCCTATTACATTCCCAAACTATAGTGTGTATCTAAGCCTAGTCTACCTGCAGGTTAGTCTCCTAACTGTAGTGTGTATCTAAGCCCTAGTATAATCTCCTAACTATAGTGTATCTAAGCCCTATTAAAGTCTCCTAACTATAGTGTGTATCTAAGCCCTATTAAAGTCTCATAACTATAGTGTGTATCTAAGCCTAGTCTACCTGCAGGTTAGTCTCATAACTGTAGTGTGTATCTAAGCCCTATTATAGTCTCCTAACTGTAGTGTGTATCTAAGCCCTATTACAGTCTCCTAACTATAGTGTGTATCTAAGCCCTATTATAGTCTCCTAACTGTAGTGTGTATCTAAGCCCTATTGTAGTCTCCTAACTGTAGTGTGTATCTAAGCCCTATTGTAGTCTCCTAACTATAGTGTGTATCTAAGCCCTATTATAGTCTCCTAACTATAGTGTGTATCTAAGCCCTATTATAGTCTCCTAACTGTAGTGTGTATCTAAGCCCTATTATAGTCTCCTAACTGTAGTGTGTATCTAAGCCCTATTGTAGTCTCCTAACTATAGTGTGTATCTAAGCCCTATTATAGTCTCCTAACTATAGTGTGTATCTAAGCCCTATTATAGTCTCCTAACTGTAGTGTGTATCTGAGCCCTATTATAGTCTCCTAACTATAGTGTGTATCTAAGCCCTATTTTTAGTCTCCTAACTATAGTGTTTATCTAAGCTATATTATAGCCTGCTAACTATAGTGTTTATCTAAGCTATATTATAGCCTGCTAACTATAGTGTGTATCTAAGCCTAGTCTACCTGCAGGTTAGTCTCCTAACTCTAGTGTGTATCTAAGCCCTATTGTAGTCTCCTAACTATAGTGTGTATCTAAGCCCTATTGTAGTCTCCTAACTCTAGTGTGTATCTAAGCCCTATTATAGTCTCCTAACTCTAGTGTGTATCTAAGCCCTATTATAGTCTCCTAACTGTAGTGTGTATCTAAGCCCTATTATAGTCTCCTAACTGTAGTGTGTATCTAAGCCCTATTATAGTCTCCTAACTGTAGTGTGTATCTAAGCCCTATTATAGTCTCCTAACTGTAGTGTGTATCTAAGCCCTATTGTAGTCTCCTAACTATAGTGTGTATCTAAGCCCTATTATAGTCTCCTAACTGTAGTGTGTATCTAAGCCCTATTATAGTCTCCTAACTCTAGTGTGTATCTAAGCCCTATTATAGTCTCCTAACTGTAGTGTGTATCTAAGCCCTATTGTAGTCTCCTAACTATAGTGTGTATCTAAGCCCTATTATAGTCTCCTAACTATAGTGTGTATCTAAGCCCTATTATAGTCTCCTAACTGTAGTGTGTATCTAAGCCCTATTGTAGTCTCCTAACTATAGTGTGTATCTAAGCCCTATTATAGTCTCCTAACTATAGTGTGTATCTAAGCCCTATTATAGTCTCCTAACTATAGTGTGTATCTAAGCCCTATTATAGTCTCCTAACTGTAGTGTGTATCTAAGCCCTATTATAGCCTGCTAACTATAGTGTGTATCTAAGCCTAGTCTACCTGCAGGTTAGTCTCCTAACTAGTGTGTGTATCTAAGCCCTATTATAGTTTCTAACTATTGTGTGTATCTAAGCCCTATTATAGTCTCCTAATTATAGTGTGTATCTTAGCCCTAGTATAGTCTCCTAACTCTAGTGTGTATCTAAGCCCTACTGTAGTCTCCTAACTATAGTGTGTATCTAAGCCCTATTGTAGTCTCCTAACTCTAGTGTGTATCTAAGCCCTATTATAGTCTCCTAACTCTAGTGTGTATCTAAGCCCTATTATAGTCTCCTAACTCTAGTGTGTATCTAAGCCCTATTGTAGTCTCCTAACTATAGTGTGTATCTAAGCCCTATTATAGTCTCCTAACTCTAGTGTGTATCTAAGCCCTATTGTAGTCTCCTAACTGTAGTGTGTATGTAAGCCCTATTATAGTCTCCTAACTATAGTGTGTATCTAAGCCCTATTATAGTCTCCTAACTATAGTGTGTATCTAAGCCCTATTATAGTCTCCTAACTGTAGTGTGTATCTAAGCCCTATTGTAGTCTCCTAACTATAGTGTGTATTGGATTGGTGTAAACTGGGGCCAGAGGGAGTTTCCAGATTTTCCAGATATTTTGATCGATTTGTTTACACGTGTGCTTTCCCCTTTCTGCAGAGATAACATTCACTTTCTTTGGGATTGTAGCACAGAAAACATTTGCCTGTTTGGATACATTGATTTCTACTGCAAGGTCTCTGATTGGTCCACACCACCAGACCCTTATGCTGTCAGCCTCTCCCCCCACACACAATCTCTCTCTATCCCCCTCTCTCTCTATCTCTCTATCCCTCTCTCTATATCTCTCTATCCCCCTCTCTCTATCCCTCTCTATATATCTCTATATCCCTCTCTCTCTATCCCCCTCTCTCTCTATCCTTCTCTCTCTCTATCCCTCTCTCTATATCTCTCTATCCTTCTCTCTCTATCCCTCTCTCTCTATATCTCTCTATCCTTCTCTCTCTATCCCTCTCTCTATATCTCTCTATCCCTGTCTCTCTATATCCCTCTATCCCCCTCTCTCTATATCCCTCTCTCTCTATCCCTATCTACAGTGAGGGGAAAAAGTAGAAATGATCAGTCTATCATTTTAATGGTAGGTTTATTTGAACAATGAGAGACAGAATAACAACAAAAAAATCCAGAAAAACGAATGTGAAAAATGTTATAAATTGATTTGCATTTTAATGAGGGAAATAAGTATTTGTCCCCCTTTCAATCAGAAAGATTTATGGCTCCCAGGTGTCTTTTATACAGGTAACGAGATGAGATTAGGAACACACTCTTAAAGGGAGTGCTCCTAATCTCAGTTTGTTACCTGTATAAAAGACACCTGTCCACAGAAGCAATCAATCAATCAGATTCCAAACTCTCCACCATGGCCAAGACCAAAGAGCTCTCCAAGGATGTCAGGGACAAGATTGTAGACCTACACAAGGCTGGAATGGGCTACAAGACCATCGCCAAGCAGCTTGGTGAGAAGGTGACAACAGTTGGTGCGATTATTCGCAAATGGAAGAAACACAAAAGAACTGTCAATCTCCCTTGGCCTGGGGCTCCATGCAAGATCTCACCTCGTGGAGTTGCAATGATCATGAGAACGGTGAGGAATCAGCCCAGAACTACACGGGAGGATCTTGTCAATGATCTCAAGGCAGCTGGGACCATAGTCACCAAGAAAACAATTGGTAACACACTACATGCCCATCTGAAGTTTGCCAATGAACATCTGAATGATTCAGAGGACAACTGGGTGAAAGTGTTGTGGTCAGATGAGACCAAAATGGAGCTCTTTGGCATCAAATCAACTCGCCGTGTTTGGAGGAGGAGGAATGCTGCCTATGACCCCAAGAACACCATCCCCACCGTCAAACATGGAGGTGGAAACATTATGCTTTGGGGGTGTTTTTCTGCTAAGGGGACAGGACAACTTCACCGCATCAAAGGGACGATAGACGGGGCTATGTACTGTCAAATCTTGGGTGAGAACCTCCTTCCCTCAGCCAGGGCATTGAAATGGGTCGTGGATGGGTATTCCAGCATGACAATGACCCAAAACACACGGCCAAGGCAACAAAGGAGTGGCTCAAGAAGAAGCACATTAAGGTCCTGGAGTGGCCTAGTCAGTCTCCAGACCTTAATCCCATAGAAAATCTGTGGAGGGAGCTGAAGGTTCGAGTTGCCAAACGTCAGCCTCGAAACCTTAATGACGTGGAGAAGATCTGCAAAGAGGAGTGGGACAAAATCCCTCCTGAGATGTGTGCAAACCTGGTGGCCAACTACAAGAAACGTCTGACCTCTGTGATTGCCAACAAGGATTTTGCCACCAAGTACTAAGTCATGTTTTGCAGAGGGGTCAAATACTTATTTCCCTCATTAAAATGCAAATCAATTTATAACAGTTTTCACATGCGTTTTTCTGGATTTTTTTGTTGTTATTCTGTCTCTCACTGTTCAAATAAACCTACCATTAAAATTACAGACTGATCATTTCTTTGTCAGTGGGCAAACGTACAAAATCTGCAGGGGATCAAATACTTTTTTCCCTTACTGTACATATCTCTCTATCCCTCTCTCTATATATATCTCTATCCCCCTCTCTCTCTCTCTCTCTCTCTCTGCTGTCATCTTAGCCAGCCCCTGGGCCTGCAGGCTGTAACTGCGATACCACAGCCTAAATAAACTCACAGCACTGTGTAGCAGCACCCACCAAACCTGCCGTCTCACTAGAACCCAAACAAACACATATCATGCATCACCAACCAACCCACCCCCTGGTTCTCTCTGTCCCGTCCCCCCCCCTCCTCCCTCCCATGGTACCAATAATTACTTTATTACACCAGATGAGGACACTTTATTTGGAGTGTCTATCTGTAGATCAGTAACATTTCAACTAACTATCTACTAACCCTAACCCTAATCTTAGCAAGCAGTTGCTTAGCAACAGATAGTTTGCTGATTCCATGACCAATTGGACTATCCAAATAAAGTGTGACCCTCCAGATAATGTATATGTCCTTCAACCAATTATTAAAAAATTGCACATGATAGGCCTCCCGAGTTGCACAGTGGTCTAAGGCACTGCATTGCATGAGGCGTCACTACAGACCTTGGTTCGATCCCAGGCTGTGACTGGGAGACTCATAAGGCGGCGCACAACTGGCCCAGCATCGTCCCGTTTAGGGGAGAGTTTGGCCGGACGGGATTTCCTAGCATCTCCTTGTGGCGGGCCGGGCCCATGCAAGCTGACTTCAGTCGACAGCTGGACAGTGTTTCCCTCCGACACATTGGTACGGCTGGCTTCCGGGTTAAGCGAGCAGTGTGTCGTGTTTCGGAGGACGCATGGCTCTCAACCTTCACCTCTCCAGAATCCGTAGGGGAGTTGCAGCAATGGGACAGGAATGTAACTACCAATTGGATATCACAAAATTGGGGAGAAAAAGGGTGAAAAGTACACACAAAAACGATATATATATATATATATATATATATATATATATATATATATATATAATACAACAACAACGCACAGGAAGAAGTTAAGGATGATATAGTTGCTAATGGAAGCCTGCAATACACGGGTCGGCCTTCATCTTGAGATAATCAAGAGGGGGCAGCACTGAGCTAGCCTGCAATGTCACTTCCTGGAGTAGTTTAAACTGCGCATGTTATGTATCCATGAGACTAGGTTTTAATAGCAGAAACCGGGTTACTGAGCCTTCCTGCCCAAACCCATTCTCGTTTCCCGGGATAAATAATGTTGAGAAGCCGGTAAATTATAATACATTATTTCTATGAACAGCGTGACGTTAAATGATATGCAATGTCTTAACCTGGGTTCTCTGAAGTCTTTTCTGCTCTGCTATCTGCATAATCAATCATCAACATTCAGTGTGTGTTGTTGTTGTAGCCTACCGTGGACCTATTTACTTAGACGAGAAGGACGACATGCTATACAGATCAGCGCTCAAAAAAGAAGGCCATAGCCTCCCCTCCCCAAGAATCCCTCAACATATCACAACTGGTGAAAGGATATGCTGAGAAAGAGAAGGGTCAATTAGCCAAGATGCAAAGATACACAAAATGCACGTGTTACATATCAACTCTCTGGCTTCATTCATACATTAGATCACAACGCTAGCAGCCTACCATCATTACTCAACATTAGACCAGTCATCACAAAGCTAGCAGCCTACCATATTTACTCAACATTAGACCGGTCATCACAAAGCTAGCAGCCTACCATATTTACTCAACATTAGACCGGTCATCACAAAGCTAGCATCCTACCATCATTACTCAACATTAGACCAGTCATCACAAAGCTAGCAGCCTACCATCATTACTCAACATTAGACCAGTCATCACAATGCTAGCAGCCTACCATCATTACTCAACATTAGACCAGTCATCACAATGCTAGCATCCTACCATCATTACTCAACATTAGACCAGTCATCACAAAGCTAGCATCCTACCATATTTACTCAACATTAGACCAGTCATCACAATGCTAGCAGCCTACCATCATTACTCAACATTAGACCAGTCATCACAATGCTAGCATCCTACCATCATTACTCAACATTAGACCAGTCATCACAAAGCTAGCATCCTACCATATTTACTCAACATTAGACCAGTCATCACAATGCTAGCATCCTACCATCATTACTCAACATTAGACCAGTCATCACAACGCTAGCATCCTACCATATTTACTCAACATTAGACCAGTCGGCCTCCCGAGTGGCGCAGTGGTCTAAGTGTGCCTCTAGAGATCCTGGTTCGAGTCCAGGCTCTGTCGCAGCCGGCTGCGACCGGGAGACCCATGGGGCGGCGCACAGTTGGCCCGTCATGTCGCGCCAACAAATTTTTGGGTAAAAGCCAAAATGCTAACTAATCTGTTTTTGTGGAAATGTAGATTTTGGTTATTTTGGATATGTTAAACACTTTGCTTTATTGTACCATTACTTAAGGAACATTTTTAATTTCTATGTATTATTTTAATCGTTAGCTAACATGCCCAATGTGAAAAGGCTAGCTCAAACTTTCCTGACCAGAGTGCCACAGCTGACTTGGCCCTTTCAAGATAACATGCTACAGATCAATGAAATTAAGCCGGTTTAGACACAGAATAATTAGCTAGCTAGTTAGTAATGTCTTATTATAAAGTTGTAATTTACAATCAACAATGTAGATATGAATACAAGGGGAGCAAATTTTCATTCTGTCTACAAGTAGCCGTACTCCGGAGCTAACAAGTAACATTTTCTTCCGATGTTGCTTGATCAGTGTTTAGGCCTATTAGCTAGCCAAAATGACATGAAAAGTGATCAAAATATATGAACAGTATTGCAGTAATTTCAGCAGTTCAAAATTATTTAGATTTTAGAAAGCAAAGCAATCGATATCCTATCTTAAACTTGTTGGAAGCGAGAGGCATATTGATGTCGTTCGTTAGCCATGTCATTTTGAGCCGCATCCTAGGCAACTCGCCTTCACTAAAAGTATTGGGTAGGTGGATAGCTAGCTAGCTAGTTAAGTACACAATGCATTAGCTAGACTTTATAAACTATCAAGCCTTCACTACCTGCATCTACTCTGTATTTGTTCAAGGTAGGGAGTGACAGTACTCCAGTGTTGTTGGAGTGACAGTACTATTATTAAGTTTTAAGACACGCTGGTATAGCTAATGTTAGCCTAAATGTTTCACTGACTATTTCACTAGCCGTGGTATTTTTTTCATCCCTGTATCCCACAAAACAAGTTAGCTAATCAAATCAAATGTATTTATAAAGCCCTTTTTACATCAGCAGATGTCACACCAAAACTGTTTTCCCAGGCGGTATATAGCCCAAACAGACAGCACTGTGCAGCACCAAACCTATTTTCCCAAGCAGTATAGCCCAAACAGACAGCACTGTGCAGCACCAAACCTAGTTTCCCAAGCGGTATATAGCCCAAATAGACAGCACTGTGCAGCACCAAACCTATTTTCCCAAGCAGTATAGCCCAAACAGACAGCACTGTGCAGCACCAAACCTACTTTCCCAAGCGGTATAGCCCTAACAGACAGCACTCTGTAAAACGGTGTAACAGCAGCTCCAACCAACCCCCTCGTTCTCTGCTAAATGGTAAATATCTCCTGTGTTCTCGACTCTCTCTCCATTGACCGTGCCTGTCAGAAACCAAACCCTGTTTAGAGTGGTTTTATAGATCCACTATAGAAATAACCACCCAGGAGAAAGGAGAACAGGGGAAGGAAGGGTGGAGGAGGGTGGACAGAAGGAGAGTATACCTTATCTACCATCCCTCCTCTCCTTCCATTCTCCTCAACAAGGTGGCGATAGTGGCCTGTGTGAAGGGTGGTGACGAGCAAATACCAGATCCTCCCCTCTTTCCCTCCTCCCACCCCTCCCCCTTCTAGAGGGCAGTGAGGGCTATGCCGGTGTGTATTTATAGGGGATCAAGGAGGGAGGAGAGGAAGAGAGTAAATGCTTATTCATCATCCGAGGGCTACAATAGTGACTTGAGTTCCTCCCTTCATCCATCCTCCTCCTACCTCTCTCCTCTCCTCCCTCTCTCCTTTTCTCCTCCCTCTCTCCTCTCCTCTCCTCTCCTCTCTTCCCTCCCTCAATCTCTCCTCTCCTCTCCTCTCTAATCCTCCCTCTCTCCTCTCCTCCTCCCGATAGTTTGCTGTATGTATTTATAGCGGAACACAAGCCAACCTGCCCGGACAGGACAACTGATCAATCATCAGGAACAAGACTTGGTATGACCTGTCCACACCTGCACCAGTACACTACATCTCAAAGACAATATTAAGGAGGACCAGCGACAACACTACCCTTCAGAGACACAGCGGCAATATCTAGGAGGACAAGGGACAATACTACCCCTCAGAGACAATATTAAGGAGGACCAGGGACAATACTACCTCTCAGAGACAATTTCAAGGAGGACCAGGGACAATACAACCCCACAGAGACAATATCAAGGAGGACCAGGGACAATACTACCCCTCAGAGACAATATCAAGGAGGACTAGGGACAATACTACCTCTCAGAGACAATATCAAGGAGGACCAGGGACAATACTACCTAGATGCAGAGTCAAGGCAGGGGGCGGAGCTTTCTCTATTAAAGCCCCTCAGTTATGGAACGGCGTTCTCTATTATAGCCCCTCAGTTATGGAACAGCGTTCTCTATTGAAGCCCCTCCGTTACAGAACGGCGTTCTCTAGTAAAGCCCCTCAGTTATGGAACGGCGTTCTCTATTAAAGCCCCTCAGTTATGGAACAGCGTTCACTATTAAAGCCCCTCAGTTATGGAACAGTGTTCTCTTGTAAAGCCCCTCAGTTATGGAGCAGTGTTCTCTATTAAAGCCCCTCAGTTATGGAACAGCGTTCTCTAGTAAAGCCCCTCAGTTATGGAACAGTGTTCTCTATTAAAGCCCCTCAGTTATGGAACAGTGTTCTCTATTAAAGGCCCTTAGTTATGGAACGGCGTTCTCTAGTAAAGCCCCTCAGTTATGGAACAGTGTTCTCTAGTAAAGCCCCTCAGTTATGGAACAGTGTTCTCTAGTAAAGCCCCTCAGTTATGGAACGGCGTTCTCTAGTAAAGCCCCTCAGTTATGGAACAGGGTTCTCTAGTAAAGCCCCTCAGTTATGGAACAGTGTTCTCTAGTAAAGCCCCTCAGTTATGG
This sequence comes from Brachymystax lenok tsinlingensis, assembly GCA_030435695.1. Lineage (NCBI taxonomy): Eukaryota > Metazoa > Chordata > Actinopteri > Salmoniformes > Salmonidae > Brachymystax > Brachymystax lenok. The sequence continues at coordinate 6,579,010 of CM059813.1, forward strand.
AACAGCGTTCTCTAGTAAAGCCCCTCAGTTATGGAACAGTGTTCTCTAGTAAAGCCCCTCAGTTATGGAACAGTGTTCTCTAGTAAAGCCCCTCAGTTATGGAACGGTGTTCTCTAGTAAAGCCCCTCAGTTATGGAACGGCGTTCTCTAGTAAAGCCCCTCAGTTATGGAACAGTGTTCTCTAGTAAAGCCCCTCAGTTATGGAACAGCGTTCTCTAGTAAAGCCCCTCAGTTATGGAACAGTGTTCTCTAGTAAAGCCCATCAGTTATGGAACAGCGTTCTCTATTAAAGCCCCTCAGTTATAGAACAGTGTTCTCTAGTAAAGCCCCTCAGTTATGGAACAGCGTTCTCTAGTAAAGCCCCTCAGTTATGGAACAGTGTTCTCTAGTAAAGCCCATCAGTTATGGAACAGCGTTCTCTATTAAAGCCCCTCAGTTATAGAACAGTGTTCTCTAGTAAAGCCCCTCAGTTATGGAACAGCGTTCTCTATTAAAGCCCCTCAGTTATGGAACAGTGATCTCTATTAAAGCCCCTCAGTTATAGAACAGCGTTCTCTATTAAAGCCCCTCAGTTATAGAACAGCGTTCTCTAGTAAAGCCCCTCAGTTATAGAACAGCGATTGGAGGGATGTTGAGAGGCGGACCCTCAGTCTGCTGCTCTCTCCATCCGCTGAGACTGACCATCAGATGCAGGCACCATCAGCCCAGTAACATTTATTTAAATGTATGCTCACTCAGCTGTGCCTCACAAGTAATACAACAATGGATCTATACTGAACAAAAATATAAACGCAACATGCAACAATTTCAAAGATTTAACTGTTACAGTTCATATAAGGAAATCAGTCAATTGAAATAAATTAATTAGGCCCTAATCTATGGATTTCACTTGACTGGATAGGGGTGCAGCCATTGGTGGGCCCACCCACTTGGCAGCCAGGCCCACCCACTAGGGAGCCAGGCACAGCCAATCAGAGTGATTTGACAGACAAAAAGACAGATATACTCCTCAGCACTGCAGTATCAATGGAATATTAGCCACTTTCAATGCAACATACCGAAACAGACCTATGCAAGAGATGATAGGGGAGAAAATGTGGATAATTGGCATATATATTACTCTTACAGAATTTCCACGTGGGCGAGGATATTGGAAATTGAATCATAACCTATTGGATGATAACGTGTTTATAACTAGGACAGAGGAATTTATAACTGACTTTCTGACATAACATAGATACAGCAGATCCCCTTATTGTATGGGACACTTTTAAATGTGCCTTTAGAGGCCATGTAATTCAGTACTCAGCTCTAAAACGGAAGCAATTTAGGTCAAAAGAGTCCATATTAACAAAGGAAATAGAGGAACTAACAGAACAGATAGATAGCAATAAAAACTGTACCATAGACGCTCAGAATAAAAAAACAAAAATAAATGGAGGGACTAATTCAAGAAAGATCAAGTCTAATATAAACTCAGCAAAAAAAGAAACATCCCTTTTTCAGGACCATGTCTTTCAAAGATAATTCGTAAAAATCCCAAAACCTTCACAGATCTTCATTGTAAAGGGTTTAAACACTGTTTCCCATGCTTGTTCAATGAACCATAAACAATTAATGAACATGTACCTGTGGAACAGTCGTTAAGACACTAACAGCTTACAGACGGTAGGCAATTAAGGTCACAGTTATGAAAACTTAGGACACTAAAGAGGCCTTTCTACTGACTCTGAAAAACACAAAAAAAAGATGCCCAGGGTCCCTGCTCATCTGCGTGAACGTGCCTTAGGCATGCTGCAAGGAGGCATGAGGATTGCAGATGTGGCCAGGGCAATGAATTGCAATGTTTTTTTCTGCGAGACGCCTAAGACAGCACTACAGGGAGACAGGACGGACAGCTGATCATCCTCGCAGTGGCAGACCATGTGTAACAACACCTGCACAGGATTGGTACGTCCGAACATCACACCTGAGGGACAGGTACAGGATGGCAACAACAACTGCCCGAGTTACACCAGGAACGCACAATCCCTCCATCAGTGCTCAGACTGTCCGCAATAGGCTGAGAGAGGTTGGACTGAGGGCTTGTAGGCCTGTTGAAAGGCAGGTCCTCACCAGACATCACCGGCAACAACGTCGCCTATGGGCACAAACCCACCGTCGCTGGACCAGACAGGACTGGCAAAAAGTGCTCTTCACTGACGAGTCGCGGTTTTGTCTCACCAGGGGTGATGGTCGGATTCGCGTTTATCGAAGGAATGAGCGTTACATCGAGACCTGTACTCTGGAGCGGGATCTCAAAGCTGTGCGTTACAGGGAAGACATCCTCCTCCCTCATGTGGTACCCTTCCTGCAGGCTCATCCTGACCCTCCAGCATGACAATGCCACCAGCCATACTGCTCATCCTGTGCGTGATTTCCTGCAAGACAGAAATGTCAGTGTTCTGCCAGGGCCAGCGAAGAGCCCGGATCTCAAGCCCATTGAGCACGTCTGGGACCTGTTGGATCGGAGGGTGAGGGTTAAGGCCATTCCCCCCAGAAATGTCTGGGAACTTGCAGGTGCCTTGGTGGAAGAGTGGGGTAACATCTCACAGCAAGAACTGCCAAATCTGGTGCAGTCCACGAGGAGGAGATGCACTGAAGTACTTAATGCAGCTGGTGGCCACACTGTACTGACTGTTACTTTTGATTTTGACCCCCCCTTTGTTCAGGGACACATTATTCAATTTCTGTTAGTAGCATGTCTTTGGAACTTGTTCAGTTTATGTCTCAGTTGTTGAATCCTGTTATGTTCATACAAATATTTACACATGTTAAGTGTGCTGAAAATAAACGCATTTGACAGTGAGAGGACGTTTCTTTTTTCGCTGAGTTTATATACAGTGCCTTGCAAAAGTATTCATCCCCCTTGGCGTTTTTCCTATTTTGTTGCATTATAACCTGTAATTTAAATGCATTTTTATTTGGATTTCATGTAATGGACATACACAAAATAGTCCAAATTGGTGAAGTGAAATAGAAAAAGTAACTTTAGAACATTGAGAACAAAAAAACGGAAAGTGGTGCGTCCATATGCATTCACCCCCTTTGCTATGAAGCCCCTAAATAAGATCTGGTGCAACCAATTACCTTCAGAAGTCACATAATTAGTTAAAGCATAAGGGCACAGGGTGAGACCCAGATGCAGACATGGGAGGCAGATGGTTTGAGTCTCTGATATTTATTATAATCCAAGGGAGAATGGTCGTGGACAGGCAACAGTTCATAACAAGGTCAGCGTCCAGGAGGTACAGAGTGGCAGGCAGGCTCGAGGTCAGGGCAGGCAGTTTCAGAGTCAAGGCAGGCAAGGGTCAAAACCGGGAGGACTAGCAAAAGAGAGATAAGAAAAAGCAGGCGCATGGAAAAACACACTGGCAACAGACTAACAGGGAATAGCAGGAAAAATAGGGACTAATGTGGAAAACGGGTGACACCTTGAGGTGGGTGGAGACAATCACAAAGACAGGTGAAACAGGTCAGGGCATGACATAAATAAAGTCCACCTGTGTGCAATCTGTGTCACATGATTTGTCACATGATCTCAATATATATACACCTGTTCTAAAAGGCCCCAGAGTCTGCAACACTTGGAGTATCCAAGATGGCGTAGCAGTGCAGACTTGTTTGTCTGCACAGCGCGATATCAACCCTGAGCATATTGGACTGCTTTTCTCCACTACTTCACCAGATTCCTGCCGTAAGCTCTGGACCATTACTCCAGAGTGGCCCAGCCCCGACGCTAGCCTTGAGACAGGCCCATCTCCCGGCCTGCTCAGTGGACCCTATGATCACTCGGCTACACAGCTGATGCCTCCCGGACTCTTCACTAACACGACTAGAAGCCACTACATCACCAGATTCTATGCCGTAAGCTCTGGACCTTTGCATCGGATCATCGCAGCTAGCTAGCTGCTACCGAGTGGCTATAGTGGCTAACGCCCTTGTCCAGAAGCTAGCACCAGTTAGCCTCGAGCCAGGCGCATCTCCCGGCAAGCAAACCAAATCACTCCAGCTACAATACCTCTTTTGTCAATTGGCCTGGACCCTTTGTCGACACAGAGCCCCGCCGATCCATCACTACTGATCTGCCGACGTAATTCCATCAGATGTGCCCTCAACCGGCCTTTGTTGGACGTCGGTGAAGACGCTTCTGCTAGCCCCGGCCTGCTGACTTTAGGAATGCCATGTCCCCCGCTTGCTAGTGTAGTAACGACTACATAACAGCTCCCCTGTTTCATCTATTGCTGTTCACTGGACCCTATGATCACCTGGCTACATAGCTGATGCCCGCTGGACTGTTCATTAATTAATCACGGTACTCCATTTTTGTTTATTTTGTTTATCTGTCGACCCCAGCCTCGAACTCAGGCCCTGTTTGTAGTTAACTGACCCGCTATGCCCATTCATCGCCATTTTTACCTGTTGTTGTTATCTTAGCTGATTAGCTGTTGTCTTACCCGTTGTTGTTTTAGCTATCTCTCCCAATCAACACCTGTGATTGTTTTATGTCTCTCACTAATGTCAATATGCCTTGTATACTGTTGTTTAGGGTAGTTATCTTCTTTGGGAAGATAGCGAGGTGACGGTTTTGGAGAGCCTGGCGGGCCCAAAGTAAAATGCCTCCCATTCAGGCCCAGAAAATAGGATATGCACATATTTAGTACCATTGGATAGGAAACACTCTGACGTTTCTAAACGTGTTAACATTTAGTCTCTGAGTATAACAGAACGGATATGGTAGGCAAAAACCCAAGGAATTTCTGTCCTGGAAAAAGTGGTTTCGACACATTGCCTCATTTGGAACCCCTCCCTTATGAAAATGCCCATATAAGGGCATATGAATGCAGTACCTATTGCTTCCTCTGGATGTCAACAGTCTCGAGAAAGTGTTTTGATTCTTTTTAGCTGCTTTTAGATTGTAGAAGAAGACGAATAAGGAAGTGGCCACACAGATGTCAATAGAAGAAAATGCGCGTTCTCGGCTGGCGCGTTCTGTGTTTTTTTCCTTTCTTATCGCCCAGTTTATATTCCGGTTGAAATATTATACAACATATACATAAGTTTTCCTAAGGATACATTTACAATTATGTTTGATTGTTCTTGGACAAGTTTATAGGTATAAGTTGAAAGAGTTCTCTTCACGTTTCAATGGAGGAGTCAACGCTGTATTTTCTCATTATAATGCGCCAACCAAACAGAGATTTATGGATATAATACATTACTTTTTCTAACAAAAGAACCATGGATTGTCTTCATTGGACACTTGGGAAGCCCTCAGCAGAAGTTCTTCAAAAGGTAATTGATTTGTTTTCGCTGTGAAATGTGTTATGTGTGAACCGTGTCCGGTGCGCCCCACCGCGCCCTAAGAAGTTATCATTGTTTTATTTTACTGCGGAGCCCCTAGCCCCACTCAACATGCCTCAGATATCTCTTTTGTCCCACCTCCCACACATGCGGTGACCTCACCTAGCATAACTAGTGCCTCCAGAGATGCAACCTCTCTTATTGTAACTCAATGCCTAGGTTTACCTCCACTGTACCCGCACCCAACCATACCCCTGTCTGTACATTATACCCTGAATCTATTCTACCACGCCCAGAAATCTGCTCATTTTATTCTCTGCCCCCAACGCACTAGACAACCAGTTTTGATAGCCTTTAGCCGTACCCTTATCCTACTCCTCCTCTGTTCCTCGGGTGATGTAGAGGTAAACCCAGGCTCTGTGTGTCCCCAGAGTGGCCCAGCCCCGACGCTAGCCTTGAGACCTCTTTCGTATCGTCCGAGATTCCTAAAGATTGGACAGCTGCTGCGGTCATACCCCTCTTCAAAGGGGGTGACACTCTAGACCCAAACTGTTACAGACCTGTATCCATCCTGGCCTGCCGATCTAAACTCTTGAAAGCCAAGTTAACAACAATCACTGACCATTTCGAATCCCACTGTGCCTTCTCCGCTGTGCAATCCGGTTTCCGAGCTGGTCACGGGTGCACCTCAGCCACGCTCAAGGTACTAAACGATATCATAACCGCCATCGATAAAAGACAGTACTGTGCAGCCATCTTCATCGACCTGGCCAAGGCTTTCGACTCTTACTTACTTACTGACTTTATTATCCCCATGGGGAAATGTTGTTGCAGTGTCATGTACACATTTAAAGTGGCGTTTTAAATACAAAATTGACAATACAACATTCATAACAGTTCCATACCATATAAAGCAAATTAAAATAGAATAATAATTAAAATATAGGAACATTAGCCCAAGCTATTTAGGAGGGATATCACACCTGGCACAAATGATTGTCTAGTTCTGTTTTTCCTGCTGAGGGTGCCCTATACCTGCGCCCAGAGGGGAGTAGTTCAAAGTCCGGGTACAGGGGGTGGCTTGGGTCGGGTACAGGGGGTGGCTTGGGTCGGGTACAGGGGGTGGCTTGGGTCTAAAATGATTTTGTGAGCCTTACGGAGGGCCCTGACCTTAAAGATCTCATCCAGGCCTGTCTGTTTGACTCCAAGTACCTTGCTTGCTGTGGTGATAATCCTTCTCAGCATATTTCTCTGGCTGACAGTGGCATTGCCAAACCAACAAACAATACAAAAATCACTGTATTCTTATCGGGCAGACTCAACAGCCTTGGTTTCTCAAATTACTGCCTCGTCTGGTTCACCAACTACTTCTCAGATAGAATTCAGTGTGTCAAATCGGAGGGCCTGTTGTCCGGACCTATGGCAGTCTCTATGGGGGTACCACAGGGTTCAATTCTCGGGCCGACTCTTTTCTCTGTATATATCAATGATGTTTCTCTTGCTGCGGGTGATTCCTTGATCCACCTCTACGCAGACGGCACCATTCTGTATACATCTGGCTATTCTTTGGACACTGTGCTAACAAACCTCCAAACAAGCTTCAATGCCATACAACACTACCTTCCGTGGCCTCCAACTGCTCTTGAACGCTAGTAAAACCAAATGCATGCTTTTCAACCAATCGCTGCCTGCACCCGCCTGCCCGTCTAGCATCACTACTCTGGACGGTTCTGACTTAGAATATGTGGACAATGTCACGGTTTTTTGATGGAGCGGACCAAGACGCAGTGAGGTTTCCAGTATACATAGTTTAATCTAAATGCAAACTGGCAAAAAACAATAAACAACGAACAAACCGTCACGCAGGTGTGGCACACACAGGTACGCACACACAAATACAAACAATAACCCACCAGGCAAGTGGGGCAGGGAATCAACTTAAATAGGATTCCCAATTAGAGACAACGACTAACAGCTGCCTCTAATTGGGAACCCAAACCAACCAACATAGAAATGTAAACATAGAACATTAACACACCCCTGATCACGTCCTGACCAAAAACACCAATGAGCAGCCAAAAGGGCTATCTATGGCCAGGACGTGACAGAAAACTACAAATACCTAGGTGTCTGGCTAGACTGTAAACTCTCCAATCCAAAATGTAATCTAGAATTGGCTTCCTATTTCGCAACAAAGTGTCCTTCACTCACGCTGCCAAACATACCCTCGTAAAACTGACTATCCTACCGATCCACTTCAAGACGTACACTCCACAGAGCTGGGCTTTATGGAAGAGTGGCCAGAAAAAAAGCCATTGCTTAAAGAATAAAATAAGCAAACATGTTTGGTGTTCGCCATTTGGGAGACTCCCCAAACATAAGGAAGAAGGTACTCAAACCCAACACCTCTCATCACCCCTAGAATTCCATCCCCACAGTGAAGGATGGTGGTGGCAGCATCATGCTGTGGGGATGTTTTTCATCGGCAGGGACTGGGAAACTGGTCAGAATTGAAGGAATGATGGACGGCGCTAAATACAGATAAATTCTTGAGGGGAACCTGTTTCAGTCTTTTAGAGATTTGAGACTGGAAGGGAGGTGGATAGTTATGCATGCTCAAGTTCTGTTCTTTGTCTTATTTGTAGTTTGTTTCATAATAAAAAAATATTTTGCATCTTCAAAGTTGTGTAAATCAAATGATACAACCCCCCCCAAAATCTATTTTAATTCCAGGTTGTAAGGCAACAAAATAGGAAAAATGCCGAGGGGGGGTGAATACTTTCACAAGCCACTGTACACACTGCCAGTCAAAAGTGTTATTCTTTATTTTTACTATTTTCTACATTGTAGAATAGACATCAAAACTATGAAATAACACATAAGGAATCATGTAGTGTGTTAAACAAATCAAAAAAGTGTTAAACAAATCAAAATATATTTTATATTTGAGATTGTTCAAATAGCCTCCCTTTGCCTTGACAGCTTTGCACACTCTTGGCATTCTCTCAACCAGCTTCATAAGGTAGTCTCCTGGAATGCATTTAAATTAACATGTGTGCCTTGTTCAAAGTTAATTTGTGGAATTTCTTTCCTTCTTAATGTGTTTGAACCAATCAGTTGTGTTGTGACAAGGTGGGGGGGTATACAGAAGATAGCACTATTTGGTAAAATACCAAGTCCATATTATGGCAAGAACAGCTCAAATAAGCAAAGAGAAATGACAGTCCATCATTACTTTAAGACATGAAGGTCAGTCAATGCATAAAATTTCAAGAACTTTGAAAGTTTCTTCAAGTGCAGTTGCAAAAACCATTAAGCGCTATGATGAAACTGGCTCTCATGAGGACTGCCACAGAAAAGGAAGACCCAGAGTTACCTCTGCTGTTGAGGATAAGTTCATTAGAGTTACCAGCTTCAGAAATTGCAGCCCAAATATATGCTTCACAGAGTTCAAGTAACAGACACCTCTCAACATCAACTGTTCAGAGGAGACTGTGTGAATCAGGCCTTCATGGTCGAATTGCTGCAAAGAAACCACTACTAAAGGACAACAATAATAATAAAAGACTTGCTTGGGTGAAGAAACACAAGCAATGGACATTGGGAAATGAATCCTTTGGTCTGGAGTCCAAGTGTGAAATGTTTGGTTCCGACCGCCGTGTCTTTGTGAGACGCGGTGTGGGTGATTGGATAATCTCTGCATGTGTATTTTCCACCGTAAAGCATGGAGGATGAGGTGTACTGGTGTGGGGGGTGCTTTGCTGGTGACACTGTCTGTGATTTATTTAGAATTCAAGGTACACTTAACCAGCATGGCTACCACAGTATTTTGCAGCGATACGCCATCCCATCTGGTCCCACTATAATTTTTTTTTCAACAGGACAATGACCCCACACACAACCTACTACTTCCGGTGCCGACAGAGATGGCAGCCTCGCTTCACGTTCTCAGGAAGCTATGCAGTATTTTGTTTTTTTATGTATTACTTCTTACATTGTTACCCCGGGAAATCTTAAGTTTTATTACATACAGCCGGGGGGGGAACTATTGGATATAAGAGCAACGTCAACTTACCAACATTATGACCAGGAATACAACTTTCCCAAAGCGGATCCTCTGTTTGGTCCACCAACCAGGACAATACACTGGATCCCAGCTGGTGACCCAAAACATCGGCGGCGCAGGAGAAGGGGGAGACGCGGCGGCCTTCTGGTCAGGCTCCGTAGACGCGCACATTGCGCACCGCTCCCGAGTATACTACTTGCCAATGTCCAGTCTCTGGACAACAAGGTAGATGAAATCCGAGCAAGGATTGCCTTCCAGAGAGACATCAGCAACTGCAACGTTCTTTGCTTCATGGAAACATGGCTCACTCAGGACACGTTATCAGAGTCGGTACAGCCACCTGGTTTCTCCATGCATCGCGCCGAAGGAAACAAACATCTATCTGGTTAGAAGAAGGGCGGGGGTGTGTGCCTTATGATTAACGAGTCGTGGTGTGATCATAACAGCATACAGGAACTCAAGTCTTTTTGTTCACCTGACATAGAATTCCTTACAATCAAATGCCGACCGCATTATCTACCAAGAGAATTCTCCTCAATTATAATCACAGTCGCATATATCCCCCCTCAAGCTGACACATCGACGGCACTGAATTTTTTTTATTGGACTCTATGTAAACTGGAACCACATATTCTGAGGCTGCATTTATTGTGGCTGGGGATTTTAACAAGGCTAATCTGAAAACAAGGCTCCCTAAATTTGATTAGCATATCGAATGTGCGACCCGGGCTGGCAAAATCCTGGATCATTGTTATTCTGACTTCCGCGACGCATACAAGGCCATTCTCCGCCCTCCTTTCAGCAAGTCTGACCATGACTCCACTTTGTTTCTCCCAGCCTACAGACAGAAACTAAAACAGGAAACATGACTGAAGACAAACAGTGTAGCTATTCCCTGCGCAAGGCAATCAAACAAGCTAAGCGTCCAAATAGAGACAAAGTAGAGTCACAATTCAACGGCTCAGACACGAGAGGAATGTGGCAGGGTCTACAGTCAATCACGGACTACAAAAAGAAAACCAGCCCCGTCGCGGACCACGATGTCCTGCTCCCAGAGAAACTAAACAACTTCTTTGCTCACTTTGAGGACAATACAGTGCCACCGACACGGCCCGCTACCAAAACCTGCGGGCTCACCTTCACCGCAGCCAACATGAGTAAAACATTTAAGCGTGTTAACCCTCACAAGGCTGTTGGCCCAGAGGGCCTCCCTGGCCGTGTCCTCAGAGCATGCGCAGGCCAGCTGGCTGGTGTATTTACGGACATATTTAATCAACCCTTATCCCAGTCTGCTGTTCCCACATGCTTCAAGAGGGCCACCATTGTTCTTGTTCCCAAGAAAGCTAAGGTAACTGAGCTAAATGACTATCGCCCCATAGCACTCACTTCTGTCATCATGAAGTGCTTTGAGAGACTAGTCGAGGATCCTATCACCTCCATCCTGCCAGACACCCTAGACCGACTCCAATTTGCTTACTGTCCCAATAGGTCCACAGACGACGCAATCACACTACACACTGCCCTAGTGATCCTCAACACTGTGGCCACACAAGGGTGCGTTCTCAGCCCTCTCCTGTACTCCCTGTTCACCCATGACTGTGTGGCCAAGCACACTTCCAACTCAATCATCAAGTTTGCAGACGACACTACAGTGGTAGGCCTGATTACCAACAACGACGAGACGGCCTACAGGGAGGAGGTGAGAGCCCTCGGAGTATGGTGTCAGGAAAATAACCTCTCACTCAACGTCAGCAAAACTAAGGAGGTGATCGTGGACTTCAGGAAACAGCAGAGGGAGCACCCCCCTATCCACATGGATGGCCATTCGGCCATCGACTCAAATCTCTAGCCAATTTAGTAATTAAAAAGTGGATGTAATAAATGTATCACTAGCGACTTTAAACAATGCCATTTATATAATGTTTACATATCCTACATTACTCATCTCATATGTATATACTGTACTCAATACCATCTACTGCATCTTGCCTATGCCGGTCAGCCATCACTCATCCATATATTTGTATGTACATACTCGTATTCATTCCTTTACACTTGTGTGTATAAGGTAGTTGTTGTGAAATTGTTAGATTACTTGTTCGATACTACTGCATGGTCGGAACTAGAAGCACAAGCATTTCGCTACACTCGCATTAACATCTGCTAACCATGTGTATGTGACAAATAAAATTTGATTTAAGGGCTATTTTACCAAGAAGGGGAGGGATTGAGTGCTGCATCAAATGACCTGGCCTCCACAATCCCCCGACCTCAACCAAATTTAGATGATTTGGAATGAGTCGGACCGCAGAGTGAAGGAAAAGCCTGCCAACAAGTGCTCAGCATATGTGGGAACTCTTTTGGAAAAGCATTCCAGGTGAAGCTGTTTGAGAGAAAGCCAAGAATGTGCAAAGCTGTCATCAAGGCAAAGAGTGGCTGTTTGAAGAATCTCAAATATAAAATATATTTTGATTTGTTTAACACTTTTTTAGTTACTACATGATTCCTAATGTGTTGTTTCATAGTTTGGATGTTTTCACTATTATTCTACAATGTAGAAAATAGTCAAAATAAAGAAAAATTTTGAATGAGTAGTTGTTCTAAAACTTTTGACCTGTAGTGTATATACCATTTTATGGGGGATTGGAAATGTTTTAGACAATTACATTGATGGAAGATACAATCTATATGCAGTATTAAAGCTGATCTACCTCCTAAAAAAAATTACTATGTTGGTATAGGGAGAATGCATTGGAGTAGGATTTTACTGTGTTGACACACATGACTCTACTCTACACAGATAGACCAATCAGAGCTGCAATAGGTCTACAGTGCATTCAGAAAGTATTCAGACCCCTTGACGTTTTCCACATTTTGTTACATTACAGCCTTATTATAAAATTTATTAAATTGTATTTTTTTCATCAATCTACACACAATACCTCATAATGACAAAGCAAAAACTGTTTTTTATACATTTTTTGCAAGTGTATTATAAAAACTGAAATATCACATTTATGGATTGATCACCTGTTGGGGTAAAGTTCAGTTCAGCACGGAAATGTTCAGCTCTCTAGAGAAATATTAAAGGAGGAGGAGAGAAGGAAGAGCAGAGCCAAGAACTGCAACATGCGAAGTCAGTTAGCTCCCCCAAGTGGTGAAACATGATCAAAACACAGGACCAGAAAAACAATTTTAGACAGATAACTAACCAACCAACCAATCAATCAACAACTAACCAACCAACCAAACAACCAAATCAACAAACAGCAAACAAACTCCCTTTGTTATGATCTGGTCTGATATTTTTCCCCACATTGCACGGTTCCAGCAACCATGGTGTATGTATAAGCATGCCAGCACAGTACAGCTTGGTTCGGCTAGGAGAGGTAGACATTATGTATTGGTGGGAAAGATAATCACTCTGCCAAGGTCATGGATTGAACTAACTTACATTACTGTGAAATGTCTTTGTTTCAAACTTTCAGAAGATTCTGATCTGTTGGATTCTACTAGGAACAGGAGGTAGGGAGGTGGGGCGTAGAGAGAGAAGAGAGGGGGAGAGAGAGAGAGAGAACAGGATGGGAGGGAGGGGGTGTAGAGAGAGAAGAGTGGGGGAGAGAGAGAACAGGATGGAAGGGTTGGGGGCGTAGAGACAGAAGAGAGGGGGAAAGAGAGAGAACCGAAGGAAGATGGGGTCGTGGGACAGAGCGCCAGAGAGAGAGAAGAGGGGGGGAGAGAGAGAGAGAACAGGTGGGTGTGTGGGATAGAGAGCTAGTGAGAGAGAGGGGAGGAAGAGACAGAGAAGACAGACAGAGAGAGGGAGAGACAGTGAGAGAGGTTGAGACAAAAAGAGAGAGACAAAAGACAGAGAGAGAGAAGAGACGGGTGATTTTGTAGCTTAAGTTGTTCAACAGCTGTCTAACATGGTAAGGTAATGAGTCCTGTGGGACTAGTAAAGATGAAGTAAAGAGACGTGACACTGTTCCAGGCTGATCCAACACTTACAGGTGCAGAAATTGTCCTCAGGACATTTGGAATAACAAAGTAATCCTGCTGGCATTATTACCAGGGAAATTGAATGACTAAGCATTAAGCAGATTTTAAATTCTGGCATATTTTAAAGGCTCAGACTCTGAGTCAGAATGGAGTTTTGTTGTACTTGTGTCGATACTGTTTCTAAGTATAACATACTATAGCGACTTCGGCGGGTATCCCCGACTGGGACTCTAACCCAGGCCCAGCAACTATCAACCCAACACCTTAGCCGTTCTGCCAAAGAGATCCAAACCCCTTGACAAGGTTTCTGGTCGCTACAATACTTATAATATATAATACGGACAATCATTTTTCATAAGCCAATGCAATGTTTGGTCTGCACCAGTGTGTCAAGTATGAGATTGAACGGTCAACACTATAATAGGAATAGCTATTGGCAGCTGGATCAATACCTTGTGTCAATAGAAATAACCAAGGGGACTTCAGGTAGAATCAATCAACAGGGCTGTGTTCTCATTCTCTACCCTTCTCCAGAAGTGTCCACTCATTCACTCCACCTCATGCATTTAAATACATTGGATTAGTGCAAGCATGGCTGGAGGAAGTTTCCACCATATTCTTCAAACCAGTCCATTGCTGTTAAAGCCACGAGGAAGAGTGTACGAGTCCAACCTTCAGGAGAAGGAGAAGGGTAGATCATGTGGACGTTGTCAGAGCCTCCGGCGTGTGGACATGTGAGGTCATTTCAGAGCCTCCATTTTAGTTGTAAAAAGATGTATAGGTCATTTGTTCCAATAGTAGCACCGAGTAGTTTATTAGTTCCAATAGTAGCACCGAGTAGTTCATTAGTTCCAAAAGTAGCACCGAGTAGTTCATTAGTTCCAATAGTAGCACCGAGTAGTTTATTAGTTCCAGTAGTAGCACCGAGTAGTTTATTAGTTCCAATAGTAGCACCTATTAGTTTATTAGTTCCAGTAGTAGCACTGATTTAGTTTATAAGTTCCAATAGTAGCACCGATTTAGCTTATTAGTTCCAATAGTACCACCTATTAGTTTATTAGTTCCAATAGTAGCACTGATTTAGTTTATAAGTTCCAATAGTAGCACCGATTTAGCTTATTAGTTCCAATAGTACCACCTATTAGTTTATTAGTTCCAATAGTAGCACCTATTAGTTTATTAGTTCCAATAGTAGCACTGATTTAGTTTATAAGTTCCAATAGTAGCACGGATTTAGTTTATTAGTTCCAATAGTAGCACTGATTTAGTTTATTAGTTCCAATAGTAGCACCGATTAGTTTATAAGTTCCAATAGTAGCACCGATTTAGTTTATTAGTTCCAGTAGTAGCACCAATTAGTTTATTAGTTCCAATATTAGCACCGAGTAGTTTATTAGTTCCAATAGTAGCACCGAGTAGTTTATCAGTTCCAATAGTAGCACCGAGTAGTTTATTAGTTCCAATAGTAGCACCGAGTAGTTTATTAGTTCCAATAGTAGCACTGATTTAGTTTATAAGTTCCAATAGTAGCACGGATTTAGTTTATTAGTTCAATAGTAGCACTGATTTAGTTTATTAGTTCCAATAGTAGCACCGATTAGTTTATAAGTTCCAATAGTAGCACCGATTTAGTTTATTAGTTCCAGTAGTAGCACCAATTAGTTTATTAGTTCCAATAGTAGCACCTATTAGTTTATTAGTTCCAATAGTAGCACTGATTTAGTTTATAAGTTCCAATAGTAGCACGGATTTAGTTTATTAGTTCCAATAGTAGCACTGATTTAGTTTATTAGTTCCAATAGTAGCACCGATTAGTTTATAAGTTCCAATAGTAGCACGGATTTAGTTTATTAGTTCCAGTAGTAGCACCAATTAGTTTATTAGTTCCAATATTAGCACCAGTAGTTTATTAGTTCCAATAGTAGCACCAGTAGTTTATTAGTTCCAATAGTAGCACCGAGTAGTTCATTAGTTCCAAAAGTAGCACCGAGTAGTTCATTAGTTCCAATAGTAGCACCTATTAGTTTATTAGTTCCAATAGTACCACCTATTAGTTTATTAGTTCCAATAGTAGCACCTATTAGTTTATTAGTTCCAATAGTAGCACTGATTTAGTTTATAAGTTCCAATAGTAGCACGGATTTAGTTTATTAGTTCCAATAGTAGCACTGATTTAGTTTATTAGTTCCAATAGTAGCACCGATTAGTTTATAAGTTCCAATAGTAGCACGATTTAGTTTATTAGTTCCAGTAGTAGCACCAATTAGTTTATTAGTTCCAATATTAGCACCGAGTAGTTTATTAGTTCCAATAGTAGCACCAGTAGTTTATCAGTTCCAATAGTAGCACCGAGTAGTTTATTAGTTCCAATAGTAGCACCGAGTAGTTTATTAGTTCCAATAGTAGCACCGATTCGTTTATTAGATCCAATAGTAGCAACGATTAGTTCCAATAGTAGCACCGATTAGTTTATTAGATCCAATAGTAGCACTGATTTAGTTTATTAGCTCCAATAGTAGCAACGAGTAGTTTATTAGTTCCAATAGTAGCACCTATTAGTTTATTAGTTCCAGTAGTAGCACTGATTTAGTTTATAAGTTCCAATAGTAGCACCGATTTAGCTTATTAGTTCCAATAGTACCACCTATTAGTTTATTAGTTCCAATAGTAGCACTGATTTAGTTTATAAGTTCCAATAGTAGCACCGATTTAGCTTATTAGTTCCAATAGTACCACCTATTAGTTTATTAGTTCCAATAGTAGCACCTATTAGTTTATTAGTTCCAATAGTAGCACTGATTTAGTTTATAAGTTCCAATAGTAGCACGGATTTAGTTTATTAGTTCCAATAGTAGCACTGATTTAGTTTATTAGTTCCAATAGTAGCACCGATTAGTTTATAAGTTCCAATAGTAGCACCGATTTAGTTTATTAGTTCCAGTAGTAGCACCAATTAGTTTATTAGTTCCAATATTAGCACCGAGTAGTTTATTAGTTCCAATAGTAGCACCGAGTAGTTTATCAGTTCCAATAGTAGCACCGAGTAGTTTATTAGTTCCAATAGTAGCACTGAGTAGTTTATTAGTTCCAATAGTAGCACTGATTTAGTTTATAAGTTCCAATAGTAGCACGGATTTAGTTTATTAGTTCCAATAGTAGCACTGATTTAGTTTATTAGTTCCAATAGTAGCACCGATTAGTTTATAAGTTCCAATAGTAGCACCGATTTAGTTTATTAGTTCCAGTAGTAGCACCAATTAGTTTATTAGTTCCAATAGTAGCACCTATTAGTTTATTAGTTCCAATAGTAGCACTGATTTAGTTTATAAGTTCCAATAGTAGCGGATTTAGTTTATTAGTTCCAATAGTAGCACTGATTTAGTTTATTAGTTCCAATAGTAGCACCGATTAGTTTATAAGTTCCAATAGTAGCACGGATTTAGTTTATTAGTTCCAGTAGTAGCACCAATTAGTTTATTAGTTCCAATATTAGCACCGAGTAGTTTATTAGTTCCAATAGTAGCACCGAGTAGTTTATTAGTTCCAATAGTAGCACCGAGTAGTTCATTAGTTCCAAAAGTAGCACCGAGTAGTTCATTAGTTCCAATAGTAGCACCTATTAGTTTATTAGTTCCAATAGTACCACCTATTAGTTTATTAGTTCCAATAGTAGCACCTATTAGTTTATTAGTTCCAATAGTAGCACTGATTTAGTTTATAAGTTCCAATAGTAGCACGGATTTAGTTTATTAGTTCCAATAGTAGCACTGATTTAGTTTATTAGTTCCAATAGTAGCACCGATTAGTTTATAAGTTCCAATAGTAGCACCGATTTAGTTTATTAGTTCCAGTAGTAGCACCAATTAGTTTATTAGTTCCAATATTAGCACCTAGTAGTTTATTAGTTCCAATAGTAGCACCGATTAGCAGTTTATCAGTTCCAATAGTAGCACCGAGTAGTTTATTAGTTCCAATAGTAGCACCGAGTAGTTTATTAGTTCCAATAGTAGCACCGATTCGTTTATTAGATCCAATAGTAGCAACGATTAGTTCCAATAGTAGCACCGATTAGTTTATTAGATCCAATAGTAGCACTGATTTAGTTTATTAGCTCCAATAGTAGCAACGAGTAGTTTATTAGTTCCAATAGTAGCACCGATTAGTTCATTAGTTCCAATAGTAGCACTGATTTAGTTTATTAGTTCCAGTAGTAGCACTGAGTAGTTTATTAGTTCCAATAGTAGCACCGAGTAGTTTTTTAGTTCCAATAGTAGCACCTGTAGTTTATTAGTTCCAATATTAGCTACTGAGTTAGTTTATTAGTTCCAATAGTAGCACTGAGTAGTTTATTAGTTCCAATAGTAGCACCGATTTAGTTTATTAGTTCCAATAGTAGCATTGAGTAGTTTATTAGTTCCAATATTAGCACTGATTTAGTTTATTAGTTCCAATAGTAGCACCGAGTAGTTTATTAGTTCCAATAGTAGCACGATTTAGTTTATTAGTTCGTAATAGCACCAGTAGTTTATTAGTTCCAATAGTAGCACGATTAGTTCATTAGTTCCAATAGTAGCACTGATTTAGTTTATTAGTTCCAGTAGTAGCACTGAGTAGTTTATTATTTCCAATAGTAGCTCGAGTAGTTTATGAGTTCCAATAGTACCACCGATTAGTTTATTAGTTCCAATAGTAGCACCTAGTAGTTTATTAGTTCCAATAGTAGCACCTAGTAGTTTATTAGTTCCAATAGTAGCACTGAGTAGTTTTTAGTTCCAATAGTAGCACTAGTAGTTTATTAGTTCCAATATTAGCTACGAGTAGTTTATTAGTTCCAATAGTAGCACTGAGTAGTTTATTAGTTCCAATAGTAGCACCGATTTAGTTTATTAGTTCCAATAGTAGCATTGAGTAGTTTATTAGTTCCAATAGTAGCACCGATTTAGTTTAGTTTATTAGTTCCAATAGTAGCACCGAGTAGTTTATTAGTTCCAATAGTAGCACCGATTTAGTTTATTAGTTCCGTAGTAGCAACGAGTAGTTTATTAGTTCCAATAGTAGCACCGAGTAATTTATTAGTTCCAATAGTAGCACCGATTTAGTTTATTAGTTCCAATAGTAGCACCGATTTAGCTTATTAGTTCCAATAGTAGCACCTATTAGTTTATTAGTTCCAATAGTAGCACTGATTTAGTTTATAAGTTCCAATAGTAGCACCGATTTAGTTTATTAGTTCCAATAGTAGCACTGAGTAGTTTATTAGTTCCAATAGTAGCACCGATTAGTTTATTAGTTCCAATAGTAGCACTGATTTAGTTTATAAGTTCCAATAGTAGCACCGAGTAGTTTATTAGTTCCAATAGTAGCACCGATTTAGTTTATTAGTTCCAATAGTAGCACCGATTTAGTTTATTAGTTCCAATAGTAGCACCTATTAGTTTATTAGTTCCAATAGTAGCACTGATTTAGTTTATAAGTTCCAATAGTAGCACCGATTTAGTTTATTAGTTCCAATAGTAGCACCTAGTAGTTTATTAGTTCCAATAGTAGCACTGATTTAGTTTATAAGTTCCAATAGTAGCACCTATTAGTTTATTAGTTCCAATAGTAGCACTGATTTAGTTTACTAGTTCCAATAGTAGCACTGATTTAGTTTATTAGTTCCAATAGTAGCACTGATTTAGTTTACTAGTTCCAATAGTAGCACGGATTTAGTTTATTAGTTCCAATAGTACCACCTATTAGTTTATTAGTTCCAATAGTAGCACCTATTAGTTTATTAGTTCCAATAGTAGCACTGATTTAGTTTATAAGTTCCAATAGTAGCACGGATTTAGTTTATTAGTTCCAATAGTAGCACTGATTTAGTTTATTAGTTCCAATAGTAGCACCGATTAGTTTATAAGTTCCAATAGTAGCACCGATTTAGTTTATTAGTTCCAGTAGTAGCACCAATTAGTTTATTAGTTCCAATATTAGCAATTTAGTAGTTTATTAGTTCCAATAGTAGCACCGAGTAGTTTATCAGTTCCAATAGTAGCACCGAGTAGTTTATTAGTTCCAATAGTAGCACCGAGTAGTTTATTAGTTCCAATAGTAGCACTGATTTAGTTTATAAGTTCCAATAGTAGCACGGATTTAGTTTATTAGTTCCAATAGTAGCACTGATTTAGTTTATTAGTTCCAATAGTAGCACCGATTAGTTTATAAGTTCCAATAGTAGCACCGATTTAGTTTATTAGTTCCAGTAGTAGCACCAATTAGTTTATTAGTTCCAATAGTAGCACCTATTAGTTTATTAGTTCCAATAGTAGCACTGATTTAGTTTATAAGTTCCAATAGTAGCACGGATTTAGTTTATTAGTTCCAATAGTAGCACTGATTTAGTTTATTAGTTCCAATAGTAGCACCGATTAGTTTATAAGTTCCAATAGTAGCACGGATTTAGTTTATTAGTTCCAGTAGTAGCACCAATTAGTTTATTAGTTCCAATATTAGCACCGAGTAGTTTATTAGTTCCAATAGTAGCACCGAGTAGTTTATTAGTTCCAATAGTAGCACCGAGTAGTTCATTAGTTCCAAAAGTAGCACCGAGTAGTTCATTAGTTCCAATAGTAGCACCTATTAGTTTATTAGTTCCAATAGTACCACCTATTAGTTTATTAGTTCCAATAGTAGCACCTATTAGTTTATTAGTTCCAATAGTAGCACTGATTTAGTTTATAAGTTCCAATAGTAGCACGGATTTAGTTTATTAGTTCCAATAGTAGCACTGATTTAGTTTATTAGTTCCAATAGTAGCACCGATTAGTTTATAAGTTCCAATAGTAGCACCGATTTAGTTTATTAGTTCCAGTAGTAGCACCAATTAGTTTATTAGTTCCAATATTAGCACCGAGTAGTTTATTAGTTCCAATAGTAGCACCGAGTAGTTTATCAGTTCCAATAGTAGCACCGAGTAGTTTATTAGTTCCAATAGTAGCACCGAGTAGTTTATTAGTTCCAATAGTAGCACCGATTCGTTTATTAGATCCAATAGTAGCAAATTAGTTCCAATAGTAGCACCGATTAGTTTATTAGATCCAATAGTAGCACTGATTTAGTTTATTAGCTCCAATAGTAGCAACGAGTAGTTTATTAGTTCCAATAGTAGCACCGATTAGTTCATTAGTTCCAATAGTAGCACTGATTTAGTTTATTAGTTCCAGTAGTAGCACGGAGTAGTTTATTAGTTCCAATAGTAGCACCGAGTAGTTTTTTAGTTCCAATAGTAGCACCGAGTAGTTTATTAGTTCCAATATTAGCTACGAGTAGTTTATTAGTTCCAATAGTAGCACTGAGTAGTTTATTAGTTCCAATAGTAGCACCGATTTAGTTTATTAGTTCCAATAGTAGCATTGAGTAGTTTATTAGTTCCAATATTAGTACTGATTTAGTTTATTAGTTCCAATAGTAGCACCGAGTAGTTTATTAGTTCCAATAGTAGCACCGATTTAGTTTATTAGTTCCGTGAATAGCAATTTAGTAGTTTATTAGTTCCAATAGTAGCACCGATTAGTTCATTAGTTCCAATAGTAGCACTGATTTAGTTTATTAGTTCCAGTAGTAGCACCTAGTAGTTTATTAGTTACAATAGTAGCTACCGAGTAGTTTATGAGTTCCAATAGTACCACCGATTAGTTTATTAGTTCCAATAGTAGCACCTAGTAGTTTATTAGTTCCAATAGTAGCACCGAGTAGTTTATTAGTTCCAATAGTAGCACCGAGTAGTTTTTTAGTTCCAATAGTAGCACCGTGTAGTTTATTAGTTCCAATATTAGCTACGAGTAGTTTATTAGTTCCAATAGTAGCACTGAGTAGTTTATTAGTTCCAATAGTAGCACCGATTTAGTTTATTAGTTCCAATAGTAGCATTGAGTAGTTTATTAGTTCCAATAGTAGCACCGATTTAGTTTATTAGTTCCAATAGTAGCACCGAGTAGTTTATTAGTTCCAATAGTAGCACCGATTTAGTTTATTAGTTCCGTAGTAGCACCGAGTAGTTTATTAGTTCCAATAGTAGCACCGAGTAGTTTATTAGTTCCAATAGTAGCACCGATTTAGTTTATTAGTTCCAATAGTAGCACCGATTTAGCTTATTAGTTCCAATAGTAGCACCTATTAGTTTATTAGTTCCAATAGTAGCACTGATTTAGTTTATAAGTTCCAATAGTAGCACCGATTTAGTTTATTAGTTCCAATAGTAGCACTGAGTAGTTTATTAGTTCCAATAGTAGCACCGATTAGTTTATTAGTTCCAATAGTAGCACTGATTTAGTTTATAAGTTCCAATAGTAGCACAGTAGTTTATTAGTTCCAATAGTAGCACCGATTTAGTTTATTAGTTCCAATAGTAGCACCGATTTAGTTTATTAGTTCCAATAGTAGCACCTATTAGTTTATTAGTTCCAATAGTAGCACTGATTTAGTTTATAAGTTCCAATAGTAGCACCGATTTAGTTTATTAGTTCCAATAGTAGCACCTAGTAGTTTATTAGTTCCAATAGTAGCACTGATTTAGTTTATAAGTTCCAATAGTAGCACCTATTAGTTTATTAGTTCCAATAGTAGCACTGATTTAGTTTACTAGTTCCAATAGTAGCACGGATTTAGTTTATTAGTTCCAATAGTAGCACTGATTTAGTTTACTAGTTCCAATAGTAGCACGGATTTAGTTTATTAGTTCCAATAGTACCACCTATTAGTTTATTAGTTCCAATAGTAGCACCTATTAGTTTATTAGTTCCAATAGTAGCACTGATTTAGTTTATAAGTTCCAATAGTAGCACGGATTTAGTTTATTAGTTCCAATAGTAGCACTGATTTAGTTTATTAGTTCCAATAGTAGCACCGATTAGTTTATAAGTTCCAATAGTAGCACCGATTTAGTTTATTAGTTCCAGTAGTAGCACCAATTAGTTTATTAGTTCCAATATTAGCACCGAGTAGTTTATTAGTTCCAATAGTAGCACAGTTTATCAGTTCAATAGTAGCACCCAGTAGTTTATTAGTTCAATAGTAGCACCGAGTAGTTTATTAGTTCCAATAGTAGCACCGATTAGTTTATTAGATCCAATAGTAGCAGCGATTAGTTCCAATAGTAGCACCGATTAGTTTATTAGATCCAATAGTAGCACTGATTTAGTTTATTAGCTCCAATAGTAGCAGTAGTTTATTAGTTCAATAGTAGCACCGATTAGTTCATTAGTTCAATAGTAGCACTGATTTAGTTTATTAGTTCCAGTAGTAGCACCGAGTAGTTTATTAGTTCAATAGTAGCACCTGTAGTTTTTAGTTCCAATAGTAGCACCGAGTAGTTTATTAGTTCCAATATTAGCTACGAGTAGTTTATTAGTTCAATAGTAGCACTGAGTAGTTTATTAGTTCCAATAGTAGCACCGATTTAGTTTATTAGTTCCAATAGTAGCATTGAGTAGTTTATTAGTTCAATATTAGCACTGATTTAGTTTATTAGTTCCAATAGTAGCACCGAGTAGTTTATTAGTTCCAATAGTAGCACCGATTTAGTTTATTAGTTCTAATAGCACCGAGTAGTTTATTAGTTCAATAGTAGCACCGATTAGTTCATTAGTTCCAATAGTAGCACTGATTTAGTTTATTAGTTCCAGTAGTAGCACCTAGTAGTTTATTAGTTCCAATAGTAGCTACGGTAGTTTATGAGTTCAATAGTACCACCGATTAGTTTATTAGTTCCAATAGTAGCACCTAGTAGTTTATTAGTTCCAATAGTAGCACCGAGTAGTTTATTAGTTCAATAGTAGCACCGAGTAGTTTTTAGTTCAATAGTAGCACCGAGTAGTTTATTAGTTCAATATTAGCTACGAGTAGTTTATTAGTTCCAATAGTAGCACTGAGTAGTTTATTAGTTCCAATAGTAGCACCGATTTAGTTTATTAGTTCCAATAGTAGCATTGAGTAGTTTATTAGTTCCAATAGTAGCACCGATTTAGTTTATTAGTTCCAATAGTAGCACCGAGTAGTTTATTAGTTCCAATAGTAGCACCGATTTAGTTTATTAGTTCCGTAGTAGCAAGTTTATTAGTTCCAATAGTAGCACCAATTTATTAGTTCCAATAGTAGCACCGATTTAGTTTATTAGTTCCAATAGTAGCACCGATTTAGCTTATTAGTTCCAATAGTAGCACCTATTAGTTTATTAGTTCCAATAGTAGCACTGATTTAGTTTATAAGTTCCAATAGTAGCACCGATTTAGTTTATTAGTTCCAATAGTAGCACTGAGTAGTTTATTAGTTCCAATAGTAGCACCGATTAGTTTATTAGTTCCAATAGTAGCACTGATTTAGTTTATAAGTTCCAATAGTAGCACCGAGTAGTTTATTAGTTCCAATAGTAGCACCGATTTAGTTTATTAGTTCCAATAGTAGCACCGATTTAGTTTATTAGTTCCAATAGTAGCACCTATTAGTTTATTAGTTCCAATAGTAGCACTGATTTAGTTTATAAGTTCCAATAGTAGCACCGATTTAGTTTATTAGTTCCAATAGTAGCACCGAGTAGTTTATTAGTTCCAATAGTAGCACTGATTTAGTTTATAAGTTCCAATAGTAGCACCTATTAGTTTATTAGTTCCAATAGTAGCACTGATTTAGTTTACTAGTTCCAATAGTAGCACGGATTTAGTTTATTAGTTCCAATAGTAGCACTGATTTAGTTTACTAGTTCCAATAGTAGCACGGATTTAGTTTATTAGTTCCAATAGTACCACCTATTAGTTTATTAGTTCCAATAGTAGCACCTATTAGTTTATTAGTTCCAATAGTAGCACTGATTTAGTTTATAAGTTCCAATAGTAGCACGGATTTAGTTTATTAGTTCCAATAGTAGCACTGATTTAGTTTATTAGTTCCAATAGTAGCACCGATTAGTTTATAAGTTCCAATAGTAGCACCGATTTAGTTTATTAGTTCCAGTAGTAGCACCAATTAGTTTATTAGTTCCAATATTAGCACCGAGTAGTTTATTAGTTCCAATAGTAGCACCGAGTAGTTTATCAGTTCCAATAGTAGCACCGAGTAGTTTATTAGTTCCAATAGTAGCACCGAGTAGTTTATTAGTTCCAATAGTAGCACTGATTTAGTTTATAAGTTCCAATAGTAGCACGGATTTAGTTTATTAGTTCCAATAGTAGCACTGATTTAGTTTATTAGTTCCAATAGTAGCACCGATTAGTTTATAAGTTCCAATAGTAGCACCGATTTAGTTTATTAGTTCCAGTAGTAGCACCAATTAGTTTATTAGTTCCAATAGTAGCACCTATTAGTTTATTAGTTCCAATAGTAGCACTGATTTAGTTTATAAGTTCCAATAGTAGCACGGATTTAGTTTATTAGTTCCAATAGTAGCACTGATTTAGTTTATTAGTTCCAATAGTAGCACCGATTAGTTTATAAGTTCCAATAGTAGCAGATTTAGTTTATTAGTTCCAGTAGTAGCACCAATTAGTTTATTAGTTCCAATATTAGCACCGAGTAGTTTATTAGTTCCAATAGTAGCACCAGGTAGTTTATTAGTTCCAATAGTAGCACCGAGTAGTTCATTAGTTCCAAAGTAGCACCGAGTAGTTCATTAGTTCCAATAGTAGCACCTATTAGTTTATTAGTTCCAATAGTACCACCTATTAGTTTATTAGTTCCAATAGTAGCACCTATTAGTTTATTAGTTCCAATAGTAGCACTGATTTAGTTTATAAGTTCCAATAGTAGCACGGATTTAGTTTATTAGTTCCAATAGTAGCACTGATTTAGTTTATTAGTTCCAATAGTAGCACCGATTAGTTTATAAGTTCCAATAGTAGCACCGATTTAGTTTATTAGTTCCAGTAGTAGCACCAATTAGTTTATTAGTTCCAATATTAGCACCGAGTAGTTTATTAGTTCCAATAGTAGCACCGAGTAGTTTATCAGTTCCAATAGTAGCACCGAGTAGTTTATTAGTTCCAATAGTAGCACCGAGTAGTTTATTAGTTCCAATAGTAGCACCGATTCGTTTATTAGATCCAATAGTAGCAACGATTAGTTCCAATAGTAGCACCGATTAGTTTATTAGATCCAATAGTAGCACTGATTTAGTTTATTAGCTCCAATAGTAGCAACGAGTAGTTTATTAGTTCCAATAGTAGCACCGATTAGTTCATTAGTTCCAATAGTAGCACTGATTTAGTTTATTAGTTCCAGTAGTAGCACGAGTAGTTTATTAGTTCCAATAGTAGCACCGAGTAGTTTTTTAGTTCCAATAGTAGCACCCGAGTAGTTTATTAGTTCCAATATTAGCTACGAGTAGTTTATTAGTTCCAATAGTAGCACTGAGTAGTTTATTAGTTCCAATAGTAGCACCGATTTAGTTTATTAGTTCCAATAGTAGCATTGAGTAGTTTATTAGTTCCAATATTAGTACTGATTTAGTTTATTAGTTCCAATAGTAGCACCGAGTAGTTTATTAGTTCCAATAGTAGCACCGATTTAGTTTATTAGTTCCGTAATAGCACCGAGTAGTTTATTAGTTCCAATAGTAGCACCGATTAGTTCATTAGTTCCAATAGTAGCACTGATTTAGTTTATTAGTTCCAGTAGTAGCACCGAGTAGTTTATTAGTTACAATAGTAGCTACGAGTAGTTTATGAGTTCCAATAGTACCACCGATTAGTTTATTAGTTCCAATAGTAGCACCTAGTAGTTTATTAGTTCCAATAGTAGCACCGAGTAGTTTATTAGTTCCAATAGTAGCACCGAGTAGTTTTTTAGTTCCAATAGTAGCACCGTGTAGTTTATTAGTTCCAATATTAGCTACGAGTAGTTTATTAGTTCCAATAGTAGCACTGAGTAGTTTATTAGTTCCAATAGTAGCACCGATTTAGTTTATTAGTTCCAATAGTAGCATTGAGTAGTTTATTAGTTCCAATAGTAGCACGATTTAGTTTATTAGTTCCAATAGTAGCACTAGTAGTTTATTAGTTCCAATAGTAGCACCTGATTTAGTTTATTAGTTCAATAGTAGCAATTTAGTTTATTAGTTCTAGCAGAGTAGTTTATTAGTTCCAATAGTAGCACCAGTAGTTTATTAGTTCCAATAGTAGCACCGATTTAGTTTATTAGTTCCAATAGTAGCACCGATTTAGCTTATTAGTTCCAATAGTAGCACCTATTAGTTTATTAGTTCCAATAGTAGCACTGATTTAGTTTATAAGTTCCAATAGTAGCACCGATTTAGTTTATTAGTTCCAATAGTAGCACTGAGTAGTTTATTAGTTCCAATAGTAGCACCGATTAGTTTATTAGTTCCAATAGTAGCACTGATTTAGTTTATAAGTTCCAATAGTAGCACCTAGTAGTTTATTAGTTCCAATAGTAGCACTGATTTAGTTTATTAGTTCCAATAGTAGCAATTATTTAGTTTATTAGTTCCAATAGTAGCACCTATTAGTTTATTAGTTCCAATAGTAGCACTGATTTAGTTTATTAGTTCCAATAGTAGCACCTATTAGTTTATTAGTTCCAATAGTAGCACTGATTTAGTTTATAAGTTCCAATAGTAGCACCGATTTAGTTTATTAGTTCCAATAGTAGCACCGAGTAGTTTATTAGTTCCAATAGTAGCACTGATTTAGTTTATAAGTTCCAATAGTAGCACCTATTAGTTTATTAGTTCCAATAGTAGCACTGATTTAGTTTACTAGTTCCAATAGTAGCACGGATTTAGTTTATTAGTTCCAATAGTAGCACTGATTTAGTTTACTAGTTCCAATAGTAGCACGGATTTAGTTTATTAGTTCCAATAGTACCACCTATTAGTTTATTAGTTCCAATAGTAGCACCTATTAGTTTATTAGTTCCAATAGTAGCACTGATTTAGTTTATAAGTTCCAATAGTAGCACGGATTTAGTTTATTAGTTCCAATAGTAGCACTGATTTAGTTTATTAGTTCCAATAGTAGCACCGATTAGTTTATAAGTTCCAATAGTAGCACCGATTTAGTTTATTAGTTCCAGTAGTAGCACCAATTAGTTTATTAGTTCCAATAGTAGCACCTATTAGTTTATTAGTTCCAATAGTAGCACTGATTTAGTTTATAAGTTCCAATAGTAGCACGGATTTAGTTTATTAGTTCCAATAGTAGCACTGATTTAGTTTATTAGTTCCAATAGTAGCACCGATTAGTTTATAAGTTCCAATAGTAGCACGGATTTAGTTTATTAGTTCCAGTAGTAGCACCAATTAGTTTATTAGTTCCAATATTAGCACCGAGTAGTTTATTAGTTCCAATAGTAGCACCGAGTAGTTTATTAGTTCCAATAGTAGCACCGAGTAGTTCATTAGTTCCAAAAGTAGCACCGAGTAGTTCATTAGTTCCAATAGTAGCACCTATTAGTTTATTAGTTCCAATAGTACCACCTATTAGTTTATTAGTTCCAATAGTAGCACCTATTAGTTTATTAGTTCCAATAGTAGCACTGATTTAGTTTATAAGTTCCAATAGTAGCACGATTTAGTTTATTAGTTCCAATAGTAGCACTGATTTAGTTTATTAGTTCCAATAGTAGCACCGATTAGTTTATAAGTTCCAATAGTAGCACCGATTTAGTTTATTAGTTCCAGTAGTAGCACCAATTAGTTTATTAGTTCCAATATTAGCACCGAGTAGTTTATTAGTTCCAATAGTAGCACAGAGTAGTTTATCAGTTCCAATAGTAGCACCGAGTAGTTTATTAGTTCCAATAGTAGCACCGAGTAGTTTATTAGTTCCAATAGTAGCACCGATTCGTTTATTAGATCCAATAGTAGCAACGATTAGTTCCAATAGTAGCACCGATTAGTTTATTAGATCCAATAGTAGCACTGATTTAGTTTATTAGCTCCAATAGTAGCAACGAGTAGTTTATTAGTTCCAATAGTAGCACCGATTAGTTCATTAGTTCCAACAGTAGCACTGATTTAGTTTATTAGTTCCAGTAGTAGCACCGAGTAGTTTATTAGTTCCAATAGTAGCACCGAGTAGTTTTTTAGTTCCAATAGTAGCACCGAGTAGTTTATTAGTTCCAATATTAGCTACGAGTAGTTTATTAGTTCCAATAGTAGCACTGAGTAGTTTATTAGTTCCAATAGTAGCACCGATTTAGTTTATTAGTTCCAATAGTAGCATTGAGTAGTTTATTAGTTCCAATATTAGCACCGATTTAGTTTATTAGTTCCAATAGTAGCACCGAGTAGTTTATTAGTTCCAATAGTAGCACCGATTTAGTTTATTAGTTCCGTAATAGCACCGAGTAGTTTATTAGTTCCAATAGTAGCACCGATTAGTTCATTAGTTCCAATAGTAGCACTGATTTAGTTTATTAGTTCCAGTAGTAGCACCGAGTAGTTTATTAGTTCCAATAGTAGCTACGAGTAGTTTATGAGTTCCAATAGTACCACCGATTAGTTTATTAGTTCCAATAGTAGCACCTAGTAGTTTATTAGTTCCAATAGTAGCACCGAGTAGTTTATTAGTTCCAATAGTAGCACCGAGTAGTTTTTTAGTTCCAATAGTAGCACCGAGTAGTTTATTAGTTCCAATATTAGCTACGAGTAGTTTATTAGTTCCAATAGTAGCACTGAGTAGTTTATTAGTTCCAATAGTAGCACCGATTTAGTTTATTAGTTCCAATAGTAGCATTGAGTAGTTTATTAGTTCCAATAGTAGCACCGATTTAGTTTATTAGTTCCAATAGTAGCACTGAGTAGTTTATTAGTTCCAATAGTAGCACCGATTTAGTTTATTAGTTCCGTAGTAGCACCGAGTAGTTTATTAGTTCCAATAGTAGCACCGAGTAGTTTATTAGTTCCAATAGTAGCACCGATTTAGTTTATTAGTTCCAATAGTAGCACCGATTTAGCTTATTAGTTCCAATAGTAGCACCTATTAGTTTATTAGTTCCAATAGTAGCACTGATTTAGTTTATAAGTTCCAATAGTAGCACCGATTTAGTTTATTAGTTCCAATAGTAGCACTGAGTAGTTTATTAGTTCCAATAGTAGCACCGATTAGTTTATTAGTTCCAATAGTAGCACTGATTTAGTTTATAAGTTCCAATAGTAGCACCGAGTAGTTTATTAGTTCCAATAGTAGCACCGATTTAGTTTATTAGTTCCAATAGTAGCACCTATTAGTTTATTAGTTCCAATAGTAGCACTGATTTAGTTTATAAGTTCCAATAGTAGCACCGATTTAGTTTATTAGTTCCAATAGTAGCACCGAGTAGTTTATTAGTTCCAATAGTAGCACTGATTTAGTTTATAAGTTCCAATAGTAGCACCTATTAGTTTATTAGTTCCAATAGTAGCACTGATTTAGTTTACTAGTTCCAATAGTAGCACGGATTTAGTTTATTAGTTCCAATAGTAGCACTGATTTAGTTTACTAGTTCCAATAGTAGCACGGATTTAGTTTATTAGTTCCAATAGTAGCACTGATTTAGTTCATTAGTTCCAATAGTAGCACCGATTAGTTCATTAGTTCCAATAGTAGCACTGATTTAGTTTATTAGTTCCAGTAGTAGCACCGAGTAGTTTATTAGTTCCAATAGTAGCTACAAGTAGTTTATGAGTTCCAGTAGTAGCACCGAGTAGTTTATTAGTTCCAATATTAGCTACGAGTAGTTTATTAGTTCCAATAGTAGCACTGAGTAGTTTATTAGTTCCAATAGTAGCACCGATTTAGTTTATTAGTTCCAATAGTAGCATTGAGTAGTTTATTAGTTCCAATAGTAGCACCGATTTAGTTTATTAGTTCCAATAGTAGCACCGAGTAGTTTATTAGTTCCAATATTAGCTACGAGTAGTTTATTAGTTCCAATAGTAGCACTGAGTAGTTTATTAGTTCCAATAGTAGCACCGATTTAGTTTATTAGTTCCAATAGTAGCATTGAGTAGTTTATTAGTTCCAATAGTAGCACCGATTTAGTTTATTAGTTCCAATAGTAGCACCGAGTAGTTTATTAGTTCCAATAGTAGCACCGATTTAGTTTATTAGTTCCGTAGTAGCACCGAGTAGTTTATTAGTTCCAATAGTAGCACCGAGTAGTTTATTAGTTCCAATAGTAGCACCTATTAGTTTATTAGTTCCAATAGTAGCACTGATTTAGTTTATAAGTTCCAATAGTAGCACCGATTTAGTTTATTAGTTCCAATAGTAGCACCTATTAGTTTATTAGTTCCAATAGTAGCACCTATTAGTTTATTAGTTCCAATAGTAGCACCGAGTAGTTTATTAGTTCCAATAGTAGCACTGATTTAGTTTACTAGTTCCAATAGTAGCACGGATTTAGTTTATTAGTTCCAATAGTAGCACTGATTTAGTTTATAAGTTCCAATAGTAGCACCTATTAGTTTATTAGTTCCAATAGTAGCACTGATTTAGTTTACTAGTTCCAATAGTAGCACGGATTTAGTTTATTAGTTCCAATAGTAGCACTGATTTAGTTTACTAGTTCCAATAGTAGCACGGATTTAGTTTATTAGTTCCAATAGTAGCACTGATTTAGTTCATTAGTTCCAATAGTAGCACCGATTAGTTCATTAGTTCCAATAGTAGCACTGATTTAGTTTATTAGTTCCAGTAGTAGCACTTTAGGTAGTTTATTAGTTCCAATAGTAGCTACAAGTAGTTTATGAGTTCCAGTAGTAGCACCGAGTAGTTTATTAGTTCCAATATTAGCTACGAGTAGTTTATTAGTTCCAATAGTAGCACTGAGTAGTTTATTAGTTCCAATAGTAGCACCGATTTAGTTTATTAGTTCCAATAGTAGCATTGAGTAGTTTATTAGTTCCAATAGTAGCACCGATTTAGTTTATTAGTTCCAATAGTAGCACCGAGTAGTTTATTAGTTCCAATATTAGCTACAGTAGTTTATTAGTTCCAATAGTAGCACTGAGTAGTTTATTAGTTCCAATAGTAGCACGATTTAGTTTATTAGTTCCAATAGTAGCATTGAGTAGTTTATTAGTTCCAATAGTAGCACCGATTTAGTTTATTAGTTCAATAGTAGCACCGAGGTAGTTTATTAGTTCCAATAGTAGCACCGATTTAGTTTATTAGTTCCAATAGTAGCACTCTAGTAGTTTATTAGTTCCAATAGTAGCACCAGTAGTTTATTAGTTCCAATAGTAGCACCTATTAGTTTATTAGTTCCAATAGTAGCACTGATTTAGTTTATAAGTTCCAATAGTAGCACCGATTTAGTTTATTAGTTCCAATAGTAGCACCTATTAGTTTATTAGTTCCAATAGTAGCACCTATTAGTTTATTAGTTCCAATAGTAGCACCGAGTAGTTTATTAGTTCCAATAGTAGCACTGATTTAGTTTACTAGTTCCAATAGTAGCACGGATTTAGTTTATTAGTTCCAATAGTAGCACTGATTTAGTTTATTAGTTCCAATAGTAGCACCGATTTAGTTTATAAGTTCCAATAGTAGCACTGATTTAGTTTATTAGTTCCAGTAGTAGCACCGATTAGTTTATTAGTTCCAATAGTAGCACCGATTAGTTTATTAGTTCCAATAGTAGCACCGAGTAGTTTATTAGTTCCAATAGTAGCACTGAGTAGTTTATTAGTTCCAATAGTAGCAACGAGTAGTTTATTAGTTCCAATAGTAGCACCGAGTAGTTTATTAGTTCCAATAGTAGCACCGATTTAGTTTATTAGTTCCAATAGTAGCACCTATTAGTTTATTAGTTCCAGTAGTAGCACTGATTTAGTTTATAAGGTCCAATAGTAGCACCGATTTAGTTTATTAGTTCCAATAGTAGCACCGAGTAGTTTATTAGTTCCAATAGTAGCTACGAGTAGTTTATGAGTTCCAATAGTACCACCGATTAGTTTATTAGTTCCAATAGTAGCACCTAGTAGTTTATTAGTTCCAATAGTAGCACCGAGTAGTTTATTAGTTCCAATAGTAGCACCGAGTAGTTTTTTAGTTCCAATAGTAGCACCGAGTAGTTTATTAGTTCCAATATTAGCTACGAGTAGTTTATTAGTTCCAATAGTAGCACTGAGTAGTTTATTAGTTCCAATAGTAGCACCGATTTAGTTTATTAGTTCCAATAGTAGCATTGAGTAGTTTATTAGTTCCAATAGTAGCACCGATTTAGTTTATTAGTTCCAATAGTAGCACCGAGTAGTTTATTAGTTCTAATAGTAGCACCGATTTAGTTTATTAGTTCCAATAGTAGCACCGAGTTAGTTTATTAGTTCCAATAGTAGCACCAATTAGTTCATTAGTTCCAATAGTAGCACTGATTTAGTTTATTAGTTCCAGTAGTAGCACCGAGTAGTTTATTAGTTCCAATAGTAGCTACGAGTAGTTTATGAGTTCCAATAGTACCACCGATTAGTTTATTAGTTCCAATAGTAGCACCTAGTAGTTTTTTAGTTCCAATAGTAGCACCGAGTAGTTTATTAGTTCCAATATTAGCTACGAGTAGTTTATTAGTTCCAATAGTAGCACCGAGTAGTTTATTAGTTCCAATAGTAGCACCGATTTAGTTTATTAGTTCCGTAGTAGCACCGAGTAGTTTATTAGTTCCAATAGTAGCACCGAGTAGTTTATTAGTTCCAATAGTAGCACCGAGTAGTTTTTTAGTTCCAATAGTAGCACCGAGTAGTTTATTAGTTCCAATATTAGCTACGAGTAGTTTATTAGTTCCAATAGTAGCACTGAGTAGTTTATTAGTTCCAATAGTAGCACCGATTTAGTTTATTAGTTCCAATAGTAGCATTGAGTAGTTTATTAGTTCCAATAGTAGCACCGATTTAGTTAATTAGTTCCAATAGTAGCACCGAGTGGTTTATCAGTTCCGTAGTAGCACCGATTTAGTTTATTAGTTCCAATAGTAGCACCGAGTAGTTTATTAGTTCCAATAGTAGCACCTATTAGTTTATTAGTTCCAATAGTAGCACCGATTAGTTTATTATTTCCAATAGTAGCACCGATTTAGTAAATTAGTTCCAATAGTAGCACCGAGTAGTTTATTAGTTCCAATAGTAGCACCGAGTAGTTTATTAGTTCCAATAGTAGCACCTATTAGTTTATTAGTTCCAATAGTAGCACCGAGAAGTTTATTAGTTCCAATAGTAGCACCGAGTAGTTTATTAGTTCCAATAGTAGCACCGATTTAGTTTATTAGTTCCAATATTAGCACCGAGTAGTTTATTAGTTCCAATAGTAGCACCGAGTAGTTTAGTAACATTTTATAGTCAACATTTCAAAAATCAAATCAAATCAAATTTTATTTGTCACATACACATGGTTAGCAGATGTGAGTGTAGCGAAATGCTTGTGCTTCTAGTTCTAGTCAACATTTCATTATTCACTGTTCATTCATTTTTGAATCCCTAACTTCCAGTATGAATCGATAAATTACCCATCACTGGAATTAAAGGCAATGTCCAAAGTGGAACTCAAGATTAAATTATAAAAAAGGTTTATTTCTCCTCCTGTACTAAAACTCACAGCTTGTTGTGTGTATGAAGAGGCAAGGGGGTTAGGATAGGAATCTCTTTTGCGAGGACAACTCTAAAATCATATTTCCAAGTAGCTGTTGAAGTTGCCATTTGAAGTGATTTACTTTTTATAGGAGGGCATTAGCTAGCTGCTAGGGAGATTCGGTGTCACGTCCTGGCCATAGATAGCCCTTTTGGCTGCTCATTGGTGTTTTTGGTCAGGACGTGATCAGGGGTGTTTTTGGTTCTATGTTTATATTTCTATGTTGGTTGGTTTGGGTTCCCAATTAGAGGCAGCTGTTAGTCGTTGTCTCTAATTTCGAATCCTATTTAAGTTGATTCCCTGCCCCACTTGCCTGGTGGGTTATTGTTTGTAGTTGTGTGTGTACCTGCGTGTTCCACACCTGCGTGACGGTTTGTTTCATTGTTTATTGTTTTTTCCAGTTTGCATTTAAATGAAGTATGTATACTGGAAACCTCACTGCGTCTTGGTCCGCTCCACCAGAGAACCGTGACAGAATAACCCACCTTAAAAGGACCAAGCAGTGGGTTCAGCAGGAGACGTGGACATGGAAGGAAATCCTGGCTGGAGAAGGACCCTGGAGGAAGGCTGGGGAGTATCGCCGTCCCAGGGATGAATTGGAGTTATTCGAGGCAGAGCGGCAGAAGTACGTGGGAACACGGCTGGCGAGGAAGCCCGAGAGGCAGCCCCCAAAAAATGTTTTGGGGAGGCACACGGGGAGTTTGGCTGAGCCAGGTTGGAGACCTGGGCCAACTCCCTGTGCTTACCAGAGGGAGCATCGCACCCACCGTGTGAGGCGGTGAAGCGCACGGTGTCACCAGTGCGTGTTCACAGCCCGGTGCGCGACATGCCAGCTTCCCGCATCTGTCGAGCTAGGGGGAGTGTGCAGCCTGGAAGGAGGGTGTCGGCTCAGCGCTCATGGTCTCCGGTGCACCTCCTTGGACCAGGATATCCTGTGCCGGCTCTGCGCACTGTATCTCCGGTGCGTTTCCACAGCCCAGTAAGGCCTATTCCTGCTCCACGTACCAGGCTTCCTGTGCGCCTTCAGAGCCCGGCACGGCCTGTTCCCGCTCCACGCATCAGGTCCCCTGTGAGCATCGAGAGTCCGGCACGTCCTGTTCCCACTCCACGCATCAGGTCCCATGTGCGCCTTCAGAGCCCGGCACGTCCTGTCCCTGCTCCACGCACCAGGTCCCCTGTGCGCCTTCAGAGCCTGGCACGGCCTGTCCCTGCTCCATGCTCCAGGCTCCCTGTGCGTCTTCAGAGTCCGGCACGACCTGTTCCTGCTCCACGTACCAGGCTTCCTGTGCGTCTTCAGAGCCGGGCACGGCCTGTTCCCGCTCCACGCATCAGGTCCCCTGTGCGCCTTCAGAGCCCGGCACATCCTGTCCCTGCTCCACGCACCAGGTCCCCTGTGCGTCTTCAGAGCCCGGCACGGCCTGTTCCCGCTCCACGCATCAGGTCCCCTGTGCGCCTTCAGAGCCCGGCACGGCCTGTCCCTGCTCCACGCATCAGGTCCCCTGTGCGCATCGAGAGTCCGGCATGTCCTGTTCCTGCTCCACGCATCAGGTCCCCTGTGCGCATCGAGAGCCCGGCACGTCCTGTCCCTGCTCCACGCATCAGGCCCCCTGTGCGCATCGAGAGACCGGCATGGACTGTTCCTGTTCCACGCACCAGGTCACTAGGATGTTGTCCCAGCCTGGTACGTACTGTGCCTGCTTCATGCACCAGGCCTCTTGGGTGTCGCCCCAGCCTGGCACGTACTGGTCCTGCTCTATGTACGGGGCCTCCGGTGCGTCTTCTCGCACCGGAGCCGCCGCCAAAGGCGAAGACCCACCCGATAGACCCTCCCAGTGACTTTTGGGCGCGGTCGGAGTCCGCGCCTTTGGGGGGGGGTACTGTCACATCCTGGCCATAGATAGCCCTTTTGGCTGCTCATTGGTGTTTTTGGTCAGGACGTGATCAGGGGTGTTTTTGGTTCTATGTTTATATTTCTATGTTGGTTGGTTTGGGTTCCCAATTAGAGGCAGCTGTTAGTCGTTGTCTCTAATTGGGAATCCTATTTAAGTTGATTCCCTGCCCCACTTGCCTGGTGGGTTATTGTTTGTAGTTGTGTGTGTACCTGCGTGTTCCACACCTGCGTGACGGTTTGTTTCATTGTTTATTGTTTTTTCCAGTTTGCATTTAAATAAAGTATGTATACTGGAAACCTCACTGCGTCTTGGTCCGCTCCACCAAAGAACCGTGACATCCGGGCCCTTTTATTGCCTCTAGACACAATCGCAAAGAGGAGAAATTAGGGGAGGAACTATGATTAGGTTTTTATTGAGATGGAAAATCAATCTATGTTTTTCAGGCTGTGATGGTATCATGTATGCACTGTGCCAAACAGAATGTAACACTTGATCCTGATTCTTTGATAATAAGGGTTTTCTAAACTGATGTAATAATAACATGCGGCTGTCCTTGGACCCAACTATGAACCTGTGTAGGAAACACTGGAATGTGAGATGTAATTTAAACCTCCATTAAGCTGTAGATTGGAATAGTTTCTTATTTCCTCACTTTAATGCCTGGTTTAGGATACTGCCTTTTCTGTTGAGTGGTCCACCTTCTTTCTGCCTTATGGAAGTTTTCTTGGTAAGTCCTTTTGTTGTTGTTAGGATGAGTATGGGATAATGTACTGCCTTTTCTTTTCTTTCTGCCTTTGGAAGTTTTTTTTGGTAAGTCCTTTTGTTGGATTTTTTGTCATTGTTGTCGAGCATCACACCTACTTTTCTTCATTTGCTGTAGCGATGAGGAGGCCTACCTGAACTGGGAGATGAATCGATTTTTGATCTGAAGGTGACCCCCTATTTCAGCCTTGTTGCTGCCTGTTACAGTAAAAAACAGCCTGCTATTGACAACATGATTGCAATATTGTTGTTGTAGCTCCTGTTCTTCAGCTCAGTGTGACGACCCCATGGTTAATTGAAGCTGATCCGAGTCCGAGCAGTGCAAGAACTTCATAATACTCTTGGCCCCTGACCTCCTGAACCTGATAGTCTGACGTCTGAACTCTATACTACCCACACTGTACCACACCAGGGTTCAGTTCCAAATGGCACCCTATTCCCTATTTAGTACACTACTTTTGAACAGAACCCATAGGGCTATAATCAAAAGTAGTGCATTCTAAAGGGAATAGGGTGCCATGAGGGACGCACTCCAGGAAATTAGCACCATCCATTGCGCCAGACAGAGAATAAGGCCAGTCAGCCACTGTAGTGACCCATAGACCCAGACAGAGAATAAGGCCAGACAGCCACTATAGTGATCCATAGAGCCAGACAGAGAATAAGGCCAGACAGAGAATAAGGCCAGACAGCCACTATAGTGATACAAAGAGCCAGGCAGACAGAGATGTCATGTGGGTATGAAGCATGCCTGCAATTTGGCCCCTAGTTCTCATCAAACGACACTCTAAGGAAAGTCCATTGAAAGAGATCTTAAATGAGATAGCACTGTGGATAGATCAACACACAAACACACACACTGCAATAACGCTGCAATATGCAGCAGCACAATCTGTCCGACCCTCACTATGTTCCCTTTATTGCTGTTTTATTATGTTTGGTTAAAGAACGGTAGTGTCATATCTACTGCAAGCCAGCAGTAATGTCATATCTATAACTAGCCAACGGTAGTGTCATATCTATAACTAGCCAACAGTAGTGTCATATCTATAACTAGCCAACAGTAGTGTCATATCTATAACTAGCCAACAGTAGTGTCATATCTATAGCAAGCCAACAGTAGTGTCATATCTATAACTAGCCAACGGTAGTGTCATATCTATAACTAGCCAACAGTAGTGTCATATCTATAACTAGCCAACAGTAGTGTCATATCTATAACTAGCCAACGGTAGTGTCATATCTATAACTAGCCAACAGTAGTGTCATATCTATAACTAGCCAACAGTAGTGTCATATCTATAACTAGCCAACAGTAGTGTCATATCTATAACTAGCCAACAGTAGTGTCATATCTATAACTAGCCAACAGTAGTGTCATATCTATAACTAGCCAACAGTAGTGTCATATCTATAACTAGCCAACAGTAGTGTCATATCTATAACTAGCCAACAGTAGTGTCATATCTATAACTAGCCAACAATAGTGTCATATCTATAACTAGCCAACAGTAGTGTCATATCTATAACTAGCCAACAGTAGTGTCATATCTATAACTAGCCAACAGTAGTGTCATATCTATAACTAGCCAACAATAGTGTCATATTTACAACTAGCCAACAATAGTGTCATATCTATAACTTGCCAACAGTAGTGTCATATCTATAACTAGCAAACAGTAGTGTGATATCTATAACTAGCCAACAATAGTGACATATCTATAACTAGCCAACAATAGTGTCATATCTATAACTAGCCAACAATAGTGTCATATCTATAACTAGCCAACAATAGTGTCATATCTATAACTAGCCAACAATAGTGACATATCTATAACTAGCCAACAGTAGTTTAATATCTTTAGCTAGCCAACGGTAGTGTCATATCTATAACTAGCCAACGGTAGTTTAATATCTTTAGCTAGCCAACGGTAGTGTCATATCTTTAGCTGGCCAACAATTGTGTCAAATCTTTAGCTGGCCAACGGTAGTGTCCTATCTATAGCTAGCCAACGGTAGTTTAATATCTATAGCTAGCCAACGGTAGTGTCATATCTTTAGCTAGCCAACGGTAGTGTCATATCTATAACTAGCCAACAGTAGTGTCATATCTATAACTAGCCAACAGTAGTTTAATTTCTTTAGCTAGCCAACGGTAGTGTCATATCTATAACTAGCCAACAGTAGTGTCATATCTACTAGCTAGCCAACTGTAGTGTCATATCTATAACTAGCCAACAATAGTGTCATATCTATAACTAGCCAACAATAGTGACATATCTATAACTAGCCAACAGTAGTGTCATATCTATAACTAGCCAACAGTAGTTTAATATCTATAGCTAGCCAACAGTAGTGTCCATATCTATAGCTAGCCAACAGTAGTGTAATATCTATAGCTAGCCAACGGTAGTGTCATATCTATAACTAGCCAACAGTAGTGTCATATCTATAACTAGCCAACGGTAGTGTCATATCTATAACTAGCCAACGGTAGTGTCATATCTATAGCTAGCCAACAGTAGTGTCATATCTATAACTAGCCAACAGTAGTGACATATCTATAACTAGCCAACAATAGTGTCATATCTATAACTAGCCAACGGTAGTGTCATATCTTTAGCTAGCCAACAATAGTGTCATATCTATAGCTAGCCAACAATAGTGTCATATCTATAGCTAGCCAACGGTAGTGTCATATCTTTAGCTAGCTAACAATTGTGTCAAATCTTAATCTAGCCAACAGTAGTGTCATATCTATAGCTAGCCAACAATAGTGTCATATCTTTAGCTAGCCAACGGTAGTGTCATATCTATAACTAGCCAACAATAGTGTCATATCTTTAGCTAGCCAACGGTAGTGTCATATCTATAACTAGCCAACTGTAGTTTAATATCTTTAGCTAGCCAACGGTAGTGTCATATCTATAACTAGCCAACAGTAGTTTAATATCTTTAGCTATCCAACAGTAGTGTCATATCTATAACTAGCCAACGGTAGTTTAATATCTATAGCTAGCCAACGGTAGTGTCATATCTTTAGCTGGCCAACAATTGTGTCAAATCTTTAGCTGGCCAACGGTAGTGTCATATCTATAGCTAGCCAACGGTAGTGTCATATCTATAACTAGCCAACAGTAGTGTCATATCTATAACTAGCCAACAGTAGTGTCATATCTATAACTAGCCAACAGTAGTGTCATATCTATAACTAGCCAACAGTAGTGTCATATCTATAACTAGCCAACAATAGTGTCATATCTATAACTAGCCAACAGTAGTGTCATATCTATAGCTAGCTAACAATAGTGTCATATCTATAACTAGCCAACAATAGTGTCATATTTACAACTAGCCAACAATAGTGTCATATCTATAACTTGCCAACAGTAGTGTCATATCTATAACTAGCCAACAGTAGTGTCATATCTATAACTAGCCAACACTAGTGTCATATCTATAACTAGCCAACAATAGTGTCATATCTATAACTAGCCAACAATAGTGACATATCTATAACTAGCCAACAGTAGTTTAATATCTTTAGCTAGCCAACGGTAGTGTCATATCTATAACTAGCCAACAGTAGTTTAATATCTTTAGCTAGCCAACGGTAGTGTCATATCTATAACTAGCCAACGGTAGTTTAATATCTTTAGCTAGCCAACGGTAGTGTCACATCTATAACTAGCCAACGGTAGTTTAATATCTATAGCTAGCCAACGGTAGTGTCATATCTTTAGCTGGCCAACAATTGTGTCAAATCTTTAGCTGGCCAACGGTAGTGTCATATCTATAGCTAGCCAACGGTAGTGTCATATCTATAACTAGCCAACAGTAGTGTCATATCTATAACTAGCCAACAATAGTGACATATCTATAACTAGCCAACACTAGTGTCATATCTATAACTAGCCAACAATAGTGTCATATCTATAACTAGCCAACAATAGTGGCATATCTATAACTAGCCAACAATAGTGTCATATCTACTACTAGCCAACTGTAGTGTCGTATCTTTAGCTAGCCAACAATAGTGTCATATCTATAACTAGCAAACAGTAGTGTCATATCTATAACTAGCCAACAGTAGTGTCATATCTATAACTAGCCAACAGTAGTGTCATATCTATAACTAGCCAACAGTAGTGTCATATCTATAACTAGCCACCAGTAGTGTCATATCTATAACTAGCCAACAATAGTGTCATATCTATAACTAGCCAACAGTAGTGTCATATCTATAACTAGCCAACAATAGTGTCATATCTATAACTAGCCAACAGTAGTGTCATATCTATAACTAGCTACCAGTAGTGTCATATCTATAACTAGCCAACAGTAGTGTCATATTTATAACTAGCCAACAATAGTGTCATATCTATAACTAGCCAACAGTAGTTTAATATCTTTAGCTAGCCAACGGTAGTGTCATATCTATAACTAGCCAACGGTAGTTTAATATCTATAGCTATCCAACGGTAGTGTCATATCTTTAGCTGGCCAACAATTGTGTCAAATCTTTAGCTGGCCAACGGTAGTGTTCTATCTATAGCTAGCCAACGGTAGTTTAATATCTATAGCTAGCCAACGGTAGTGTCATATCTATAACTAGCCAACGGCAGTTTAATATCTATAGCTAGCCAACGGTAGTGTCATATCTATAACTAGCCAACAGTAGTTTAATGTCTTTAGCTAGCCAACGGTAGTGTCATATCTATAACTAGCCAACAGTAGTTTAATATCTTTAGCTATCTAACGGTAGTGTCATATCTATAACTAGCCAACGGCAGTTTAATATCTATAGCTATCCAACGGTAGTGTCATATCTTTAGCTGGCCAACAATTGTGTCAAATCATTAGCTGGCCAACGGTAGTGTCCTATCTATAGCCAGCCAACGGTAGTTTAATATCTATAGCTAGCCAACGGTAGTGTCATATCTCTAGCTAGCCAACGGTAGTGTCATATCTATAACTAGCCAACAGTAGTGTCATATCTATAACTAGCCAACAATAGTGGCATATCTATAACTAGCCAACAATAGTGTCATATCTACTACTAGCCAACTGTAGTGTCATATCTTTAGCTAGCCAACAATAGTGTCATATCTATAACTAGCAAACAGTAGTGTCATATCTATAACTAGCCAACAGTAGTGTCATATCTATAACTAGCCAACAGTAGTGTCATATCTATAACTAGCCAACAGTAGTGTCATATCTATAACTAGCCAACAGTAGTGTCATATCTATAACTAGCCACCAGTAGTGTCATATCTATAACTAGCCAACAATAGTGTCATATCTATAACTAGCCAACAGTAGTTTAATATCTTTAGCTAGCCAACGGTAGTGTCATATCTATAACTAGCCAACGGTAGTGTCATATCTATAACTAGCCAACAGTAGTTTAATATCTTTAGCTAGCCAATGGTAGTGTCCTATCTATAGCCAGCCAACGGTAGTTTAATATATATAGCTAGCCAAAGGTAGTGTCATATCTTTAGCTAGCCAACGGTAGTGTCATATCTATAGCTAGCCAACGGTAGTTTAATATCTATAGCTAGCCAACGGTAGTGTCATATCTTTAGCTAGCCAACAATTGTGTCAAATCTTTATCTAGCCAACGGTAGTGTCATATCTATAGCTAGCCAACAATAGTGTCATATCTATAGCTAGCCAACGGTAGTTTAATATCTATAGCTAGCCAACGGTAGTGTCATATCTTTAGCTAGCCAACGGTAGTGTCATATCTATAACTAGCCAACGGTAGTGTCATATCTATAGCTAGCCAACAATAGTGTCATATCTATAGCTAGCCAACGGTAGTTTAATATCTATAGCTAGCCAACGGTAGTGTCATATCTTTAGCTAGCCAACGGTAGTGTCATATCTTTAGCTAGCCAACAATTGTGTCAAATCTTTATCTAGCCAACGGTAGTGTCATATCTATAGCTAGCCAACGGTAGTGTCATATCTATAGCTAGCCAACGGTAGTGTCATATCTATAGCTAGCCAACGGTAGTGTCATATCTATAGCTAGCCAACGGTAGTTTAATATCTATAGCTAGCCAACGGTAGTGTCATATCTATAACTAGCCAACAATAGTGTCATATCTATAACTAGCCAACAGTAGTGTCATATCTATAACTAGCCAACAGTAGTGTCATATCTATAACTAGCCAACAATAGTGTCATATCTATAACTAGGCAACAATAGTGTCATATCTATAACTAGCCAACAATAGCGTAATTTCTATAACTAGCCAACGGTAGTGTCATATCTATAGCTAGCCAACGGTAGTGTCATATCTTTAGCTAGCCAACGGTAGTGTCATATCTATAGCTAACCAACGGTAGTTTAATATCTTTAGCTATCCAACGGTAGTGTCCTATCTACAGCTAGCCAATGGTAGTGTCGTATCTATAACTAGCCAACGGTAGTGTCATATCTATAACTAGCCAACAGTAGTTTCCTATCTACAGCTAGCCAATGGTAGTGTCGTATCTATAACTAGCCAACGGTAGTGTCCTATCTACAGCTAGCCAATGGTAGTGTCGTATCTATAACTAGCCAACGGTAGTGTCATATCTATAACTAGCCAACGGTAGTGTCCTATCTACAGCTAGCCAATGGTAGTGTCGTATCTATAGCTAGCCAACGGTAGTGTCCTATCTACAGCTAGCCAATGGTAGTGCCGTATCTATAACTAGCCAACGGTAGTGTCATATTTATTTTATTATTTATGTCACCTTTATTTAACCAGGTAGGCCAACGGTCATGTCATATCATCAGGGCAATAACCTTAAACACATGGCCAAATACTGCGAGGGAAAAAAGTATTTGATCCCCTGCTGAATTTGTATGTTTGCCCACTGACAAAGAAATGATCAGTCTATAATTTTAATGGTAGTTTTATTTGAACAGTGAGAGACAGAATAACAACAAAATAATTCTGAAAAACGCATAAATTGATTTGCATTTTAATGAGGGAAATAAGTATTTGACCCCTCTGCAAAACATGACTTAGTACATGGTGGCAAACCCTTGTTGGAATCACAGAGGTCAGACGTTTCTTGTAGTTGGCCACCAGGTTTGCACACATCTCAGGAAGGATTTTGTCCCACTCCTCTTTGCAGATCTTCTCCAAGTCATTAAGGTTTCGAGGCTGACGTTTGGCAACTCGAACCTTCAGCTCTCTCCACAGATTTTCTATGGGATTAAGGTCTGGAGACTGGCTAGGCCACTCCAGGACCTTAATGTGCTTCTTCTTGAGCCACTCTTTTGTTGCCTTGGCCGTGTGTTTCTGGTCATTGTCATGCTGGAATTCCCACCCACGACCCATTTTCAATGCCCTGGCTGAGGGAAGGAGGTTCTCACCCAAGATTTGACGGTACATGGCCCCTTCCATCGTCCCTTTGATGCGGTGAAGTTGTCCTGTCCCCTTAGCAGAAAAACACCCCCAAAGCATAATGTTTCCACCTCCATGTTTGACGGTGGGGATGGTGTTCTTGGGGTCATAGGCAGCATTCCTCCTCCGAACACGGCGAGTTG
Organism: Brachymystax lenok tsinlingensis; assembly: GCA_030435695.1. Classification (NCBI taxonomy): domain Eukaryota; kingdom Metazoa; phylum Chordata; class Actinopteri; order Salmoniformes; family Salmonidae; genus Brachymystax; species Brachymystax lenok. Next base: position 6,623,225 of record CM059813.1, read on the forward strand.
ACTTGATGCCAAAGAGCTCCATTTTGGTCTCATCTGACCACAACACTTTCACCCAGTTGTCCTCTGCCAATGAACATCTGAATGATTCAAACTTCAGACGGGCATGTATATGTGCTTTCTTGAGCAGGGGGACCTTGCGGGCGCTGCAGGATTTCAGTCCTTCACGGCATAGTGTTTTACCAATTGTTTTCTTGGTGACTATGGTCCCAGCTGCCTTGAGATCATTGACAAGATCCTCCCGTGTAGTTCTGGGCTGATTCCTCACCGTTCTCATGATCATTGCAACTCCACTAGGTGAGATCTTGCATGGAGCCACAGGCCGAGGGAGATTGACAGTTCTTTTGTGTTTCTTCCATTTGTGAATAATCGCACCAACTGTTGTCACTTTCTCACCAAGCTGCTTGGCGATGGTCTTGTAGTCCATTCCAGCCTTGTGTAGGTCTACAATCTTGTCCCTGACATCCTTGGAGAGCTCTTTGGTCTTGGCCATGGTGGAGAGTTTGGAATCTGATTGATTGATTGCTTCTGTGGACAGGTGTCTTTTATACAGGTAACAAACTGAGATTAGGAGCACTCCCTTTAAGAGTGTGCTCCTAATCTCAGCTCGTTACCTTTATAAAAGACACCTGGGAGACAGAAATCTTTCTGATTGAGATGGGTTCAAATACTTATTTCCCTCATTAAAATGCAAATGAATTTATAAAATTTTTCACATGCGTTTTTCTGGATTTTTTTGTTGTTATTCTGTCTCTCACTGTTCAAATAAACCTACCATTAAAATTATAGACTGATCATTTCTTTGTCAGTGGGCAAACGTACAAAATCAGCAGGGGATCAAATACTTTTTTCCCTCACTGTATATACTGGTGTTGCTTACCAAAATGACAAATACAAATTCTATCTAGACACTGTTGCCCTAGAGCACACAACGAATTATACCTATTTCAGCCTAAACATCAACACCACAGGTAATTTCCACAAGGCTGTTAACGATTAAAGAAACAAGGCATGAAGGGCCTTCTATGCCATCAAAAGGAACAGAAAACTCAACATCCCAATTAGGATCTGGCTTAAAATACTTTAATCAGTTATCGAGCCCATTGCCCTCTATCGTTGTGAGGTCTGGGGTCCACTCACCAACCCAGAATTCACAAAATGTTACAAACATCCAATTTAGACTCTGCATGCAGAATTCTGCAAAATATACTGTGTGTGCAACTCAAAACCGCAAACAATGCGTGCAGAGCAGAATTTGTTACTTATCAAAATCCAGAAAAGAGCTGCTAAATTGCACAACCACCTAAAAGGAAGTGATGCCCACACATTCCACCACAAAGCCATCACCTACAGAGATATTAACCTAGAGAAGAATCCCTACATCCAGCTGGTTCTGGATCTCTGTTCACTAACAGACCACACTGAGCCCCAGGACAGCAACACAATCATGAGAAAACAAAAAGATAACTCTTTGACACACTAGAAAGAATCAACCAAAAAAACAGAGCAAACTAGAGTGCTATTTGACTCTAAACAGGGAGTACACAGTGGCAGAATACCTGACCACTGTGACTGACCCAAAATTAAGGAAGGCTTTGACTATGTACAGACTCAGTGAGCATGCTATTGAGAGAGGCCACTGTAGGCAGACCTGGCTCTCAAGAGAAGACAGGCTATGCGCCCATTGCCCACAAAATGAGGTGGACACTGAGCTGCCCTTCCTAACCTCCTGCCATATGTATGACCATATTAGAGACTCATTTTTCTGTCAGATTACACAGACCACAAAGACTTTGAAAGAAAATCCAATTTTGATAAACTCAAATCTATTAGGTGAAATACCACAGTGTGTCATCACAGCAGCAAGATTTGTGACCTGTTGCCACGAGAAAAGGGCAACCACTGAAGAACAAATACCATTGTAAATACAACCCATATTTAGTTTATTTTTTACCATTTTGTACTTTAACTATTTGCACATTGTTACAAAACTGTATGTAGACATAATATGACATTTGAAATGTCTCTATGGCTTTGAAACTTTTTTGAGTGTAATGTTTACTGTTAATTTCTGATTGTTGATTTCACTTTTGTTTCCTATCTATTTCACTTGCTTTGGCAATGTAAACATATGTTTACCATGCCAATAAAGCCCTTTGAATTTAATTGAGAGACAAAGAGAGAGGCAGAGAGAGAGAGGCGGAGAGAGTTAGAGAAAGAGAGAGAGAATGAGTCATAAAATCAGTGCGGTATGAAACACTCATCTGTTCTCTCCTCTGTTCTGCTGACTGTGACAGACACCAGATGGGAGTGTTGTGCTTCACTGGTGGATGAAACTCCACTCTACTCCACTCCTATAGTCTTCATGCCTTGCCGTGACTATGCTATGCTGCATGAGAACTGAATATTACACAGAGAGACTTGCAGATTCGTTCAACATTATTCACCTCACCATCATCCTTATTCTTATATGTCCCGGGCCTGTTCGGGACGGTGAAACGTTATAGAACGCTTAGATACAAATGCATTGGGTAGAACAGATATGATTGTCAGTCAGGTAGAATAAAGAATCACATCACCTCTATTCATTTCCATCTGAAACATTTTCACCTCACTGAATACACCCTCTGGTGTGATCTCATTGAAGACGTTGTTTAGATGTTGTTTGTCTGAGGAGCCTTGCACTGCATCTGTTGTGAGAGAGACATGGTGCGGTGTGTTTGTGTGTGTGTGTGTGTGTGTGTCAGTGGGGGGCTCAACGACATCTCCAGATGACACAAAGAGCTACTGATGCCTTGATCTATGGTTCCCCCTGCGATACTCTCAGCTGGGGGAAAGGTTCATTAGGTGGGACTTGTCTTTAAATCTTCCTCATACCTCTTCTTCGTATTCCTCTCAACGCTACTCCTCTTACACCGTATAAGCTAGAAACGCCATTCAAACTTTAAAATGTGCAGACTGGTCTGGAATAGTGTGCTTGTGTAACAGTTTTCCTTCTGTCCCTCTCCTCGCCCCTACCTGGGCTCGAAGAACTAGGGGCCCTCTGCACACTTCGACAACTGACACTCTCGAAGCATCGTTACCTATTGCTCCACAAAAGCCGCAGCCCTTGCAGAGCAAGGGAAACAACTACTTCAAGGTCTCAGAGTGAGTGACGTCACCGATTGAAACGTTATTAGCGTGCAGAACATTTTTGATATTATGTATACTTTTTAAACTATTACTTTTATTTGTATTTTTGTCCATCTTCATTCACTTTAATGTGACTTTTTTCAACATTCTAAAGCTCCCCATTGTGACATCATCACTTTCAACATTCCATTCACTGTAAATGCAACAATGCAACTTTTGACACAAATCAGCTACTTTGACCACTTTGCCAACCACTTACACAAAAGGTTAGAGGGTATGACGTCTTCCTCTACTTCTCTGCTATTCAAATCTGAAATTATAACAGAATGATCTGGTAACGATCAAACGTTACAGCTGTTTAAGTGACCGCATCAACAACTTTTCGTCTTAATTTATTAGAGTAACTGCCGCTTGACCATTTTCCCAGCACTTTGGACAAAAACGTATAGGGTATGACATCTTGGTCTACTTCCGTGCTATTGAAATCTGAAATAAGAACAGAAATATCTACTACCAATCAAGAGGTACAGCTGTTTTAGTAACCACATCAACTAATTTAGCAAACTTCCCATTGTTTAATTAACTGCCATGGAACTTTTCAGAACTTTCAAATTATAACAATGGGGGAGCACATTCTAGGCATGAGACAATGAGTAAACATTGTGAATTTTGACACTGATCAGCTACCTTGACCACTTTTCTCAACAACGCGTCATAGACAAAAACCTCAACTTCTCTGATATACAAATCTGAACTCAGAACAGCAATAAATACTTCCAATCATCAGTTTTAATATTGCGGATAGATTGTAGTTTCCATCATTGTAAATGTCTGCATCATTTCCAATCCCACATATATTTTTGGGGGTAAATATATATATTTATATATATACATACACATACCCACATACATATACATACAAATACACATACATATATACATACAGTACTGTGCAAAGGTTTTAAGCAGGTGTGAAAAAATTGCTGTAAAGTAAGAATGCTTTCAAAAATAGACATGTTAATAATTTATATTTATCAATTAACTAAATGCGAAGTGAGTGAACAGAATAAAAATCTACATCAAATCAATATTTGGTGTGACCACCCGTTGCCTTCAAAACAGCATCAATTCTTCTAGGTACACTTGCTAACAGTTTTTGAAGGAACTCGGCAGGTAGGTTGGCCCAAACATCTTGGAGAACTAACCACAGTTCTTCTGTGGATTTAGGCAGCCTCAGGTGCTCCTCTCTCTTCATGTAATCCCAGACAGACTCAATGATGTTGAGATCAAGGCTCTGTGGGGGCCATACCATCACTTCCAGGACTCCTTGTTCTTCTTTACGCTGAAGTTCGTTCTTAATGACTTTCGCTGTATGTTTGGGGTCATTGTCATACTGCAGAATACATTTGGGGCCAATCAGATGCCTCCCTGATGGTATTGCAAACTAATGAACAACACTTAGGTTTTGACTTCCAGCTTATACATACTATATACATTTTACAGACACAATCTATTTTATAATAGTCATATTTTGTTCGTTTTTAGTCCCGGCCTTCCTCTAACCTACACCTTTATTTCTGATGTCCATTTTTTTTATTTCTATTTGCAATATATTTTTAACTGTGCTATTTCACAAAAGTTCCGAATCTATCTTACAGATATTTTACATTTATCTCGTTGTTATTAGTCCTACCCTTCAGCTTCATTCCTCCCATCTATCTCTTAACGCCATCCAGTTTTAATTTATATTTGCCATATATTTTTCAACTGTGCGGTGATGCTTCTCAAAAGCTCCAAACCTTTCTATTCTTATAGTTTCTACAAATTGTAAATTAAAGACAAACATTTTTGCTAAAAGTATTATTACATGATTAATCGATTGACTATGACTTTTCAGATCACCCAGTAGTGCTATTTGCAGAGTTAGCTCCAGGTAAGTGTTGCAATTCTTCAGCCATTCCTGGACCTGTGACCAAAGGTGAGCTACATATGTTACAGTACCAAAATAAATGATCTAATGACTCTGCCTCCTCGACTCAAAATTGAGCTCAGGTGCATTCTGTTTACATTGATTATCCTTGAGATGTTTCTACAACTTGATTTGAGTCCATCTGTGTTAAATTCAATTGATTGGACATGATTTGGAAAGGCACACCTGTCTATATAAGGTCCCACAGTTGACAGTGCATGTCAGAGCAAAAACCAAGCCATGAGGTCTAAGAAATTGTCCATAGAGTTTCGAGACAGGATTGTGTTGAGTCACAGACCTGGGGAAGGGTACCAAAACATTTCTGCAGCATTGAAAGTCCCCAAGAACACAGTGGCCTCCATCATTCTTAAATGGAAGAAGTTTGGAACCACCAAGACTCCTCCTAGAGCTAGCCGCCTGGCCAAACTGAGCAATTGGGGGAGAACTAGATGGTCACTCTGACAGAGCTCCAGAGTTCCTCTGTGGAGATGGGAGAACCTTCCAGAAGGACAACCATCTCTGCAGCACTCCACCAATTAAGCCTTTATGGTAGAGTTGCTAGACGGAAGCAACTCTTCAGTAAAAGGCACATGACAGCCAGCTGGGAGTTTGCCAAATGGCATCTAAAGGATTCTCAGACCATGAAAAACAAGATTCCCTGGTCTGATGATATCAAGGTTGAACTCTTTGACCGGAATGCCAACCGTCACGTCACGAGGAAACCTGGCACCATCCCTACGGTGAAGCATGGTGGTGGCAGCATCATGCTGTGGGGATGTTTTTCAGCGGCAGAGACTGCAAGACTAATCAGGATTGATGGAAATATGAACGGAGCCAAGTACAGAGAGATCCTTGATGAAAACCTGCTCCAGAGCGCTCAGGACCTCAGACTGGGGCGAAGGTTCACTTTCCAACAGGACAACGACCCTAAGCACACAGCCAAGACAACGCAGGAGTGGCTTCGGGACAAGTCTCTGAATGTCCTTGAGTGACTAAGCCAGAGCCCGGACTTGAACCCGATCAAACGTCTCTGGAGAGACCTGGAAATAGCTGTGCAGCAACGCTCCACATCCAACCTGACAGAGCTTGAGAGGATCTGCAGAGAAGAATGGGAGAAACTCCCTAAATACAGGTGTGCCAAGCTTGTAGCATCATACCCAAGTAGACTCGAGGCTGTAATCGCTGCCAAAGGTGCTTCAACAAAGTACTGAGTAAAGGGTCTGAATACTTATGTAAATGTGATATATATTTAAAAAATACATTTACAAACATTTCTAAAAAACTGTTTTTGCTTCGTCATTATGAGGTATTGTGTGTAGATTGATGAGGGAAAAAAACGATTGAATCAATTGTAGATTAACGTTGCAACGTAACAAAATGTGGACAAATAAAGGAATAAAGAATTGCATCACCATCTGAAACATTTCAACACAATGAATCCACCTCTGGCGTGATCTCAGTGAACGTGTTCTCAGGGCAACCCGTATTATTCTGTATGTACAGTGGGGGGAAAAAGTATTTAGTCAGCCACCAATTGTGCAAGTTCTCTCACTTAAAAAGATGAGAGAGGCCTGTAATTTTCATCATAGGTACACTTCAACTATGACAGACAAAATGAGGAAAGAAAATCCAGAAAATCACATTGTAGGATTTTTTATGAATTTATTTGCAAATTATGGTGGAAAATAAGTATTTGGTCACAAACAAACAAGCAAGATTTCTGGCTCTCACAGACCTGTAACTTCTTCTTTAAGAGGCTCCTCTGTCCTCCACTTGTTACCTGTATTAATGGCACCTGTTTGAACTTGTTATCAGTATAAAAGACACCTGTCCACAACCTCAAACAGTCACACTCCAAACTCCACTATGGCCAAGACCAAAGAGCTGTCAAAGGACACCAGAAACAAAATTGTAGACCTGCACCAGGTTGGGAAGACTGAATCTGCAATAGATAAGCAGCTTGGTTTGAAGAAATCAACTGTGGGAGCAATTATTAGGAAATGGAAGACATACAAGACCACTGATAATCTTCCTCAATCTGGGGCTCCACGCAAGATCTCACCCCGTGGGGTCAAAATGATCACAAGAACGGTGAGCAAAAATCCCAGAACCACACGGGGGGACCTAGTGAATGACCTGCAGATAGCTGGGACCAAAGTAACAAAGCCTACCATCAGTAACACACTACGCCGCCAGGGACTCAAATCCTGCAGTGCCAGACGTGTCCCCCTGCTTAAGCCAGTATATGTTCAGGCCCGTCTGAAGTTTGCTAGAGAGCATTTGGATGATCCAGATGAGGATTGGGAGAATGTCATATGGTCAGATGAAACCAAAATACAACTTTTTGGTAAAAACTCAACTCTTCGTGTTTGGAGGACAAAGAATGCTGAGTTGCATCCAAAGAACACCATACCTACTGTGAAGCATGGGGTGGAAACATCATGCTTTGGGGCTGTTTTTTCTGCAAAGGGACCAGGACGACTGATCCGTGTAAAGGAAAGAATGAATGGGGCCATGTATCGTGAGATTTTGAGTGAAAACCTCCTTCCATCAGCAAGGGCATTGAAGATGAAACATGGCTGGGTCTTTCAGCATGACAATGATCCCAAACTCACCGCCCGGCAACGAAGGAGTGGCTTCAGAAGAAGCATTTCAAGGTCCTGGAGTGGCCTAGCCAGTCTCCAGATCTCAACCCCATAGAAAATCTTTGGAGGGAGTTGAAAGTCCGTGTTGCCCAGCGACAGCCCCAAAACATCACTGCTCTAGAGGAGATCTGCATGGAGGAATGGGCCAAAATACCAGCAACAGTGTGTGAAAACCTTGTGAAGACTTACAGAAAACGTTTGACCTCTGTCATTGCCAACAAAGGGTATATAACAAAGTATTGAGATAAACTTTTGTTATTGACCAAATACTTATTTTCCACCATAATTTGCAAATAAATCCTACAATGTGATTTTCTGGATTTCTTTTTCTCATTTCGTCTGTCATAGTTGAAGTGTACCTATGATGAAAATTACAGGCATCTCTCATCTTTTTAAGTTGGAGAACTTGCACAATTGGTGGCTGACTAAATACTTTTTTGCCCCACTGTAAATATGTGACTCTCCATTTAGTATGCTACAGTGCACGCCATAGTTATTGCGACAGTGAAGCATTCTTTTCTTACTTTGGCTGTACTGTATACTCTAAAAGTATTTTGGCTCTGTGCTACCATGCTACAGATGCACACATATCATATCCCCAAGACATGCTAACCTTTCACCATTACAATAACAGTGGAGGTTAGCATTTTATAGCATACCCCCAAGACATGCTAACCTCTCACCATAACAATAACAGGGGAAGTTAGGTGTGATATTTTGTGTGTCTGTAACTTTTCCCACTCATAATTATTTACGATTCATTCAGAATTATCCGTAATCATAGTAGCATTAATGTAGAAGTGTTTAGAAACATATTATATTCTTATTTACAATAAAAGTGACTCCAAAATGACACAATACATTATTTACCATTAATTTCTATTGGCACAAAATAATTTGAAACCAAAACAGCTTGATGTAGCCTTTGTGTGTTATTAATACGGGACCAGATACTTTAATACACATGAGTTAATTTGTTCCAATACTTTGGTCCCCTAAAATGTGGGCTGCTGTAACTTCTAAATGGTTCACCTTCAAATTACCCCTCAAATGAAAGCTGACAGTCTGCACTTTAACCTGAAAGTCAAATTATTATCATTTTTCTTTTTTTTACCAGGTAAGTTGACTGAGAACACATTCTCATTTACAGCAATGACCTGGGGAATAGTTACAGTGGAGAGGAGGGGGGATGAATTAGTCAATTGTAAGCTGGGGATGATTAGGTGACCGTGATAGTATGAGGGACAGCTTGGGAATTTAGCCAGTTTGATTTCAAATCCAAACTTTTGGAGTATAGAGCCAAAAGACAAAAAGAATGCTTCGTTGTCCCAATAATTACGGACGTAGATGTTTCTTAGTAGCTCATAGTGACATATGCAAATTAGGGAGCCAAATGAACAGCTCTCCCACCAATGCCATTCAGAGGATATTGTATGTTATATTACATTAGGTTACATTATGAGCTGAATGTTATATTACGATAGGTTACATTATGAGCTGTATGTTATATTACATTAGGTTACATTATGAGCTGTATGTTAAATTACATTAGGTTACATTATGAGCTGTATGTTATATTACATTAAGTTACATTATGAGCTGTATGTTAAATTACATTAGGTTACATTATGAGCTGTATGTTATATTACATTAGGTTACATTATGAGCTGTATGTTAAATTACATTAGGTTACATTATGAGCTGTATGTTATATTACATTAGGTTACATTATGAGCTGTATGTTAAATTACATTAGGTTACATTATGAGCTGTATGTTATATTACATTAGGTTACATTATGAGCTGTATGTTAAATTACATTAGGTTACATTATGAGCTGTATGTTATATTACATTAGGTTACATTATGAGCTGTATGTTAAATTACATTAGGTTACATTATGAGCTGTATGTTATATTACATTAGGTTACATTATGAGCTGTATGTTATATTACATTAGGTTACATTATGAGCTGTATGTTAAATTACATTAGGTTACATTATGAGCTCTATGTTAAAATACATTAGGTTACATTATGACCTGTATGTTATATTACATTAGGGTACATTATGAGCTGAATGTTATATTACATTAGGTTACATTATGAGCTGTATGTTATATTACATTAGGTTACATTATGAGCTGTATGTTATATTACATTAGGTGACATTATGAGCTGTATGTTAAATTACATTAGATTACATTATGAGCTCTATGTTAAAATACATTAGGTTACATTATGAGCTGTATGTTATATTACATTAGAGTACATTATGAGCTGAATGTTATATTACATTAGGTTACATTATGAGCTGTATGTTATATTACATTAGGGTACATTATGAGCTGTATGTTATATTACATTAGGTTACAATATGAGCTGTATGTTATATTACATTAGGTTACATTATGAGCTGTATGTTATATTACATTAGGGTACATTATGAGCTGTATGTTATATTACATTAGGGTACATTATGAGCTGAATGTTATATTACATTAGGTTACATTATGAGCTGTATGTTATATTACATTAGGGTACAATATGAGCTGTATGTTATATTACATTAGGTTACAATATGAGCTGTATGTTATATTACATTAGGTTACATTATGAGCTGTATGTTATATTACATTAGGTTACATTATGAGCTGTATGTTATATTACATTAGGTTACATTATGATTTCTATGTTATATTACATTAGGGTACATTATGAGCTGTAATAGCGGTTGTACAACATAATATCATACGTCTTACCCGCTTATACATGAAAAGGTTAGATGAACTAAAATGATTAAAGGTTAAGTGAGTTTATGTAGTGAGGGTAGTGAGTTTAGGGGAAATAAAATGATTAAAGGTTAAATCAAATCAAATCAAATTTTATTTGTCACATACACATGGTTAGCAGATGTTAATGCGAGTGTAGTGAAATGCTTGTGCTTCTAGTTCCGACCATGCAGTAGTATCTAACAAGTAATCTAACAATTTCACAGCAACTACCTTATACACACAAGTGTAAAGGAATGATTACGAGTATGTACATATAAATATATGGATGAGCGATGGCTGACCGGCATAGGCAAGATGCAGTAGATGGTACGGAGTACAGTATATACATATGAGATGAGTAATGTAGGATATGTAAACATTATATAAATGGCATCGATTAAAGTGGCTAGTGATACATTTATTACATCCACCTTTTAATTATTTAAGTGGCTAGAGATTTGAGTCGATGGCCGAATGGCATAGGCAAGATTCAGTAGATGGTATAGAGTACAGTATATACATTTGATATTAGTAATGTCGGATATGTAAACATTATATACAAAATTGTTTAAAGTGGCTAGTGATACATTTGTTACGTCCAATTTTCAATTATTTAAAGTGGCTAGAGATTTAAGTCAGTATGTTGGCAGCAGCCACTCAATGTTAGTGGTGGCTGTTTAACAGTGCCTGATGTCCTTGAGATAGAAGCTGTTTTTCAGTCTCTCGGTCCCAGCTTTGATGCACCTGTACTGACCTCGCCTTCTGGATGATAGTGGGGTGAACATGCAGTGGCTAGGGTGGTTGTTGTCCTTGATGATCTTTTTGGCGGTGTAGGTGTCCTGGATGGCAGGTAGTTTACCCCCGGTGATGCATTGTGCAGTCCTCACTACCCTCTGGAGAGCCTTACGGTTGTGGGAAGAGCAGTTGCTGTACCAGGCGGTGATACAGCCCGACAGGATGCTCTCGATTGTGCATCTGTAGAAGTTTGTGAGTGATTTTGGTGACAAGACTAATTTATTCAGCCTCCTGAAGTTGAAGAGGTGCTGTTGTGCCTTCTTCACCACGCTGTGTGGGTGGACCATTTCAGTTTGTCCGTGAATGTGTACGCCGAGGAACTTAAAACTTTCCACCTTCTCCACTACTGTCCCATCGATGTGGATAGGGGGGTGCTCCCTCTGCTGTTTCCTGAAGTCCACGATCATCTCCTTAGTTTTGCTGATGTTGAGTGAGAGGTTATTTTCCTGACACCACACTCCGAGGGCTCTCACCTCCTCCCTGTAGGCCGTCTCGTCGTTGTTGGTAATCAAGCCTACCACTGTAGTGTCGTCAGCAAACTTGATGATTGAGTTGGATGCGTGCTTGGCCACGCAGTCATGGGTAAACAGGGAGTACAGGAGAGGGCTGAGAACGCACCCTTGTGGGCCCCCAGTGTTGAGGATCACTGGGGTGGAGAAATTGTTTCCTACCCTCACCACCTGGAGCCGGCCCATCAGGAGGTCCAGGACCCAGTTGCACAGGGCTGGGTCGAGACCTAGGGTCTCGAGCTTAATGACGAGCTTGGAGTGTACTATGGTGTTAAATGCTGAGCTGTAGTCGATGAACAGCATTCTTACATAGGTATTCCTCTTGTCCAGGTGGGTTAGGGCAGTATGCAGTATGTTTGCGATTGCGTCGTCTGTGGACCTATTGGGACGGTAAGCAAATTGGAGTGGGTCCAGTGTGTCTGGCAGGATGGAGGTGATATGATCCTTGACTAGTCTCTCAAAGCACTTCATGATGACGGAAGTGAGTGCTACGGGGCGATAGTCATTTAGCTCAGTTACCTTAGCTTTCTTGGGAACAGGAACAATGGTGGCCCTCTTGAAGCATGTGGGAAAAGCAGACTGGGACAGGGACTGATTGAATATGTCCGTAAACACACCAGCCACCTGGTCTGCGCATGCTCTGAGGACACGGCCAGGGATGCCATCTGGGCCGGCAGCCTTGCGAGGGTTAACACGCTTAAATGTTTTACTCACGTTGGCTGCGGTGAAGGTGAGCCCGCTGGTTTTGGTAGCGGGCCGTGTCGGTGGCCCTGTATTGTCCTCAAAGTGAGCAAAGAAGTTGTTTAGTTTGTCTGGGAGCAGGACATTGTGGTGCGCGATGGGGCTAGTTTTCTTTTTGTAGTCCGTGATTGACTGTAGACCCTGCCACATTCTTCTTGTGTCTGAGCCGCTGAATTTTGACTCTACTTTGTCTCTATATTGACGCTTAGCTTGTTTGATTGCCTTGCGAAGGGAATAGCTACACTGTTTGTATTCAGTCATGTTTCCGGGAGCCTTGCCCTGATTAAAAGCAGTGGTTCGCGCTTTCAGTTTTGCGCGAATGCTGCCATCAATCCACAGTTTCTGGTTGGGGAAGGTTTTAACAGTTGCTATGGGTACAACATCACCGATGCACTTGATAATAAACTCACTCACCGAATCAACGTATACATCAATGTTGTTGTCTGATGCTGTCCGGAACATATCCCAGTCCACGTGCTCGAAGCAATCTTGAAGCGTGGAATCAGATTGGTCGGACCAGCGTTGAACAGACCTGAGCACGGGCGTTTCCTGTTTTAGTTTCTGTCTGTAGGCTGGGAGCAACAAAATGGAGTCATGGTCAGACTTGCCGAAAGGAGGGCGGAGAATGGCCTTGTATGCGTCACGGAAGTTAGTATAACAATGATCAAGGATTTTACCAGCCCGGGTCGCACATTTGATATGCTGATAAAACTTAGGGAGCCTTGTTTTCAGATTAGCCTTGTTAAAATCCCCAGCCACAATAAATGCAGCCTCAGGATATGTGGTTTCCAGTTTACATAGAGTCCAATGAATTCCTTTCAGTGCCGTCGATGTGTCAGCTTGAGGGGGGATATATGCGACTGTGATTATAACTGAGGAGAATTCTCTTGGTAGATAATGCGGTCGGCATTTGATTGTAAGGAATTCTCTGTCAGGTGAACAAAAGGACTTGAGTTCCTGTATGTTGTTATGATCACACCACGACTAGTTAATCATAAGGCACACACCCCCGCCCTTCTTCTTACCAGATAGATGTTTGTTTCTGTCGGTGCGATGCGTGGAGAAACCATGTGGCTGTTCCGACTCTGATAATGTGTCCTGAGTGAGCCATTTTCCCGTGGAGCAAAGAACGTTGCAGTCGCTGATGTCTCTCTGGAAGGCAATCCTTGCTCGGATTTCGTCGACCTTGTTGTCCAGAGACTGGACATTGGCAAGTAGTATACTCGGGAGCGGTGCGCGATGTGCCCATCTACGGAGCCTGACCAGTACACCGCCCCGTCTCCCCCTTCTCCTGCGCCACCGTTGTTTTGGGTCGCAGGCTGGGATCCAGTCTATTGTCCTGGTTGGTGGACCAAACAGAGGATACACTACGGGAAAGTTGTATTCCTGGTCGTAATGTTGGTAAGTTGACATTGCTCTTATATCCAATAATTCCTCCCGGCTGTATGTAATAAAACTTAAGATTTCCCGGGGTAACAATGTAAGAAGTAATCCATAAAAAAACAAAATACTGCATAGCTTCCTGAGAACGTGAAGCGAGGCTGCCATCTTTGTCGGCGCTGGAAGTTAGTGAGTTTATGTAAGTGAGTTTATGTAGCAGGTTAGGGGAACTAAAATGATTAAAGGTTAAGTGAGTTTATGTAGCAGGTTAGGGGAACTAAAATGATTAAAGGTTAAGTGAGTTTATGTAGCAGGTTAGGGAACTAAAATGATTAAAGGTTAAGTGAGTTTATGTAGCAGGTTAGGGAACTAAAATGATTAAAGGTTAAGTGAGTTTATGTAGCAGGTTAGGGAACTAAAATGATTAAAGGTTAAGTGAGTTTATGTAGCAGGTTAGGGGAACTAAAATGATTAAAGGTTAAGTGAGTTTATGTAGCAGGTTAGGGGAACTAAAATGATTAAAGGTTAAGTGAGTTTATGTAGCAGGTTAGGGGAACTGGGTTGTTTAGAATGAGTGTTAGGGAAAGGGTTAGCTAAAATGCAACAGTTGTCGCTAACGCGACTTCCAACTCGCAACTTTTGGATTGCTAGACGGTCGCGGATTACGCCCACCCCAACCTCCCTTCTTTAGTTTCTGTCTCCAGTAACTAGACAAGAAGGGATCATACGTCTTGGGGGTTGCTCAGAAGGGCTCCGAGGGGCAGACTGAGGAGAGATATGGTGCAATGTTGTTATTGAGCTCTGTTATTTCAGGTTTTAATGTCACGTGCATAAGTACAGTGCAATGCCTTTCTTGCAAGCCCTGAACCCAACAGTGCAGTAATCAATAAACACATGAGAAAATTAAAAAAAGAAATGAGAAGAACACAAGAAAAGAAGAAGCTATATACAGGGTTCCAATGTTTTCCAATGGGCAGGGATACTGGAGTGGAAGATGTGTATGGGGTGGGGGGAGGATAAGGTGACTTGGCAACAGGATGTATGATAAACAGAGATCGAATCAGTGTGTGTTGAGTGACTAGGAGTCAGTGTAAATGTGTGTGCATGTTATGTGTGTGTGTGTCAGAGTGGCATGAGAGTTTGCATAAAAATGAATACAAAGGGCAACTCAGATAGTCTGTGTATCCATTATGTTAGCTATTTAGAAGTCTTATAGCTTGGGGATTGAAGCTGTTAAGGAGACTGTTGGCATCAGACTTAAGGAAGCAGAGAGAACAGTCTGTGGCTTGGGTGGCTGTAGTCTTTGACAATTTTCCGGATCTTCCTTTCACACCGCCTGATATCGAGTGCGGTGCTGTTGCCATACCAAGCAGTGATGCAGCCAGTCAAGATGCTGTCATTGGTGCAGCTGAATTTTGTGGAATTTTGAGTGCCCATGCCAAACTTTTGAAACTTCCTGAGGGAGAAGAGACTTCTTCACGACTGTGTGCACGTGTGGACCATTTTAAGTTCTTAGTGATTTGGACCACGAGGAACTTGAAGCTCGTCAGCTTCGTCCCCCCCCCCCTGTAGTCCACAATCAGCTCATTTGTCTTGCTGACGTTGAGGGAGAGGTTGTCTCTGACCTCCTCCCTATAGGCTGCCTCATCGTCGTCTGTGATCTGTCCTACCACCGTTGTGTCGTCAGCAAATTTGATGATGGTGTTGGAGTCGTGCGTGGCCAAACAGGGAGTACAGGAGGGGACTAAGCACACACCTCTCTGGGGCCCACATGTTGAGGGTCAGCGTGGCACATGTGTTGTTAGCTACCCTCACTACCTGGGGTCGGCTCGTCAGGAAGTCCACGATCCAGTTGCAGAGGGAGGTGTTCAGTCCCAGGGTCCTAAGCTTGATTACGAGCTTGGAGGGCACTATGGTGTTGAACACTGAGCTATAGTCAATAAACAGCATTCTCACATAGTTATTTCTCTATCTAGGTGGGTGAGGGCAGTGGGGAGTGCAATCGAGATTTCTTCGTCTATCGATCTGGTTGGGGCGATATGCAAATTGGAGCGGGTCTGGGATGATGGAGTTGATGTGTGCCATAACCAGTCTGTCAAAGCACTTCATGATTACAGATGTGAATGCTACAGAGCGGTAGTCATTGTGGCATGAAGACTTAGAGTTCTTGGGAACAGAAATGATGGTAGTCATCATAAAACAGACTGGGACAAGGAGAGGTTGAAAATACGGTGAATATGCCTGCCAGCTGATCTGCTCTGTTCACATCCACAGTGTAGATGTGCAGGGTTGTTTGCTTTCTATTAGCTTTTTGACTTCATGGATTTGACAGAACTTGACTGAGCAGCTTCATTCCAATGTTTACTGTGTTGAACACGGTTAAGGTTTTACTGATTCAACTGTCCTCTGCTGATAAGCATTACCTCCTGTCCCCTCCCCTCCCCTCCTATCCCATCCTCTCCTCTCCTTTCCTCCTCTCCTCTCCTCTCCTCTCCTCTCCTCCCCTCCTCTCCAGCTGAATGATAGTCCTGAGGAGACTCAGGTCTGATTTACGGCCAGAGACGTGCTATTCAAGGGGCCAAGGTCGTGCCAGAACTTAATTCACGGCAGAGGCATTTGAATATGTCAGTGAGGTGTGTGTGTGTGTGTGTGTGTGTGTGTGTGTGTGTGTGTGTGTGTGTGTGTGTGTGTGTGTGTGTGTGTGTGTGTGTGTGTGTGTGTGTGTGTGTGTGTGTGTGTGTGTGTGTGTGTGTGTGTGCGTGCGTGCGTGCGTGCGTGCGTGCGTGTGTGTCAGTGGCACAAGGATATCTCCTGATGACACAAAGAGCTACTGGAGCCTTTTAGTTTTATAATTTCTAATTTAGTTTATTTAACCTTTATTTAAGAAGGCAAGTCAGTTAAGAACAAATTCTTATTTACAATGACAGCCTACCAAAAGGCAAAAGGCCTCCTGCGGCGACAGGGACTGGGATTAAAAATACAAATATAGGACAAAGCACAAATCACGACAAAAGAGACACTACATAAAGAGAGACCTAAGGCAACAACATAACAAGGCAGCAACACATGACAACACAGCATGATAGCAACACAACATGACAACAACATGGAAGCAACACATGACAACAACACAACATGACAACATGGCAGCAACACAACATGACAACAACACAACATGACAACTACATGGCAGCAACACAACATGGCAGCAATGCAACATGGCAGCAACGCAACATGGCAGCAGCACAAAACATGGTACAAACATTATTGGGCACAGACAACAGCACAAATGGCAAGAAGGACGATACGTCAGGCGAAGCAGCCACAACCGTCAGTAAGAGTGTCCCATGATTGAGTCTTTTAATGAAGAGATGGAGATAAAACGGGCCAGTTTGAGTGTTTTTTGCAGCTTGTTCCAGTCGCTAGCTGCAGCGAACTGAAAAGACGAGTGACCCAGGGATGTGTGTGCTTTGGGGACCTTGGGTGTTGTATGTGGAGGATGAGGGCTGCAGTAGATATCTCAGATAGAGGGGGAGTGAGGCCTAAGAGGGTTTTATAAATAGCATTATAAATAAGCAGTGGGTCTTGCGACGGGTATACAGCGATGACCAGTTTACAGAGGAGTGTAGAGTGCAGGGATGTGTCCTATAAGGAACATTGGTGGCAAATCTGTTGGCCGAATGGTAAAGAACATCTAGCCCCTCGAGCTCACCCTTACCTGCCGATCTATAAAATTATGTCTCCGTAATCTAGCATGGGTAGGATGGTCATCTGAATTAGGGTTAGTTTGGCAGCTGGGGTGAAAGAGGAGCGATTACGATAGAGGAAACCAAGTCTAGATTTAACTTTAGCCTGCAGCTTTGATATGTGCTGAGAGAAGGACAGTGTACAGTCTAGCCATACTCCCAAGTACTTGTATAAGGTGACTACCTCAAGCTCTAAACCTTCAGAGGTAGTGATCACATCTGTGGGAAGAGGGACATTCTTCTTACCAAACCACATGACCTTTGTTTTGGAGGTGTTCAGAACAAGGTTAAGGGTAGAGAAAGCTTGTTGGACACTTAGAAAGCTTTGTTGTAGAGCGTTTAACATAAAATCTGGGGAGGGGCCAGCTGAGTATAAGACTGAGCTATGTTGTTGATGTAAATTGAGAAGAGCGTGGGGCCTAGGACCGAGCCTTGGGGTACTCCCTTGGTGACAGGCAGTGGCTGAGACAGCAGATGTTCTGACTTTATACACTGCACTGTTTGAGAGAGGTAGTTAGCAAACCAGGCCAAAGACCCCTCAGAGACACCAATACTCCTTAGCCGGTCCACAAGAATGGAATGGTCTACCGTATCAAAAGCTTTGGCCAAGTCATTAAAAATAGCAGCACGGAATCTTAGAATCATGGCAATGTTGACATCTTTCAGGACCTTTAAGGTTGCAGTGACACAACCATAACCTGAGTGGAAACCAGATTGCATATCATAGAGAATACTATAGACATCAAGACAGCCAGTCAGTTTTGCCAACACTTTTGATAAACAGGGCAAATAGAAATCGGCCTATAACAGCTGGGATCAGCTTGATCTCCCCCTTTAAATAAAGGATGCACCGTGGCTGCCTTCCAAGCAATGGGGAACCTCCCCAGAGAAGACAGAGAGAGGCTTGGCGATGACAGGGGCAGAAACCTTAAAGAAGAAAGGGTCTAAACCATCTGACCCAGATGTTTTTTTTTGGGGGGGTCACGTCTAAACCTGTGGGGTGAGAGGATCTCTCTCTCTCTCAATTCAATTTGCAATTCATTGGCATGGGAAAGATATGTCGATAATATCCAAAAGAGAAATAAACAATAAAAATGTACAGTAAACATTACACTCACAAAAGAAAAGATACATTTCTAATGACATATTATGTGCAAATAGTTAAAGTACAAAAGATAAAATAAATAAACATAAATATGGATATTTACAATGGTGTTTGTTCTTCACTGGTTGCCCTTTTCTTGTGGCAACAGGTCACAAATCTTCCTGCTGTGATTGCACACTGTGGTATTTCACCCAATAGATATGGGAGTTTATCAAAATTGGGTTTGTTTTCAAATTCTTGGTGAATATCTCTCTCTTCCCCTCTGTCTCTCTCTCCCCCTCTCTCTCTCTCCCCCTCTGTCTCTGTCTCTCTCTCTCCCCCTCTGTCTCTGTCTCTCTCTCTCCCCCTCTGTCTCTCTCTCTCTTCCCCTCTGTCTCTGTCTCTCTCTCCCCTTCTCTCTCTCTCTCTTCCCCTCGGTCTCTCTCTTCCCCTCTGTCTCTTTCTCCCCCTCTCTCTCTTAACCCTCTGTCTCTCTCCTCCCCTCTGTCTCTCTCTCCCCTTCTCTCTCTCTCTTATCCCTCTGTCTCTCTTCCCCTCTGTCTCTCTCTTCCCCTCTGTCTCTCTCTCCCCCTCTCTCTCTTCCCCTTTGTCTCTCTCTTCCCCTCTGTCTCTCTCCCCCTCTGTCTCTTCCCCTCTCTCTCTTCCCCCTCTCTCTCTTCCCTCTGTCTCTCTCTCCCCTCTCTCTTCCCTCTCTCTCTTCCCTCTGTCTCTCTTCCCCCTCTCTCTCTCCCACTCTCTCTCTCCCCCCACTCTCTCTCTCTCTCTCTCTCTCTCTCTCTCTCTCTCTCTCTCTCTCTCTCTCTCTCTCTCTCTCTCTCTCTCTCTCTCTCTCTCTCTCTCTCTCTCTCTCTCCCTCTCTCTCTCCCCCTCTCTTTCTCTATCTCTCCCTCTCTCTCTCGTCCCCTCTCTCTCTCTCTCCCTCTTCCTTTCCCCTCCTTACTCCTCCCAGCTGGGTTACTGGGGCTGTTGCTGCGATGTCCTCTAAGCCTGGCCCCCTCTTCTTTCATCTCCTCATCTTTTCCCCCTTCCCCTGCTCTACTCTCTATTTTCCTCTCCCTCCCATGTGGCTGTCCTCTGCCCTCTGCTCCTCTCCCCTAACATAGCCTCTTCTTCCTCCTCCTCCTCCTCCTCCTCCTCCTGTACACTGCTGTGAACTGTGGCTGTGATGTCCTCATAACCATTTCTATTTTAATAATTTAGAAGCAGCTCTTATCCAGAGCGACTTACAGTGGGTGGTACATGTTTCCTAAAAAAAGCATCTATCAGCAAAGTCAGATTTAGTAAGGGGGAAAAAAGTAAAGTGTGAATGGGGTGGGGGGAATATTTAAATTACTCTTTGAAGAGGTAAGGTTTCAGAAGATGGGCAGGGGGCTCTGCAGTCCTAGCTTAAGGGGGAAGCTGGTTCCACCATTCAGGGTGCCAGGACAGAGAAGAGCTTGGACTGGGCTGAGTTGGAGCTGCCCTCCCGTAGGGGTAGGAAGGCCAAGAGTAGCAGAACGGAGTGCTCCGGTTGGGGTGTAGGGTGTGAGCATTGCCTGAACGTAGGGAGGGGCAGTTCCTCTTGCTGCTCCATAGGGAAGCACCATGGTCCTGTAGTGGATGCAAGCTTCGACTGGAAGCCAGTGGAGTGTGAGGAAGAGCGTGGTGGGAGAACTTGGGAAGCCAGTGGAGTGTGAGGAAGAGCGGGGTGGGAGAACTTGGGAAGCCAGTGGAGTGTGAGGAGGATCGGGTGGGAGAACTTGGGAAGCCAGTGGAGTGTGAGGAAGAGCGGGGTGGGAGAACTTGGGAAGCCAGTGGAGTGTGAGGAGGAGCGGGGTGGGAGAACTTGGGAAGCCAGTGGAGTGTGAGGAGGAGCGGGGTGGGAGAACTTGGGAAGCCAGTGGAGTGTGAGGAGGAGCGGGGTGGGAGAACGTGGGAATGTTGAACACCAGGCGGGCTGCAGCGTTCTGGATAATTTGCAGGGGTTTGATGACAGATGCAGGGAGCCCAGCCAACAGTGATTTGCAATAGTCCAGAGCGAGTCACTGCTTTGATGTTTGCAGTGAACTACAGCATGTTGTCCAGGGTCACGCCAAGGATCTTTGCACTCTGGGAGGGGGGCACAGTGGAGTTGTCAACCGTGATGGCGAGATCTTGGAGCGGGCAGGCCTTCCCCGGGAGGAAGAGCAGCTCTTTCTTATCGAGATTAAGCTTGAAGTAGTGAACCGACATCCAAGCTGAGATATCTGCCAGGCACGCAGAGAGGCGTGTCGCCACCTGAGTCTCAGAAGGGGGGAAGGAGAAAAGTAGTTGAGTGTCGTCCACATAGCAATAATAGGAGAGACTATGTGAGGATATGACGGAGCCCAGTGACTGGCAGAGCAGAGAGCCTCCGTGACACAGAGAAGGGCAATTGAGTGACCCATCTTGAAACCTGACTGGTTAGGGTCAAGAAGATCATTCTCAGAGAGATAGTAAGAGAGTTGGTCAGAGACGCTTAAGTGTTTTAGAAAGATGATAAAGAAGGGATACCGATCTGTCGTTCTTTGACGTCAGAGAAGTCGAGTGTTGGTTTCTTGAGGAGGGGAGCAACTCGGGCCATTTTGAAGTCAGAGTGGATGCAGCCAGTGGTCAGGGATGAGTTGATGAGGGAAGTGTGGAATGGGAGAAGGTCTCCAGAGATTGTCTGGAGAAGGGGATGGGGTTGAGCAGGCAGGTTGTCGGGCAGGTTGTCAATTCATTTGGAGAGAGAGGGGAGAAAGAGGCCAAGGTGTAGGGTTGTTCTGTGTGAGTGGGACCAGTGGACTCAATAGGCTGTGAATGAGGAGCGGATGTCGTCAACCTTCTTTTCAAAGTGGTTGACAAAGTCGTCCGCAGAGAGGGAGGACGGAGGGGGTGGAGGATTAAGGCGGGAGGAGAAGGTGGAAAAGAGTTTCCTAGGGTTAGAGGCAGAAGCTTGGCATTTAGAATGATATAAAGTAGCTTTAGCAATGGATACAGAGGAAGAGAAAGTAGAGAGGAGGGAGTGAAAGGATGATAGGTCCTCCGGAAGTTTAGTTTTCCTCCATTTCCTTTCAGCTTCCCACAGCCCTGTTCTGTCACTCAGCCACGGTGCAAGAGGGGAGGAAAAGGGACAGTGCAAGTCATATGATGCGAAAAGAGAGGAGAGTAGGGTTGAAGAGGCAGAATGAGGAGACAGGAGGGAGAAGGATTTAGCAGAAGGGACAGATGGTAATGTAGAAGAGGAGAGAGTAGTGGGAGGGAGAGAGAGAAGATTTCGACGTCGCATGACCATCTGGGTAGGGGCTGAGTGGTTAGGGTTGGAGGAGAGGGAGACAGAAAAGAAAACTAAGTAGTGATCAGAGACCTGGAGGGGGTTGCAGTGAGATTAGTAGGAGAACAGAGACCTGGAGGGGGGTTGCAGTGAGATTAGTAGGAGAACAGAGACCTGGAGGGGGGTTGCAGTGAGATTAGTAGGAGAACAGAGACCTGGATGGGGGTTGCAGTAAGATTAGTAGGAGAACAGAGACTTGGAGGGGGGGTTGCAGTGAGATTAGTAGGAGAACAGAGACCTGGAGGGGGTTAGAGTGAGATTAGTAGGATAACAGAGACCTGGAGGGGGGTTGCAGTGAGATTAGTAGGAGAACAGAGACTTGGAGGGGGGGTTGCAGTGAGATTAGTAGGAGAACAGAGACCTGGAGGGGGTTAGAGTGAGATTAGTAGGATAACAGAGACCTGGAGGGGTTACAGTGAGATTAGTAGGAGAACAGAGACCTGGAGGGGTTGCAGTGAGATTAGTAGGAGAACAGAGACCTGGATGGGGGTTGCAGTGAGATTAGTAGGAGAACAGAGACTTGGAGGGGGGGTTGCAGTGAGATTAGTAGGAGAACAGAGACCTGAAGGGGGTTGCAGTGAGATTAGTAGGAGAACAGAGACCTGGAGGGGGTCGCAGTGAGATTAGTAGGAGAACAGAGACCTGAAGGGGGTTGTAGTGAGATTAGTAGGAGAACAGAGACCTGGAGGGGTTGCAGTGAGATTAGTAGGAGAACAGAGACCTGGAGGGGGTTGCAGTGAGATTAGTAGGAGAACAGAGACCTGGATGGGGGTTGTAGTGAGATTAGTAGGAGAACAAAGACCTGGAGGGGGGTTGCAGTGAGATTAGTAGGAGAACAGAGACCTGGAGGGGATTGCAGTGAGATTAGTAGGAGAACAGAGACCTGGAGGGGTTGCAGTGAGATTAGTAGGAGAACAGAGACCTGGAGGGTTGCAGTGAGATTAGTAGGAGAACAGAGACCTGGAGGGGTTGCAGTGAGATTAGTAGGAGAACAGAGACCTGGAGGGGGGTTGCAGTGAGATTAGTAGGAGAACAGAGACCTAGAGGGGGGTTGCAGTGAGATTAGTAGGAGAACAGAGACCTGGAGGGGGTTACAGTGAGATTAGTAGGAGAACAGAGACCTGGAGGGGGTTGCAGTGAGATTAGTAGGAGAACAGAGACCTGGATGGGGGTTGTAGTGAGATTAGTAGGAGAACAGAGACCTGGAGGGGGTTGTAGTGAGATTAGTAGGAGAACAGAGACCTGGAGGGGTTACAGTGAGATTAGTAGGAGAACAGAGACCTGGAGGGGGTTACAGTGAGATTAGTAGGAGAACAGAGACCTGGAGGGGGGTCGTAGTGAGATCAGTAGGAGAACAGAGACCTGGAGGGGGGTTGCAGTGAGATTAGTAGGAGAACAGAGACCTGGAGGGGGGTTGCAGTGAGATTAGTAGGAGAACAGAGACCTGGAGGGGGGTTGCAGTGAGATTAGTAGGAGAACAGAGACCTGGAGGGTTGTTGCAGTGAGATTAGTAGGAGAACAGAGACCTGAAGGGGGGTTGCAGTGAGATTAGTAGGAGAACAGAGACCTGGAGGGGGGTTGTAGTGAGATCAGTAGGAGAACAGAGACCTGGAGGGGGTTGCAGTGAGATTAGTAGGAGAACAGAGACCTGGAGGGGTTGCAGTGAGATTAGTAGGAGAACAGAGACCTGGAGGGGGTTGCAGTGAGATTAGTAGGACAACAGAGACCTGGAGGGGGGTTGCAGTGAGATTAGTAGGAGAACAGAGACCTGGAGGGGGGTTGCAGTGAGATTAGTAGGAGAACAGAGACCTGGAGGGGGTTGCAGTGAGATTAGTAGGACAACAGAGACCTGGAGGGGTTGTAGTGAGATTAGTAGGAGAACAGAGACCTGGAGGGGGGTTGTAGTGAGATTAGTAGGAGAACAGAGACCTGGAGGGGTTGTAGTGAGATTAGTAGGAGAACAGAGACCTGGAGGGATTGCAGTGAGATTAGTAGGAGAACAGAGACCTGGAGGGGGGTTGCAGTGAGATTAGTAGGAGAACAGAGACCTGGAGGGGGGTTGCAGTGAGATTAGTAGGAGAACAGAGACCTGGAGGGGGGATTAGTAGGAGATCAGAGACCTGGAGGGGGGTTGCAGTGAGATTAGTAGGAGAACAGAGACCTGGAGGGGGGATTAGTAGGAGAACAGAGACCTGGAGGGGGGATTAGTAGGAGAACAGAGACCTGGAGGGGGTTGTAGTGAGATCAGTAGGCAAACAGCCTCTAGTAAAGAGGAGGTCAAGTCTGTTGCCTGCCTTGTGAGTTGGAGGTGATTGGGAAAGGGTGAGGTCAAAATAGGCAAGCACTCACAGTATTGCTTACGGCTCCTTTTCCAACAATGCAGAGTTAAAGGTAAAAAAAATAGAAGTAGTGACATGAGGAATAAATGCACGGTGAACATAACATGACTGTATACAGGGAGTACCAGTACTGAGTCGATGTGCAGGGGTAACAGGTAATAACATGACTGTATACAGGGAGTACCAGTACTGAGTCGATGTGCAGGGGTAACAGGTAATAACATGACTATATACAGGGAGTACCAGTACTGAGTCGATGTGCAGGGGTAACAGGTAATAACATGACTATATACAGGGAGTACCAGTACTGAATCGATGTGCAGGGGTAACAGGTAATAACATGACTATATACAGGGAGTACCAGTACTGAGTCGATGTGCAGGGGTAACAGGTAATAACATGACTGTATACAGGGAGTACCAGTACTGAGTCGATGTGCAGGGGTAACAGGTATTAACATGACTATATACAGGGAGTACCAGTACTGAGTCGATGTGCAGGGGTAACAGGTAATAACATGACTGTATACAGGGAGTACCAGTACTGAGTCGATGTGCAGGGGTAACATGTAATAACATGACTGTATACAGGGAGTACCAGTACTGAGTCGATGTGCAGGGGTACGAGGTAATTACATGACTATATACCAGTGTTGGAAAAAGTACTACATTTTTATGCTTCAAATCAAATTTTATTAGTCACATGCACCGAATACAACAGGTGTAGACCTTACAGTGAAATGCTGACTTACAGGCCCTTAACCAAAAATGCAGTTAAAAAAAATACAGACAAGAATAATAAATAAAAGTAACTAGTAATTAAAGAGCATCAGTAAAATAACAATAGCGATACTATACAAATCCCCGAGCTGACAAGATAAAAATCTGTCGTTCTTCCCCTGAACAAGGCAGTTAACCCACTGTTCCTAGGCAGTCATTGTAAATAAGAATTTGTTCTTAACTGATTTGCCTAGTTAAGTAAAGGTAAAATAAAAATGTTTAAATAAATAAATGTGCAGGGGCACTGGTTAGTTGAGGTTACATGTATATGTAGGTAGAGTTATTAAAGTGACTATGCACAGATAATAACAAGAGAGTAGCAGCGTTGTTAAAGAGGGGAGGGACAATGTAAATAGTGTGGGTAGCCATTTGATTAGATGTTCAGGAGTCTTATGGCTTGGGGGGGTAGAAGCTGTTTATAAGCCTCTTGGACCTAGACTTGGCGCTCCGGGTACCACTTGCCGTGCGGTAGCAGAGAGAGCAGTCTATGACTAGGGTGGCTGGAGTATTTGACAATTTTCAGGGCCTTCCTCTGACACCGCCTGGTATAGAGGTCCTGGATGGCAGGGAGCTCGGCCCAAAGTGATGTACTGTGACGTACTCGTCACCCTCTGTAGCGCCTTGCAGTCTGTCTGGCACTTAGATTGATTACAGCTGGAGAATGGAGCAGTACATCAATACTGACAATTAAAAGTACTGAGGAAAAAGTAATTGCAAATGTGAAGAACCCGATCGAGTGTGTTTACTTAAAAAAAAGTGGATAAAGTGGCTTTCTAGATTTGGTCTTCTGAGAGTGGAGTTGTGTCATAGATCTTTATCTGGTCATTAGGATGCTGTCTGTGGTCAGATGAAGGTTGCATCCTAAATGGCACCCTATTCCCTATATAGTGCACTACTTTTAGACCAGAGTTGGGCCCTAGACAAAAGTAGTGCACTATGTAGGGAATAGGGTGCCATTTGGGATGTAGACGAAGTGTCAGTGAAGGACATTTTTAGTTTAAATACTTGACAATGAGTGAGACAAAGTGATTATCTACGGTCTGGTCTGGATAGATCTGTCACTTAATAAAGCTCAACCATGGAAAGACAATCAGGATGAGGAGATCGAAATGACAAATTACATTCTATTCCCTCTTAAAGACTCGTTCTATTCCCTCTCAAAGACTCATTCTATTCCCTCTCAAAGACTCATTCTATTCCCTCTCAAAGAATCATGCTATTCCCTCTCAAATTACATTCTATTCCCTCTCAAAGACTCATTCTATTCCCTCTCAAATTACATTCTATTCCCTCTCAAAGACTCATTCTATTCCCTCTCAAAGACTCATTCTATTCCCTCTCAAAGACTCATTCTATTCCCTCTCAAAGACTCATTCTATTCCCTCTCAAAGACTCATTCTATTCCCTCTCAAAGACTCATTCTATTCCCTCTCAAAGACTCGTTCTATTCCCTCTCAAAGACTCGTTCTATTCCCTCTCAAAGACTCGTGATATTCCCTCTCAAATTACATTCTATTCCCTCTCAAAGACTCATTCTATTCCCTCTCAAAGACTCATTCTATTCCCTCTCAAAGACTCGTGATATTCCCTCTCAAAGACTCGTGATATTCCCTCTCAAATGACACCCTATTCCCTTTGAAGTGTGCAATACTTTTGACCAAAGCCGATGTGACATCTGAAAATGTAAAGATTTTGAAATGTGTTTTGTCAAGCAGTGAAAACATAGGAAACACTACAATATGCCAGAAGAAGTTGAAATACAGTATCTCAGAGGTCCCTAGGCCTTGTGCTCACCAGCTTCAGCACCATATTATAGCATGGTGTCCGATCTGTTTGTGCTGTCTTGACAATTCGTGACGATGACCCTAGTTGGCAAGACAGCACAAACAGATCTGGGACCAGGTTAGCTACAGTCAGCCATATTTAGAGAGTTTGGCCAACTTTTAGAACGAACACCATGTTAGCGTCTCTGACAGTTCCCTATGAAATGACCTGCTGTAAACAAGCAAAACAGAGCAGTGAATTTAAACAGACCTATTTATTGATTAGCATTCGGGATAATGTGCATCCACGTCTGTGCTGTGTAGTGGTGTCAACGAATTGAATATCCGCTTTCACTGGACATCTTCATAGGTTTTAAAAACGAATCAGAAATAAACAGCACAAAGCGGAACCGTCAATTATCACTTAACAACGGCTATGGAGGAGAACGCTCTCGGAGCGTTCAGACAGAAACCGCATTGGATCAACTCTCTATGTATATGACTCAATTATGATCATAATTCAAACTTGTCCAAATGAGTAATCAATATCAAAGTATGAGAATTTGTACATTCATCCTGCATCCATCCTACATCCACCCTCCATCCATTCTGCATCTTACATCCATCCATCCATCCATTCTGCAACCATCATACATCCATCCTCCATCCATCCATCCAACCTCCATCGATTCATCCATCCATCATCCATCCGTTCATCCTCCATCCGTCCATCATCATCCATCATCATCCATCCTCCATCCATCCAACATCCATCCATCCTCCATTCATCGTCCATCCGTCGTCCATCCATCCATCCATCCTCCATCCATCCATCGTCCATCAACCATTCTGCATCCATCCATCCATCATCCGTCCATCCTCCATCTTGCATCCATCATCCATCGTCCATCTGTCATCCATCCATCATCATCCCTCCATCCATCCATCCATCCATCCATCCATCCATCCATCCATCCATCATCCATCCATCCTGCATCCATCCTCCATCCATCCTAGCTACAGACAGTAAGTGACTCCATCAGCACATCAGAATGGATTCTTAATTATGTCAGGGGAGCTGTTGTGTAGACGACTAGGTATTAGGGTGTATTAGACACTAACAACACTGAGAACACTTCATCAGACGCCACTCTACTCTCAGCCGCAGGACAGCAAGCCTGCGTCCCAAATGACACCCTATTCCCTACATAGTGCACTACTTTAGACCGGAGCCCTCCCTATGGGCCCTGGTCAAAAGTAATGCACTAATAGGGAATAGGGTGCCATTTGGGACGACATTATTAGTGTGGTAGGTGATCAACTAATGTACTTTCCTCTCCACTCCACAACCAGCTGACTGAATGCTCGGTGGGCAAGACAAGCACTCCACACTACCTCTAATACAGGCTGTTAACAATAATGACTTCCTCCACCATTTAGCTCCCCTGATGATAAACACGCTGGTGAGCGACTAGCGTTCAATATCATTACCATCAACACCTGTGACACCTGCAAATGTTGGTTGAGAGAGAAAATGCTACGATCAGCTCATTTGGGGGTAATAGAGTGTTAAATGCTAGGTGTATGGAAAGGCTATGAAGGTAATTGTATTTGAAATCAATAAGAATTATAAAGGGTCTTACACTCCCATTCAGGGCACACTTGTGTAGGGCGCCTCTTGGGACTTACCCTTTTTCATTTAGGACACTTCTTAGCCTTGAATTGAGCCCCTCCCACTAAACTCAGGGCTGGTGCTGGATTCAAAGACCGTACTTCATACGGTCCTATTGAAACACAGAGATGTCAATGTGGTTATTGAGGCTAACCCATTTAGGCTACTCTAATGTAGGGCACTTCCATTTCAGGACACTCTCATGCAGCGTGCCTCTTGGAACTCAGGCCTACTCTAGGTTCTTGCACTCCCATTTAGGATACCTCTTGGGACTCTCCCACCAAGGCAAGGGCCTTTAAATTATTTAATTTAAATGATGTAAACACCCCTATTTTATATGGTCCTAACCAAAAACAGAGCTGTCAATTTGGTTATTGAGGTAACTCTCATGAAGGGAGCGTCTTGGGACCCTCTTAGCTATGAACTGAGCTCCTTTTCATCCGAGGACAGAACCCTTAGAGAGGTACTGTATTTAAACACCATATTTGATACAGAGCTCTCAACATGTGGCCCAGAGTTGTATCCGGTAGCAAATATCTTTAGTGCATTCGGAAAATATTCAGACCCCTTTCACATTTTGTTGTGTATCAGCCTTATTCTAAAAGGGATTAAATAAATAAAAAAATCCTCATCAATCTACAAATAATAACCCATAATGACAAAGTGAAAACTGAATTACCTTATTTACATAAGTATTCAGACCCTTTGCGATGAGAATCAAAATTGAGCTCAGGTGCATTCTGTTTACATTGATCATCCTTGAGATGTTTCTACAACTTGATTGGAGTCCACCTGTGGTAAATTAAATTAATTGGACATGATTTGGAAAGGCACACACCTGTCTACATAAGGTCCTACAGTTGATAGTGCATGCCAGAGCAAAAACCAAGCAATGAGGTCGAAGGAATTGTCCGTAGAGCACTGAGACAGGATTGTGTCGAGGCACAGATCTGGGGAAGGGTACTAAAACATTTCTGCAGCATTGAAGGTCCCCAAGAACACAGTGGCCTCCATCATTCTTAAATGGAAGAAGTTTGGAACCAACAAGGCTCTTAGATCTGTCCGACCCGGCCAAACTGAGCAATCGGGGGAGAAGGGCCTTGGTCAGGGAGGTGACCAAGAAACCAATGGTCACTCTGACAGAGCTCTAGAGTTCCTGTGTGGAAGAAGTTGGGAGAACCTTACAGAAGTACAACCATCTCTGCAGCACTCCACCAATCAGGCCTTTATGATAGAGTGGCCAGATGGAAGCCACTCCTCAGTAAAAGGCACATGACAGCCAGCTGGGAGTTTGTAAAAAGGCACCTAAAGGACAAGATTCTCTGGTCTGATGAAACCAAGATTGAACTCTTTGGACTGAATTCCAAGCGTCACGTCTGGAGGAAAACTGGCACTATCCCTACGGTGAAGCATGGTGGTGGCAGCATCATGCTGTGGGAATGTTTTTCAGCGGCAGGGGCTGGGAGACTAGTCAGGATCGAGGGAAAGATGAACGGAGCAAAGTACAGAGAGATCCTTGATGAAGACCTGCTCCAGAGCGAGGATTTAAGTTACCCAGACTATTTGCATTGCCCCCCCACCTCCTCTAATCACGCAGCTGCTACTCTCTATTATCATCTATGCATAGTCACTGTAATAACTAAATGTACATATTAGCTCAATTACCTTGATTAACCGGTGCCCCCTCACATTGACTCTGTACTCACTGTTGTTATTTTACTGCTGCTCTTTAATTACTTCTTCCTTTTATTTATTTTATTTCTTATTCTTATTCATATTTTTAAACTGCATTGTTGGTTAAGGGCTTGTAAGTAGGCATTTCACTGTAAGGTGATGGCTCTGACCTAGACGGCTCTGACCTAGAATATGTGGACAACTACAAATACCTAGGTGTCTGGCTAGACTGTAAACTCTCCTTCCAAACCCACATTAAAACATCTCCAATCCAAAGTCAAATCTAGAATCGGCTTTCTATTTCGCAACAAAGCCTCCTTCACTCATGCTGCCAAACTTGCACTAGTAAAACTGACTATTCTACCGATCCTCGACTTCGACGATGTCATCTACAAAACAGCTTCCAATACTCTACTCAGCAAACTGGATGCAGTCTATCACAGTGCAGTCTATCACACTCCAAAGCCCCTTAAACCACCCACCACTGCGACCTGTATGCTCTAGTCGGCTGGCCCTACTCGTCGCCAGACCCACTGGCTCCAGGTCATCTACAAGTCCCTGCTAGGTAAAGCCCCGCCTTACCTCAGCTCGCTGGTAACCATAGCAGCACCCACCCGTAGCACACGCTCCAGCAGGTATATCTCACTGGTCACCCCCAAAGCCAATTCCTCCTTTGGCCGCCTTTCCTTCCAGTTCTCTGCTGCCAATGACTGGAACGAACTACAAAAAACACTGAAACTGGAGACACTCATCTCCCTCACCAGCTTAAAGCACCAGCTGTCAGAGCAGCTCACAGATCACTGCACCTGTACATAGCCCATCTGTTAATAGCCCAACCAACTACCTCATCCCCTACCGCATTCATTTATTTATCTTTGCACCCCAGTATTTTTACTTTGCACATTCATCTACTGCACATCTCCCATTCCAGTGTTACATTTCTATATTGTAATGACTTTGCCACCATGGCCTATTTATTGCCTTACGCTCCTTATGGCGGCAGGTAGCCTAGTGGTTAGAGCGTTGGACTTGTAACCGGAGGGTTGCAAGTTCGAATCCCCGAGCTGACAAGGAAAAAATCTGTCGTTCTGCCCCTGAACAAGGCAGTTAACCCACTGTTCCCCGGGCGCCGAAGATGTGGATGTCGATTAAGGCAGCCCCCGCACCTCTCTGATTCAGAGGGTTGGGTTAAATGCGGAAGAAACATTTCGGTTGAAGGCATTCGGTTGTACAACTGACTAATAATGGTGACTTTGACTTTGACTTTGATCTTACCTAATTTGCACACTTTGTATATAGATTATAATTTTCTTTCTACTGTATTATTGACTGTATGTTTGTTTACTCCAATGTGTAACTCTGTGTTGTTGTATGTGTCAAACTGCTTTGCTTTATCTTGGCCAGGTTGCAGTTGTAAATGAGAACTTGTTCTCAACTTGCCTACCTGGTTAAACAAAGGTGAAATAAAAAAATAACCCTAACATGCATCCTGTTTGCATCAAGGCGCTAAAGTAATACTGCAAAAGATCTGGTAAAGCAATTCACTTTTTGTCTTGAATACAAAGTGTTACGCTAGGCATATCCAATATAGCACATTACTGTGTACCACTCTCCATATTTTCCCAATATCAACCAATAAAAGGAGAAGGGGGGAGGGGGGTGTCAGGTTCTGTAGTGCCCGTTGAGTGGTTTTCACACTTTAGTGTTTCCAGTCTGGAGTCAGGTTTCCAGTCTGGAGTCAGGAGTCAGGTTCTGTAGTGCCCGTTGAGTGGTTTTCACACTTTAGTGTTTCCAGTCTGGCAGACAGTCACGACAGAAAGCTGTTTTTGAGTGAGCACAGTTACCAGTCTTTAGATCCACAGAGTGCTCAGGAAGTGACCAATCTCTTCAGATAAATACTAATGAGTACAAGTGAAAATGTATGTATTTGGTGAATGTTGTGATGTGCAGTGGTAGTTGTCACAATTTGCAGAGTCGTCACTTGCCAATGATATTTAATACAATATGAACATATGACTAAAGCATAGTAGACACTCTAAAACACTCTGTCTCAAATTACATCAGAATACACAACATTTTAGCCTATAGTACAATACGCAAATAGGACGAAAGCACATTTGAAAATACTCAAAAAACGACTTCCTATGTAACCCCATAGACTCCTCTGTATAGACTGCTCCCTAGTATGTAACCCCATAGACTGCTCCCTATAGACTGCTCCCTGGTATGTAACCCCATAGACTGCTCACCATAGACTGCTCCCTAGTATGTAACCCTGTAGACTGCTCCCTATAGACTGCTCCCTGGTATGTAACCCCATAGACTGCTCCCTATAGACTGCTCCCTGGTATGTAACCCTGTAGACTGCTCACAAGTATGTAACCCCATAGACTGCTCCCTATAGACTGCTCCCTAGTATGTAACCCCATAGACTGCTCCCTATAGACTGCTCCCTAGTATGTAACCCCATAGACTGCTCACCATAGACTGCTCCATAGTATGTAAACCTATAGACTGCTCCCTAGTATGTAACCCTATAGACTACTACCTAGTATGTAACCCCATAGACTGCTACCTAGTATGTAAACCTATAGACTGCTCCCTATAGACTGCTCCCTAGTATGTAACCCTATAGACTGCTAACTAGTATGTAAACCTATAAACTGCTCCCTATAGACTGCTACCTAGTGTGTAACCCTATAGACTGCTCCAAGTATGTAACCCTATAGACTGCTACCTAGTTTGTAACCCTATAGACTGCTCCCTATAGACTACTACCTAGTATGTAAACCTATAGACTGCTACCTAGTATGTAACCCTATAGACTGCTACCTAGTATGTAAACCTATTGACTGCTACCTAGTATGTAACCCTATAGACTGCTCCAAGTATGTAACCCTATAGACTGCTACCTAGTATGTAACCCTATAGACTGCTCCCTATAGACTGCCCCCTAGTATGTAACCCTATAGACTGCTCCCTATAGACTGCCCCCTAGTATGTAACCCTATAGACTGCTCCCTAGTATGTAACCCTATAGACTGCTATCTAGTATGTAACCATATAGACTGCTCCCTGTAGACTGCTACCTAGTATGTAACACTATAGAATGCTCCCTACATACTGCTCCCTTGTATGTAACCCTATAGAATGCTCCCTATAGACTGCTCCCTAGTAGATAACCCTATAGACTGCTACCTGTATGTAAACCTATAGAATGCTCCCTAGTATGTAACCCTATAGATTGCTCCCTATAGACTGCTCCCTAGTATGCAAACCTATAGAATGCTCCCTAGTATGTAACCCTATAGATTGCTCCCTATAGAATGCTCCCTAGTATGTAACCCTATAGATTGCTCCCTATAGACTGCTCCCTAGTATGTAATCCTATAGACTGCTCGATAGTATGTAACCCTATAGAATGCTCCCTAGTATGTAACCCTATAGACTTCTACCTAGTATGTAAACCTATAGAATGCTCCATAGTATGTAACCCTGAAGACTGCTCCCTAGTATGTAAACCTATAGACTGCTCCCTAGTATGTAAATCGATAGACTGCTCCCTAGTATGTTAACCTATAGACTGCTCCCTAGTATGTTAACCTATAGACTGCTCCCTGTAGACTGCTACCTAGTATGTAACACTATAGAATGCTCCCTACATACTGCTCCCTTGTATGTAACCCTATAGAATGCTCCCTATAGACTGCTCCCTAGTAGATAACCCTATAGACTGCTACCTGTATGTAAACCTATAGAATGCTCCCTAGTATGTAACCCTATAGATTGCTCCCTATAGACTGCTCCCTAGTATGCAAACCTATAGAATGCTCCCTAGTATGTAACCCTATAGACTTCTACCTAGTATGTAAACCTATAGAATGCTCCATAGTATGTAACCCTGAAGACTGCTCCCTAGTATGTAAACCTATAGACTGCTCCCTAGTATGTAAATCGATAGACTGCTCCCTAGTATGTTAACCTATAGACTGCTCCCTAGTATGTTAACCTATAGACTGCTCCCTAGTATGTTAACCTATAGACTGCTCCCTAGTATGTAAATCGATAGACTGTTCCCTACAGACTGCTCCCTAGTACGTAAACCTATAGTCTGCTCCCTATAGACTGCTCCCTAGTATGTTAACCTATAGACTGCTCCCTAGTATGTTAACCTATAGACTGCTCCCTAGTATGTAAATCGATAGACTGCTCCCTACAGACTGCTCCCTAGTACGTAAACCTATAGTCTGCTCCCTAGTATGTTAACCTATAAACTGCTCCCTATAGACTGCTCCCAAATATGTAAACCTATAGACTGCTACCTAGGATAGGCACCCTGCTTAAACCAATGATCATGCTGTTTAATCAGCTTCTTGATATGCCACACCTGGCAGGTGGATGGATTACATTGGCAAAGGAGAAATGGTCACTAACAGGGATGTAAACAAATTTGTGCACAACATTTGAGAGAAATACGCTTTATGTGAGTATGAAACATTTCTGGGATCTTTTATTTCAGCTCATGACTTTACATGTTGCATTTATAATTTTGTTAATAATTAGAGTAGAGTAGTGTGTAATAATGTCTTGTGTGATGCTTTGTTTTATTTTGTATATAATTGCCTTGCCTATAATTGCCTTGCCTATAATCTTGTTTGGACCCCAAGAAAAGTAACGGCTGCCTTGGCATCCGCTAATGGCTAATAAAATACAAATACCACTGAATCCTAAATGTTCTCATTGGTGGATGTACTCAAAACAAACGCTATTGATGCCGTGTGTGTGTGTCTTGATGAACGAGCAGTTGCAACACATGCTCTGATTCGTTGATGGATTCTAGCGTCCCCCAAAATGCTAAAATAACATCAAAATACAACACAGATTTACAACTTTTTTGTCGCATTTAATATATTTTTGGAAAATTGCTGAATGCTTGATTAAAACAAGTCACAACAGTTACTTTGTGCACAGTATAGAAATTATAACCTTTTAGAATCACAAAATAAATCAATACAAACATTTTCTGTGGAAAAATACAACATACTTTACTAAATTTGGTTAAATACATGTCAGTAGTCCTACTCCAGCTGGTCATTTTAAACTAGAAAATATGACGTTAAAATTTTATCACTGGCAGCTGCTACTGGCGACCTACTGAACTTGCATGCATGCGCAAATCATGTCCCGACGTCCTGGGGATGTGGACGGACGTTGAATACTGAACTGGATCTGGTGTGACCTGGCTGATATGGGGCTGTCTGGAAGATCCAGGTATGGTTTGTTTAATCAGGGGGGAGTTTAAAAACTATAATCTGGGATTTGTTTGAATGGGAACAGTATATTAAGAATTGAAATGACCAGAGGCCTACTGTCCTTGTGGATCAATGGCCTAGACACACACTGGATCCCAAATAGCTCCCTGATCCCTATGCAAGATCCCAGATTGAACTTTTGATAAAAACAGAGAGGCAGGTGGAAGTTGAATCATCCAGCGGCTCACAATGCAACAAGCACACACACACGCCGTCCAGCTGTATAAGGAAATAAGCAAACAGGAAACCACTCACCCAGAGGCGGCCCCCCTAGTGGCCGGAGACTTTAATGCAGGGAAACTTAAATCAGTTCTACCAAATTTCTATCAGCATGTTAAATGTGCAACCAGAGGGAAAACAATTGTAGATCACCTGAACTCCACACACAGAGACGCGTACAAAGCTCTCCCTTTCCCTCCATTTGGTAAATCCGACCATAACTCTATCCTCCTGATTCCTGCTTACAAGCAAAAATTAAAGCAGGAAGCACCAGTGACTCGGTCTATAAAAAAGTGGTCAGATGAAGCAGATGCTAAACTACAGGACTGTTTTTCTATCACAGACTGGAACATGTTCCGGGATTCTTCCGATGACATTGAGGAATACACCACATCAGTCACTGGCTTTATCAATAAGTGCATTGAGGATGTCGTCCCAACAGTGACTGTGCGTACATACCCCAAACAGGCAACATTCGCACTGATCTAAAGGGTAGAGCTGCCGCTTTCAAGGTGCGGGACTCTAACCCAGAAGCTTACAAGAAATCCTGCTATGCCCTGCGACATAC
This sequence comes from Brachymystax lenok tsinlingensis, assembly GCA_030435695.1. Lineage (NCBI taxonomy): Eukaryota > Metazoa > Chordata > Actinopteri > Salmoniformes > Salmonidae > Brachymystax > Brachymystax lenok. The sequence continues at coordinate 6,659,656 of CM059813.1, forward strand.
CATCAAACAGGCAAAGCGTCAATCCAGGGCTACGATTGAATCATACTACATACTACGCTCGTCTTATGTGGCAGGGGTTGCAAACTATTACAAACTACAAAGGGAAGCACAGCCGCGAGCTGTCCAGTGACACGAGCCTACCAGACGAGCTAAAAAACATCCATGCTCGCTTCGAGGCAAGCAACACTGAGGCATGCATGAGAGGATCAGCTGTTACAGACGACTGTGTGATCACGCTCTCCGTAGCCGACGTGAGTAAGACCTTTAAACAGGTCAACATAAACAAGGCTGCGGTGCCAGACAGATTACCAGGACGTGTGCTCCGGGCATGTGCTGACATTTTCAACATGTCCCTGATTGAGTCTGTAATACCAACATGTTTCAAGCAGACCACCATAGTCCCTGTGCCCAAGAACACAAAGGTAACCTGCCTAAATGACTACAGACTCATAGCACTCACGTTCGTAGCCATGAAGTGCTTTGAAAGGTTGGTAATGGCTCACATCAACACCATTATCCCAGAAACCCTAGGCCCACTCCAATTTGCATACCGCCCAAACAGATCCACAGATGATGCAATCTCTATTGCACTCCACACTGCCCTTTCCCACCTGGACAAAAGGAACACTTATGTGAGAATGCTATTCATTGACTACAGCTCAGCGTTCAACACCATAGTACCCTCAAAGCTCATCACTAAGCTGAGGATCCTGGGACTAAGCACCTCCCTCTGCAACTGGATCCTGGACTTCCTGACAGGCCACCCCCAGATGGTGAGGGTAGGTAGCAACACATCTGCCATGATGATCCTCAACACTGGAGCTCCCCCGGGGTGCGTGCTCAGTCCCCTCCTGTACTCCCTGTTCACCCACGACTGCATGGCCAGGCACGACTCCAACACCATCATTAAGTTTGCAGACGACACAACGGTGGTAGGCCTGATCACCAGCAACGACGAGACAGCCTATAGGGAGGAGGTCAGAGACCTGGCCGGGTGGTGCCAGAATAACAGCCTATCCCTCATTGTAACCAAGACTAAGGAGATGATTGTGGACTACAGGAAAACGAGGACCGAGCACGCACCCATTCTCATCGACAGGGCTGTAGTGGAGCAGGTTGAGAGCTTGAAGTTCCTTGGTGTCCACATCACCATCAAACTAGAATGGTCCAAACACACCAAGACAGTTGTGAAGAGGGCACGACAAAGCCTATTCCCCATCAGGAAACTAAAAAGATTTGGCATGGGTCCTGAGATCCTCAAAAGGTTCTACAGCTGCAACATCGAGAGCATCCTGACCGGTTGCATCACTGCCTGGTACGGCAATTGCTCGGCCTCTGACCGCAAGGCACTACAGAGGGTAGTGCGTATGGCCCAGTACATCACTGGGGCTAAGCTGCTGGCCATCCAGGACCTCTACACCAGGTGGTGTCAGAGGAAGACCCTAAAAATTGTCAAAGACCCCAGCCACCCCAGTCATAGACTGTTCTCTCTACTACCTCATGGCAAGCGGTATCGGAGTGCCAAGTCTAGGACAAAAAGGCTTCTCAACAGTTTTTACCCCCAAGCCATAAGACTCCTGAACAGGTAATCAAATGGCTACCCGGACTATTTGCATTATGTCCCCCCAACCCCTCTCTTACTCTTTTACGCTGCTGCTACTCTCTGTTTATCATATATGCATAGTCACTTTAACTATACATTCATGTACATACTACCTCAATTGGGCCGACCAACCAGTGCTCCCGCACATTGGCCAACCGGGCTATCTATCTGCACTGTGTCCCGCCACCCACCACCCGCCAACCCCTTTTTTACGCTACTGCTACTCTCTGTTCATCATATATGCATAGTCACTTTAACCATAGCTACATGTACATATACTACCTCAATCAGCCTGACTAACCGGTGTCTGTATGTAGCCTCGCTACTTTTATAGCCTCGCTACTGTATATAGCCTCGCTACTGTCTTTTTACTGTTGTTTTATTTCTTTACTTACCTATTGTTCACCTAATACCTTTTTTGCACTGTTGGTTAGAGCCTGTAAGTAAGCATTTCACTGTAAGGTCTACACCTGTTGTATTCGGCGCATGTGACAAATAAACTTTGATTTGATTTGACAAGACTAGGACTTCTCTGTTATCCTAAACCTGATACTTTTCCAATCCAAACACCTAACTCAGTGCCAGAACCAACAGAACTACCTTCTGTTTCGCCTTCCCAGCTACCCCGCTGGATCCAGGAGAGGAAACGCTCTCATTTGTCACTAGAGCTCCAACAAGTCTGGGGTCTGCATCCCAAATGGTAGCCTATTCCCTTTTTAGTGCACTACTTTTGGCCATAGGGTATCCCTTAATGTTCTTGTCAAAATGAAGTGCATTATTTAGGGTGCTATTTAGGATGCATCCTAGGAGTCTGGAACCGACCGTACGGCCGTGACTTGACTAATCTGCCCTGTCAGACAGGACAAATATTCATATAAAATCAGACTGTCAACTGTTGTACAAAAAAAGGGCACGTTTGAAAAATGTAATAGCTCCATTTAAAGATACTAGAATGTGGTTGGTTTATTTATAGCCGGTTAGTTGTTGTGTGTGTGTTTGTTTTCCTCTTCCCTGACATCAATATTGTTTCTCTGTAGCTCCAGACGACTAATGGCCTGTCCTTGTGGATCAATGGCCTAGACACACGCTGAATCCCAAATGGCACCCCAATTCCCTATAGGGCCCATAGGGCTCTGGTCAAAAGTAGTGCACTAGATAGGGAATAGGGTGCCATTTGAGATACATCCACAGAAACACAAGAAAGAAAATACTTTTCAGGCTGGAGAATGACAACGACAGGTATGCATTTCTTTACTTCAAGGGCAGTTCGTCAGTCTGCAGGACTAAAAGGTTTGGTGGATGGAGGGTTGGGAAGGAGGGAGGAGGGAGAGGTAGAGAGGGCGGGGGGAGGGAGAGAGGGCGGGGGATAGGGAGAGAGGGAGAGGTACAGAGGGCGGGGGGAGGGAGAGAGGGCGGGTTTGGAAGGAGGGAGGAGGGAGAGTTAGAGAGGGCGGGGGAGGGAGGAGGGAGGAGAGAGAGGGAGGGTTGGGAAGGAGGGAGGAGGGAGAGAGGGAGGGTTGGGAAGGAGGGAGGAGGGAGAGAGGGACGGTTGGGAAGGAGGGAGGAGGGCGAGAGTGAGGGGGCGAGGTACAGAGGGAGGGTTGGGGAGGAGGGAGGAGGGAGAGGTAGAGAGGGCGGGGGGAGAGAGGGAGGGAGTAGGATTGTAATGCTATAATATGGTCATTTGGCATCCAAAGCTAATTGAAATTGCAATTAATCTTGCCAGTTGCACGCTCTAACCCACTGGACCATTGGAACAATAATTTGCTTACATATAAACAGGCAAAGGGAATCCCTATATATTATCTCCACATGCATGGTTGTGTACCATATCAACTATCTGTGTAATTGTGTGTGTGTAGTGTTTGTCTGTGTCTCTATGCCTGTGTGTGTAGTGTGTGTTTGTGTCTCTAAGTATGTGTGTATAGTGTGTGTCTGTGTCTGTATGTCTTTGTGTGTGTGTAGTGTGTGTTTGTGTGTAGTGTATGTCTGTGTGTGTGTTGAGTGTCTGTATGTCTGTGTGTTGAGTGTCTGTGTGTGTGTTGAGTGTCTGTGTGTGTAGTGTGTGTCTGTGTGTATAGTGTGTGTCTGTGTGTGTCTGTGTGTGTAGTGTATGTCTGTGTGTGTGTTGAGTGTCTGTGTGTGTGTTGAGTGTCTGTGTGTGTGTTGAGTGTATGTGTTGAGTGTCTGTATGTCTGTGTGTCTAGTGTGTGTAGTGTGTGTCTGTGTGTCTAGTGTGTGTCTGTGTGTGTAGTGTTTGTCTGTGTGTCTGTGTGTGTTGAGTGTCTGTATGTCTGTGTGTGTAGTATGTGTCTCTGTGTCTGTGTGTAGTGTGTGTCTGTGTTCATGTTCATGCAACCTTATCAAATCTCATCAGATTGAATTCTCTCGCCCTTTCTGTTGTGCTGCCGAGAGAGAAATCACTTTATTGTTACAAATAGATGCCAGATCGATTGTGTGTTTGTGTGTCTCTCTCTCTCTCTCTCTCTCTCTCTCTCTCTCTCTCTCTCTCTCTCTCTCTCTCTCTCTCTCTCTCTCTCTCTCTCTCTCTCTCTCTCTCTCTCTCTCTCTCTCTCTCTCTCTCTCTCTCTGTGTTTGTGTGTGTGTGTGTCTCTCTCACTCTTTCTCTTTCTCTGTGTGTGTTTGTACTCTTCCCTTGTAATAAGTAGCATAGGGAGGGCTGCAGGCGAGCCATCAGGAAAGAGAACCACAGATGGATTGTTGGGTTCTCCTGCATCGATTTACCGCACCTGGCTATTTACGATGAGAAAATAAATACTATTAAATAAATACTATTATTGTCTTCAGGCTATAAGCAGGGGTTGTAATTTCTTACCGAAGTGTGCACATGCATTTCTTTGAATACTACAAAAATGACAGGGTAGCCTACTCTGCTGACACAGATCAATCAAAACAATGTTGTCTGATCCATATATTAGGACCACGAAAAGTAGAGACACAAATACAATATGACATCCATCTAACCTGGAGGAGGAAATTAAAAACAAAAGTGTCACTGACCCAATGATAAAGACAGAGAATTAGTACACTCACTGAGGGGATATGGCCGATGTTCTCCTCTGGTGTCAATAAAATAGGCTACTGTTCACTCATAAGTTAAGAATTTCGATAACTAAAAGACAGATTTGAACCTTTTCATTGTCTTCTCTTTACAGCCAATAGCCATTTTCTTTGCAAACAGTTTGTCTGCGTTTTGTATTTTTAAATATTGCAATATGCCTGGCTGGGTTGCTCCGCTTTTCACTGAGAGTCGCAACTCAACAATCATCTATTTGTTATTTGAAGAGCGCGCGCTGCCCAAATTACGGGCCCTTCAGATTTTTTTCTTTTTTTAAAAGAAGCTAATGATCCTCTGTGGCCAAATCATGCTTTCTGGTGTAGTAACCTACTTTGAATTATTTGATTTATTTCTGTATAAACAGGAGTAAGCTAATTAGGCTATATACACTACATGGCCTAAGGTATGTGGACACCTGCCCGTCGAACATTTCATTCCAAAATCATGGGCAGTAACATGTAGTTGGTCCACTCTTTTCTGCTATAGCAGCCTCCACTATTCTAGGAAGGCTTTCCACTAGATATTTGAACATTTCTGTGGGGACTTGCTTACAAAGGGCCTTCTCCAACATTTGCCACAAGGTTGGAAGCACAGAATCGTCTAGAATGTAATTGTATGCTGTAGAGTTAAGATTTCCCTTCACTGAAACTAAGGGTCTAGCACAAACCAAGAAAAACAGCCCCCAACCATTATTCCTCCTCCACCAAACTTTACAGTTGGCACTATGCATTCGGGCAGGCAGCGTTCTCCTGGCTTCCTCCAACCCCAGATTTGTCCGTCGGACAAATGGTGATGCGTAATTCATCGCTCTAGAGAACATGTTTCCACTGCTCCAGAGTCCAATGGCAGTGAGCTTTACACCACTCCAGCCAACGCTTTGCATTGGTGAAAGGGAAAGTAGGAAAAGGAGTAGGATACCTAGTCAGTTGTCCAACTGAATGTATTCAACTGAAATGTTAACCCAACCCCTCTGAATCAGAGCGGTGCGGGGGGCTGCCTTAATCTACATCCACGTCTTCGGCGCCTGGGGAACAGTGGGTTAACTGCCTTGCTCAGGGGCAGAACGACAGATTTTTACCTTGTCAGCTCGGGGGATTCAATCCAGCAACCTTTCGGTTACTGGCCCAACCACTAGGCTACCTGCCGCCCCCATGGCGATCTTAGGCTTGTGTGCAGTTGTTCGTAAAGCTCCCGTGCTGACGTTGCTTCCAGAGGCAGTTAGGAACTCTGTAGTGAGTGTTACAAACAAGGACAGACAATTTTTACAGACGATGCGCCTCAGCACTCGGTAGTCAGGTTCTGTGAGTTTGTGTGGCCTACCACTTCATGGCTGAGCCATTGTTGCTTCTAGACGTTCCCACTTCACAATAACAGCACTTACAGTTGACCGGGGGGGGCAGCTCTAGCAGGGCAGAAATTTGACGAACTGACTTGTTGGAAAGCTGGCGTCTTATGACGGTGCCACATTGAGCTCTTCAGTACGGGCCATTCTACTGCCAATGTTCGTTTATGGAGATTCCATGGCTGTGTGCTCGATTTTATACACCTGTCAGCAACGGGTGTGGCTGAAATAGACAAATCCACTAATTTGAAGGAATGTCCACATACTTTTGGCAATTTAATTCAATTTTCTTTAGGGAAAGCTTCCTCTAGCCCAGGGGTGGGCAACTCCAGTCACACTTTTTCTCCATCCCTAGCAAACACAGCTGATTAATCAAATTGCATTCTAAACTGAAGATCATGATTAGGTGATCCTTGGAGTCAGGTGTGTTAGCTGGGGCGAAACCAGTTGTATTAATTGTGTTAGGCTCACGTTTTACCAGTACGGCTACCCACACTATTTATTTTGCCAGGACACTGTACTGGACCATACCGCCTTACTTTCACCCAATGGTTAAAAGGTGTATTTCACCTTTAAATGAGACTTTTCTTCAGCTTTAACCATCTCTATAGCACGAGTCTTAAATGGTACCCTATTCCCTTTTTAGTGCACTATTTTAGACCAGGGTCGATAAGGCTCTGTTCAAAAGTAATGCACTATATAGGGCATAGGGTGCCATTTGGGATGGAAACATGTTCTTCTGTGTGTAGTGGCTGCAAGTGCATAAAATGTTGGACACACACACACACACACACACACAGCAATAATGCTGAAATATGCAGTAGCACACTCTGTCCGACCCTCACAGGTAGCCTAGTGGTTAGAGCGTTGGACTTGTAACCGGAGGGTTGCAAGTTCGAATCCCCGAGCTTACAAGGTAAAAATCTGTCGTTCTGCCCCGGAACAAGGCAGTTATCCCACTGTTCCCCGGGCGCCGAAGACGTGGATGTCGATTAAGGCAGCCCCCTGCACCTCTCTGATTCAGAAAGGTTGGGTTAAATGCGGAAGACACATTTCGGTTGAAGGCATTCGGTTGTACAACTGACTAATAATGGTGACTTTGACTATCGCTTCGAAAACACCGACAGCGTTCCGTAAATAGTGGGAAAGTTAAACATTGACCTTCAGCTATCATTTCTGTCAAGCCGTTGACGTATACAGTTTTTCGTATGCACCACACCGAACGCATTGCAACTGCCACTGCAACGCAATGCTGCAAGGCAAATTAATGTAATTATGGTGTACCAAATCGCAATGACACTGTCGGTGTGTTCGAAAAGTGAGTCCCCTATATTGCTGTTTTAATATGTTTCGTTAAAGAACGGTAGTGTCAAATCTATAACGAGCCAACAATAGTGTCATATCTATAACTAGCCAACAATAGTGTCATATCTATAACTAGCCAACAGTAGTGTCATATCTATAACTAGCCAACAGTAGTGTCATATCTATAACTAGCCAACAGTAGTGTCATGTCTATAACTAGCCAACAGTAGTGACATATCTATAACTAGCCAACAATAGTGTCATATCTATAACTAGCCAACAGTAGTGTCATATCTATAACTAGCCAACAGTAGTGTCATATCTATAACTAGCCAACAATAGTGTCATATCTATAACTAGCCAACAGTAGTGTCATATCTATAACTAGCCAACAGTAGTGTCATATCTATAACTAGCCAACAATAGTGTCATATCTATAACTAGCCAACAATAGTGCCATATCTATAACTAGCTAACAGTAGTGTCATATCTATAACTAGCCAACAGTAGTGTCATATCTATAACTAGCCAACAATAGTGTCATATCTATAACTAGCCACCAATAGTGTCATATCTATAACTAGCCAACAATAGTGACATATCTATAACTAGCCAACAGTAGTGTCATATCTATAACTAGCCAACAGTAGTGTCATATCTATAACTAGCCAACAATAGTGTCATATCTATAACTAGCCAACAATAGTGCCATATCTATAACTAGCTAACAGTAGTGTCATATCTATAACTAGCCAACAATAATGTCATATCTATAACTAGCCAAAAATAGTGTCATATCTATAACTAGCCAACAATAGTGTAATATCTATAACTAGCCAAAAATAGTGTCATATCTATAACTAGCCAACAATAGTGTCATATCTATAACTAGCCAACAATAGTGTCATATCTATAACTAGCCAACAATAGTGTCATATCTATAACTAGCCAACAATAGTGACATATCTATAACTAGCCAACGGTAGTGTCATATCTATAACTAGCCAAAAATAGTGTCATATCTACAACTAGCCAACAGTAGTGTCATATCTATAATTAGCCAACAGTAGTGTCATATCTATAACTAGCCAAAAATAGTGTCATATCTATAACTAGCCAACAGTAGTGTCATATCTATAACTAGCCAACAATAGTGTCATATCTATAACTAGCCAACAATAGTGTCATATCTATAACTAGCCAACAATAGTGTCATATCTATAACTAGCCAACAATAGTGTCATATCTATAACTAGCCAACGGTAGTGTCATATCTATAACTAGCCAAAAATAGTGTCATATCTACAACTAGCCAACAGTAGTGTCATATCTATAATTAGCCAACAGTAGTGTCATATCTATAACTAGCCAAAAATAGTGTCATATCTATAACTAGCCAACAGTAGTGTCATATCTATAACTAGCCAACAATAGTGTCATATCTATAACTAGCCAACAGTAGTGTCATATCTATAACTAGCCAACAATAGTGTCATATCTATAACTAGCCAACAGTAGTGACATATCTATAACTAGCCAACAGTAGTGTCATATCTATAACTAGCCAACAATAGTGTCATATCTATAACTAGCCAACAGTAGTGTCATATCTATAACTAGCCAACAATAGTGTCATATCTATAACTAGCCAACAGTAGTGTCATATCTACAACTAGCCAACAATAGTGTCATATCTATAACTAGCCAACAGTAGTGTCATATCTATAACTAGCCAAAAATAGTGTCATATCTACAACTAGCCAACAGTAGTGTGATATCTATAACTAGCCAAAAATAGTGTCATATCTATAACTAGCCAACAGTAGTGTCATATCTATAACTAGCCAACAGTAGTGTCATATCGATAACTAGCCAAAAATAGTGTCATATCTATAACTAGCCAACAGTAGTGTCATATCTATAACTAGCCAACAATAGTGTCATATCTATAACTAGACAAAAATAGTGTCATATCGATAACTAGCCAACAACAGTGTCATATCTACAACTAGCCAACAATAGTGTCATATCTATAACTAGACAAAAATAGTGTCATATCTATAACTAGCCAACAATAGTGTCATATCTATAACTAGCCAACAATAGTGTCATATCTATAACTAGCCAACAGTAGTGTCATATCTATAACTAGCCACCAGTTGTGTCATATCTATAACTAGCCAACAATAGTGTCATATCTATAACTAGCCAACAATAGTGTCATATCTATAACTAGCCAACGGTTGTGTCAAATCTACAGCTAGCCAAAGGTGGTGCCATATCTACAGCTAGCCAAAGGTGGTGCCATATCTACAGCTAGCCAAAGGTAGTGTCATATCTACAGCTAGCCAAAGGTAGTGTCATATCTACAACTAGCCAACAATAGTGTCATATCTATAACTAGCCACCAATAGTGTCATATCTATAACTAGCCAACAATAGTGTCATATCTATAACTAGCCAACAATAGTGTCATATCTATAACTAGCCACCAGTTGTGTCATATCTATAACTAGCCAACAATAGTGTCATATCTATAACTAGCCAACAATAGTGTCATATCTATAACTAGCCAACGGTTGTGTCAAATCTACAGCTAGCCAAAGGTGGTGCCATATCTACAGCTAGCCAAAGGTAGTGTCATATCTACAGCTAGCCAAAGGTAGTGTCATATCTACAGCTAGCCAAAGGTGGTGCCATATCTACAGCTAGCCAAAGGTGGTGCCATATCTATAGCTAGCCGACGGTAGTGCCATATCTATTGCTAGCCAATGGTAGTGTCATATCTATAACTAGCCAACGGTAGTGTCATATCTATAGCTAGCCAACGGTAGTGTCATATCTATAGCTAGCCAACGGTAGTGTCATATCTACAGCTAGCCAAAGGTGGTGCCATATCTACAGCTAGCCAAAGGTGGTGCCATATCTACAGCTAGCCAAAGGTAGTGTCATATCTACAGCTAGCCAAAGGTGGTGCCATATCTACAGCTAGCCAAAGGTGGTGCCATATCTATAGCTAGCCGACGGTAGTGTCATATCTATAGTTAGCCAATGGTAGTGTCATATCCAGTGGTGGGAAAAGTACCCAATTGTCATACTTGAGTAATAGTAATGATACCTTCATTGAAAATTATTTAAGTAATTGTCACCCAGTAAAATACTACTTGAGTAAAAGTCAATAAGTCAATAATTTAAAATTCCTTATATTAATAAAACCAGATGGCACTATTCTTGTTTTTAATTTATTTACGGATAGCCAGGGGCACACTCCATAAATAAGACATAATTCACAAACGAAACATTTGTGTTTGAGTCCTCCAGATCAGGGTCAGTAGGGATGACCAGGGATGTTCACTTGATAAGTGCATGAGTTGGACCATTTTCTTGTCCTGCTAAGCATTAAAATCAAATCAAATGTTATTGGTCACATACACATGGTTAGCAGATGTTAATGCGAGTGTAGCCAAATGTAACGAGTACTTTTGGGAGTCAGGGAAAATATATGGAGTAAAAAGTACATTGTTTAGTTTAGAAATGTAGTGAAGTAAAAGTAAAACTTGTCAAAAGATTAATAGTAAAGTACAGATAGAAAAACAGATAAGATCAGCTTAAAAAACTAAAGTGGTCAGGAGCCTGTAAAACAGCTACTATCCACTGCAGCTCCGTCTTGGACTTTATAGTAGTGCATTATATACAGAATAGGGTTCAATTTGGGACAAGGCTTGAGACTCTGGAAAGATCATTTCTATCTGCCCAGTCAGGCCTTCCTCTCTTCCTCTGTCTCAGTCCTCTTCTTCTCTCTCCCTCCCCCCCTGCCCTCCATCTCCATCTCCCTCTCCAGATGACTGGATCTGATTAGGCCAATCAGACCTGGATTTCTTCCTCCCATCTTTCTATTCCTCTCTTTTTCAACCTCTCTTATTTGCTGCGTTGGCAATCAATGCCGCCTGGCTCTGGGAGAGTTAATCTAGGCTGAACAACAACAGTGTGATGGTATCTTCCTGACTGCTGCTAGAGGTCCTCTGATCAGGTAGATGTGTGTGGTGTGTGTGTGTGTGTGTGTGTGTGTGTGTGTGTGTGTGTGTGTGTGTGTGTGTGTGTGTGTGTGTGTGTGTCTTTCTGCAGCATCTCTACAGGGTGTATGAAGGTCTTAAAGTATAGTATTTGTTTGTTTAAAGTATGACTCACTTAAATCTTGCTTGTATGTTAATCAAACCACCAGACAGTCAGCCAGTCAGACAGTCAGACAGTCAGTCAGACAGTTAGCCAGTCAGCCAGTCAGTCAGTCAGTTAGTCAGCCAGTCAGACAGTCAGTCAGACAGTTAGCCAGTCAGCCAGTCAGTCAGTTAGTCAGCCAGTCAGTCAGTCAGTCAGTCAGTTAGCCAGCCAGTCAGTCAGTCAGTCAGTCAGTCAGTCAGTCAGACAGTTAGCCAGTCAGTCAGTCAGACAGTTAGCCAGTCAGTCAGACAGTTAGCTAGTCAGTCAGACAGTTAGCCAGTCAGACAGTTAGCCAGCCAGTCAGACAGTTAGCCAGTCAGTCAGTCAGACAGTTAGCCAGCCAGTCAGACAGTTAGCCAGTCAGTCAGACAGTTAGCCAGTCAGTCAGTTAGCCAGCCAGCCAGTCAGCCAGTCAGTCAGACAGTTAGCCAGTCAGTCAGACAGTTAGCCAGTCAGCCAGTCAGCCAGTCAGTAAGACAGTTAGCCAGTCAGACAATTAGCCAGTCAGTCAGTCAGACAACCATTTAGCCAGCCAGCCAGTCAGTAAGCCAGCCAGCCAGTCAGTAAGCCAGTCAGCCAGCCAGTCAGCCAGTCCCTTCAGCATCACCAGCAGCAACAATGATTGAGTTTTCACAAACTGACCAATCAATCTTCCAATCACATGAGTTCAGATACAACAGCTCTGTAAAAAAATCTACCTTCTATATTCAGCGAGGTTGTTAGCATTGGATTGATGCCATTATTAAAGAACAGGGTATGATTATGCATGGCTTTCTTTTAATACAGACGTTTATGTATTTTATTTTACAGCTCTGCAGCAGGAAGTTTGTGTGTATGCATTAACGAGTGACCTATAGGCCTATGTGTTGACCTGTAGATGACCCCAAATGTGTAGATGTCTCATCACTCCGGGACAATCTACGGTATAACAACGTCTTCGTCCCAAATGGAACCCTATTGCCTATATAGTGTACACTATTTTTTTTATTAGAGCCCAAAGGGAATAGGGTGCAATTTGGCAAGCGGCCTATAATGTCTCTAATGTTATCCTGTAGGTGTTTACATAGCATGGACCTTACAGATCTCACACACTATTTTGACCTTGTCAGGAACAGCTTTAAGATGGTCTATTGTACACGGTAGATTGTAGATGGTAAATGGTAGACGGTACATGGTAGATGGCGGGTGCGTTGTCCTAGATGCTACAGATGCTGTATCTTAATTCGGTCATCCTGTTTTTGCAGGAACTTTCGTGCACAGAAGGAAATGCAAACGTGTAGTGTCTTCAAGGTTTAAAGAGGCTTCTAAAGTTTGTAATTTCCAGTACTGGTGACAAATCACGCATTCTGATTCTTGCAGAGATTGTAATGGACATATGTGTTTAAAATACTTTTTTTTAAGGTTGTACTAATTATGGTGGGCTAATGCTAAGCTATTTGCCAGCTGTGTGAGCCATTTTTGTTGACATCAGTCAATGCTAGACTGTACACATTACATTTTTTGGTTTAAAATGAGTTCATTGCATCCGCCATGGAGCCCAGTTTCATAATATTACCGTATGTCCCAACTCCTTGCCGTAGTTAGAAGTAACTGCAAAAATACAGGCCTTATTTTAGGGCATTTTTTACCCTGACGGCTCCTGGTAGTTCTATTGAGCACAGTGGCACCAACTCACCTTCTGAACATTCTTTTCCCAGCCCATTGTTCTACATCACAATGCCAGCCTCACTATTGTTAGCAATGAGATTTACCCACACAAACCTTGAAGGCTTTACCTTGGATAACTTAGTGGGCAATAGCTACTTAGTGGGCAATAGCGCTGTTTGCCTGGGTACATGTTGTGGTGACCCACAGTGCCAGAGATGGCTGGTGCCTACCTATCAAAGGTGAAATATATTCTGGTCATGGTTAACCATACTTTTTTCAGAAGAATGTGTAAAACCTAAATGAAATATGTGTCCTTGTTCTCTTCAAGATGTGGCCAATTTAAACGCCAGAATTTTGTAAAAATGTGTTATTTTTATTTTCTAAATGGCTGTTGGGTAATTTGATATGCGTCAAAATCTGTTAATTTGTAGGCATCGAATTTAGTGTATGCTGTGCAGGTTCACTGAGTTACTTTTAAGCCCATCCCAAATCTTAACCCTTACATTAACCTTTCGGAGTTAATGCCTAAACTTAAACTTAAACACTTTGAAATTTAGAACAGCTTCTAAATTTGACGTTTGAGAAACATGTATGAACGTTTAATTGTGACGTGAGACTGAGAGCTCGTAGACCTCCCAGAAAGCTGTGTGTGTGTGTGCTGGCAGTCAGTTTGAATGTTTAATCTTTAACGGTCTAGCTTGTGTATCTAAACAGATTTTAGTGTTGTTTCACTGTGCACATTAACTTCTTAGGGAGTGGCAGGTGAGGTGACGGTTTTGGAGAGTCTGGCGTGCCCAAAGCAAAATGCCTGCCACTCAGGCTCAGAAAGTAGGATATGCACATAATTAGTACTATTGGATAGGAAACACTCTGAGGTTTCTAAAAGTGTTAACATAATGTCTGTGAGTATAACAGAACTCATTTAGCAGGTGAAAACCCGAGACAAATCGATCCGGAAATCAGTTTCTGGTGACCTATTGCTCTGTTTGACACACTCCCTATAGAATCCATTTGTAACCAGGACTGAGACTGCAGTACCTATGGCTTCCACTAGATGTCAACAGTCTATATACAAAGACTCAGAGAGATTGGAGTAAACAGAACGAGTAGGTACAGGAAATGGCCAAGGTAGCTCAGATGTCAACAAGTTTTTTCGGGCGCGAGTCTGGCTGCGTGCCCCACTTTATTTTACTTATATAAGGTATAGTTGACCATCCGAGTGAAATATTATCGCTAATATTCATAAATGGATAGCTAAGGATGCATTTTAACTGGTATTTGATTTGTTTAGGAAAAGTTTATAGGTATATTTGAACGCGTTTCAATGGGCGATTCGACGTTGGATTTTCTGAACATAACGCGCCAACCAAACAGAGATTTATGGATATAATAAATTACTTGTTCTAACAAAAGAACCATTGGATGTCTTCGTTGGACACTTGGGAAGCCCTCAGCAGAAGTTCTTCAAAAGGTAATTGATTTGTTTTCGCTGTGAAATGTGTTTTGTGTGAACTGCGATGGTTTATGAATTTATGCTAATGCAGGAATATTGGAGGTGCTACCCTCAAACAATCAAATGTTGTGCTTTCGCCGTAAATCCTTTTTGAAATCTGACAACGCTGTGATATTGCCAAGAAGCAGAGCTTTTGATGACTATGCAACACTTGTATATTGATGAATGTTTAATAATTCAACTTTTGGATTTTGAATTTGGCGCCTTGCATTTCACCGGGTAGTGCCCCACCATTTCGTAAGTAGTTAATGCGCTGGGTCAAATCATTCACACACAACTGCATTCACATGAGCATGCAGAGAAACATGCACGCACAGGCAGGCAGGCACGCACAAACGCATGCACGCACACACACACACACACACACACACACACACACACACACACACACACACACACACACACACACACACACACACACACACACACACACACACACACACACACACACAGAGAATGATTGTTAAATCAGAGTCAGAGCTCTATACTGAAAAGTTTTGAGCCTTTATAGATTGAGGAGTAAGATGATAGCATCTTTCAGAAAAAGGACTGGTTCAATTGCCTATCACTCACAGGAGATTACTCTGGCTGTAATAATGGCAACTGTAATAAGACTTCAATGACATTCTGACCAAGCTCGCGAATCCCAAATGGCACCCTACTCCCTATATAGTAACTACTTTTGACCAGAGCCCAATGGGTTTCCCTAGGGTGCCATTTGGGACGTAGACCATTGAGAGCTGGGAAAGGTTTTGTGTATTGAGGTGACAATGAATGACACCATTTGGTTTCAGTCAGAACAAATTTACTCTTGTCAAAAGTCTCATTCGTCGACTGGAAACCTTGTGGAAATAATTTGAGAAATGAAACAAAATATATTATGTCTACTTACAGCAACAGGAATTACAGTGTTTCTGACATACAGTTGATGCTCAGTCAAGTACATCCCATGGCTGAATGGTTCCTGAAACTAGTGTATTTCTATATTTGCAGTACATTACTGTGTGTGTGTGTGTGTGTGTGTCTGTCTGTTTGTGCTGTTTGCCATTTGTTTATTAATTTCTCTGTGCTAGTCAGTGTGTGTAGTTGCAGCACGTCATTTCTCTGTGTTAGTCAGTGTGTGTAGTTGCAGCACGTCATTTCTCTGTGTTAGTCAGTGTGTGTAGTTGCAGCACGTCATTTCTCTGTGCTAGTCAGTGTGTGTAGTTGCAGCATGTCATTTCTCTGTGCTAGTCAGTGTGTGTAGTTGCAGCACATCATTTCTCTGTGCTAGTCAGTGTGTGTAGTTGCAGCACATCATTTCTCTGTGCTAGTCAGTGTGTGTAGTTGCAGGACATCATTTCTCTGTGTTAGTCAGTGTGTGTAGTTGCAGCACATCATTTCTCTGTGTTAGTCAGTGTGTGTAGTTGCAGCACATCATTTCTCTGTGTTAGTCAGTGTGTGTAGTTGCAGGACATCATTTCTCTGTGTTAGTCAGTGTGTGTAGTTGCAGGACATCATTTCTCTGTGTTAGTCAGTGTGTGTAGTTGCAGCACATCATTTCTCTGTGTTAGTCAGTGTGTGTAGTTGCAGCACATCATTTCTCTGTGCTAGTCAGTGTGTGTAGTTGCAGCACATCATTTCGCTGTGTTAGTCAGTGTGTGTGTTAATCATTTTGAGCGTGTTTTTTTTTCAAGGTACTCTTCACTCTTCACACTCTGTTTTGGGTTTCTACCCTGTGTTTTGTTATGTGTTTGTTTGGTCTTCGTCCCTGTGCCTTTACACAGCACGCCATAATTTGAGCTTAATATAAAACCCTATTACGCATTTCCTGCGTCTTTCTCCCGATCTCTTCATACCAACATGACAGAATGGACCATAATGGACCATTAAGGGAGACAGCGGGAATGGCCCGTCCAACGACGCTGCGACTGGCCCGTCCGACGCCGCCTGAACCGGTCCGTCCAACACAACTGCTACTGGTCCGTCCACTGGACCGTCTGACGACGACGCTACTTCGGCAGCTGCGTTCCTGTGATCGTCCTCGAGGCTTGTGTCGTTGCTCTGCTTGTGCAGCGGCGTCGGTGGGGAGGGGGTACTGTCACGGATCCCTCCGGAACTTTCATTACGCACACCTGTCCCCTGTTCCCACTGATTAGTACTTGTATAAGTGTTCCCTTTGGTTTCCATTGGGCTGTCCGTTATTGTTACAATGTCCGTTGGTGCATGTTAGGACCTGTGCTGTGTGTTTTAGCTTTCATGCCATTGTGGATTGCGCAGATGATTACGGGTCTTGTCCCGTGTGTTAATCATTGTGCGCGTGTGTTATTTATTCAAGGTACTCCTCGCTCTTTTGTTTGGGTACATCCTAATGTTTTTGTATACATGTTTGTTTTGGGTGTATTAAAAAACCCTATTGTGTATTCCTGTGCCGGTCTCCAGAATCCTTTATACCAGCGTGACAGTGTGTAGTTGCAGCACATAATTTATCTGTGCTAGTCAGAGTGTGTGTGTGTGTGTGTGTTAAGAGAACAGTAGAAAACCGCCCGTAGCTGTCATGTTTCATATCAAAGGGAATTACTCACTACTCTCTAGGATGAAGGGAATAACAGAAAAACACGTAGATGAAGTCAAGCTGGCTGAAGCATTCAGTACGCACACACCCACACGTGTACGCATTAAGACACACACACACACACACACACACACACACACACACACACGTCAACAGCACTCCTCTCTAAAGCCAAGATGAATAGTATTTAATACCCAGATGCTGATAGAAGAGGTATGGAGCCCTGCCTGCCCTGAAGGCATCCTATTCCCTATAATAGCCCACTCAGCTGTCCCCTCATGACTGGATCAATACTCCAGGGTTTTACTAATCCAGGGTTTTACTTCAACAGACACTCAGCTGTCCCCTCAGGATCAGAACAATACTCCAGGGTTTTACTAATCCAAGGTTTTACTTCGACAGACACTCAGCTGTCCCCTCAGGATCGGAACAATACTCCAGGGTTTTACTAATCCAGGGTTTTACTTCGACAGACACTCAACTGTCCCCTCAGGATCGGAACAATACAACAGGGTTTTACTAATCCAGGGTTTTACTTCGACAGACACTCAACTGTCCCCTCATGCTTGCAACAATAATCCAGGGATTTACTTCGACAGACACTCAGCTGTCCCCTCATGCTTGCAACAATAATCTAGGGATTTACTTCGACAGACACTCAGTTGTCCCTTCATGCTTGCAACAATAATCCAGGGATTTACTTCGACAGACATTCTGCTGTCCCCTTATGATTGGAGCAATAACCCAGTCATCGATCAATCAAATGTATTTATAAAGCCCTTTTTACATCAACTGATGTATACAAAAACCCAGCCTAAAACCCCAAACAGCAAGCAATGTAGATGTAGAAGCACAGTGGCTAGGTAAAACTCCCTAGAAAGGCAGGAACCTAGAAAGAAACCTAGAGAGGAACCAGGCTCTGAGGCGTGGACAGTCCTCTTCTGGCTGTGACGGTTGGAGATTATAAGAGTACATGGCCATTAAAGCCAGATTGTTCATTAAGATGTTTAAACGTTCATAGATAACCAGCAGGGTCAAATAATAATAGCAGTGGATGTAGAGGGTGCAACAGGTCAGCACCTCAGGAGTAAATGTCAGTTGGCTTTTTATATATATGAGAGAGAGAGAGAGAGAGAGAGAGAGAGAGAGAGAGAGAGAGAGAGAGAGAGAGAGAGAGAGAGAGAGAGAGAGAGAGAGAGAGAGAGAGAGAGAGAGAGAGAGAGAGAGAGAGAGAGCCGCAGGCAGAACAGTTGAAACTGGAGCCAGGTATTCCTGAGGCATGGTCTTAGGGTTCAGCTCCTCTGGAAAGTGAGGAAGAAAATTAGAGGGAGCATACTTAACTTTTTAGGGAACAGTTGTTTGAGCATAGCACCTCACATATTTTTTCTATTACCATAAATTCATAAGCCTTCACAACAAATCAATTACCTTTTGAAGAACTTCTGCTGAGGGCTTCCCAAGTGTCCAACGAAGACAATCCATGGTTCTTTTGTTAGAAAAAGTAATGTATTATATCCATAAATCTCTGTTTGGTTGGCGCGTTATGAGAAAATACAGCGTCAACTCCTCCATTGAAACGTGAAGAGAACTCTTTCAACTTATACCTATAAACTTGTCCAAGAACAATCAAACATAATTGTAAATGTATCCTTAGGAATACTTTTATGTATATGTTGTATAATATTTCAACCAGAATATAAACTGGGCGATAAGAAAGGAAAAAACCACAGAGCGCGCCAGCCGGGAACGCGCATTTTCTTCTATTGACATCTGTGTGGCCACTTCCTTATTCGTCTTCTTCTACAATCTAAAAGCAGCTAAAAAGAATCAAAACACTTTCTCGAGACTGTTCACATCCAGAGGAAGCAATAGGTACTGCATTCATATGCATTTTCATAAGGGAGGGGTTCCAAATGAGGCAATGTGTCAAAACCACTTTTTCCAGGACAGAAATTCCTCGGGTTTTCGCCTGCCATATCCGTTCTGTTATACTCACAGACAAAATGTTAACACTTTTAGAAACTGCAGAGTGTTTCCTATCCAATGGTACTAAATATTTGCATATCCTATTTTCTGTGCCTGAATGGGAGGCATTTTACTTTGGGCACGCCAGGCTCTCCAAAACCATCACCTCGTGCGCTGCTCCCAAATAAGTTACATTCACACAGGACACCAGATAAGACAGGATAATTACACCAGACATAATGTAACAGACTTACCCTAGCCCCCCGGCACATAGAATATTGCAGAAAATACACTAGAGGATGAGACGGGCGAGGGGGCTCAAAACCAGACAAGAAAATCCCGTCAGGGACTCAACCGACTCACGTGACGCACCCCTCCTAGGGACGGCATGGAAGAGCACTAGTAAGCCAGTGACTCAGCCCCCGTAATAGGGTCAGAGATAAAGAATCCCAGAGGAGATAATGGAGCCGGTCTGGCAGAGACAGCAAGGGTGGATCGTCACTCCAGTGCCTTGTCGTTCACCTTCGCACCCCTGGTCAGGACTACACTCAATCATAGGACCTACTGAAGAGATGAGTCTTCAGTAAAGACTTAAATGTTGAGACCGAGTCTGTGTCTCTCACATGGATAGGCAGGTAGGAGCAAGTCCATGTAATGCTTTGTAGGTTAGCAGTAAAACCTTGAAATCAGCTCTAGACTTAACAGGAAGCCAGTGTAGAGAGGCTAGCACTGGAGTAATATGATCAAATGTTTTGGTTCTTGTCAAGATTCTAGCAGTAGTATTTAGTATTTAACTTTATTTAGTGTTCTATCCTTTATAGCACTGCTGAAGTTTAATCTAGAAGTGACAAAGGCATGGATTAGGTTTTCTGCATCCTTTTTTTTTTTTAAAAACAATTCAGAGTTTTGCAATCTTATAAAGATAGAAAAAAGCTGTCCATGAAATGAAATGTTCATCAAAAGAGAGATCAGGGTCCAGAGTAACTGTACAACCAAGATAAATTGTCAGATTAAACGGCAAATCTTTGTTTCTTGGGACCTAGAACTAGCATCTCTGTTTTGTCCGAGTTTAAAAGTAAAACATTTTCCACCATCCACTTCCTTGTCTGAAACACAGGCTTCCAGGGTAGGCAAATTTGGGGCTTCACCATGTTTCATCAAAATGTACAGCTGTGTGTCGTCCTCATAGCAGTGAAAGTTGATATTGTGTTTCCGAATTACATCACCAAGAGGTAGATTAAATAGTGAAAACTATAGTGGTCCTAAAAACGGAACCATGAGGAACACCGAAACGATTGATTTGTCAGAGGTCAAACCATCCACAGAGACGAACCTATATCTTTCCGACAGATAAGATCTAAACCAGGCAAGAACTTCTCCGTATAGACCAATTAGCATTTCCAAACGCTCCCCATAAATGTGCTGATCGATGGTGTCAAAAGCGACACTAAGGTCTAGCAGCACGAGGACAGATGCAGAGCTTTAGTCTGACACCAACAACTACTTAGGGAGCAGTGGGGCGCTAGCCCCACTTCCGACACTACCCGGTGAAATGTAAGGCGCCAAATTCAAAATTCAAAGTTGAATTATTAAACATTCATCAATATACAAGTGTTGCATAGTCATCAAAAGCTCTGCTTCTTGGCAATATCACAACGTTGTCAGATTTCAAAAGGCTTTACGGCGAAGTACAACATTTGATTGTTTGAGGATAGCACCTCTAATATTTCTGCATTAGCATAAATTCATAACCAACGTGGGTCTCAGAAAACGCATAAAATCGCTAATATAAAATCCCTTACCTTTCGAAGAACTTCTGCTGAGGGCTTCCCAAGTGTCCAACGAAGACATCCAATGGTTCTTTTGTTAGAAAAAGTCATTTATTATATCCATAAATCTCCGTTTGGTTGGCGCGTTATGATCATAAAATCTACCGTTGAGTCGCCCATTGAACCGTGAAGAGAACACGTTCACATTATACCTATACACTTTCTACAAACAAATCAAACATCATTTTTTATGTATCCTTAGGTATCCTTTTGTGTATATTTGCTGTAAAATTTCAACCGGACGGTAACGTGAATGATAGGATGTGCGTTCACAATCTCACGCGCGTCAAACCTTGTTTACAAAAGTGGTCCCCTGACTTCTTCCTGTTCTTATCCGTTCTGGTTACTCCTAGAATTCCCAGTCTTTGTCTAAAGACTGTTGACATCTAGTGGAAGCCATAGGTACTGCAGTCTCAGTCCTACATAACATTATATGCAATAGCCACAATGGAGAAGATGCTCATTTACAAAAAAAAAACTGCAAATCCGGATGGATTTTCCTCGGGTTTTCGCCTGCTATGTCACTTCTGTTATTTTTTGGGCCTGAGTGGCAGGCATTTTACTTTGGGCACGCCAGACTCTCCAAAACCGTCACCTATGCAGCCGCTCTCTAAGAAGATAATGAATTTATTTTTGTTACTGCCACTTTTAGTGAGTTTGGTACACATCCGGAGGAAAGGGAGCCATTTATTATGTTCAACATAGAAGGTCCAAGCACAGGAGGTAGCTCTTTCAGTAGTTTAGTTGGAATAGGGTCCTTATTGCAGCTGGAAGGTTTAGAGGCCATGCCTATTTGTGAATGTGTCAAGAGATACAAGATAGAAAATGTTGATCCTAGGTCCTGGCAGTTCTGTGCAGACTCAGGACAACTGAGCATTGGAGAAATACTCAAGATTCAAGGAGGAGTCGGTAATTTGCTTTCTAATGTTCATCATCTTTTCATCTAAGAAGTTCATGAATTCATCACTGCTGAAGTGCAAGCCATCCTCTCTTTTTAGTTAGCTTGCTTCAAAACATTTTTGGGGATTGTTCTTATTCTCCTCAATTAGGTTGGAAAAATAGGGTGAACGAGCAGCAGAGGGCTCTTCAATATTGCACGGTACTGTCCTTCCAAGCTAGTCGGAATACTTCCAGTTTGGTGGAGCACCATTTCGGTTAAAATTTTCTGGAAGTTTGCGTCAGGGCTCGGGTATTTTCTGTATACCAGGGAGCAAATTTCTTGCGACAAATGTTTGTTTTTAGGTGTGCGACTGCATCTAGGGTATTACGCAAGGTTACATTTTGATCATCAATTAGGTGGTTAACTACTTAGAGAGCTAAGTAGTTAGGGGGGCGCTAGCTCCCGACACTACCTGGTGAAATGCAAGGCGCCAAATTCAAAATCCAAAAGTTGAATTATTAAATATTAATCAATATACACACTCTCCAAAACCGTCACCTCGGAAGCTGCTCCTTAAGAGGTTTTAACCAATCTTTGTACTCTCACGTCCTTGAGTAGGTGGAGGTGAGTCTGGAAGGGCGTCTACAGTGAGGGAAATTTGATCCCCTGTGATTTTGTACGTTTGCCCACTGACAAAGAAATGATCAGTCTATAATTTTAATGGTAGGTTTATTTGAACAGTGAGAGACAGAATAACAACAAAAAAATCCAGAAAAACGCATGTGAAAAATGTTATAAAATGATTTGCATTTTAATAAGGGAAATAAGTATTTGACCCCCTCTCAATCAGAAAGATTTCTGGCTCCCAGGTGTCTTTTATACAGGTAACGAGCTGAGATTAGGAGCACACTCTTAAAGGGAGAGCTCCTAATCTCAGTTTGTTACCTGTATAAAAGACACCTGTCCACAGAAGCAATCAATCAGATTCCAAACTCTCCACCATGGCCAAGACCAAAGAGCTCTCTAAGAAAGTCAGGGACAAGATTGTAGACCTACACAAGGCTGGAATAGGCTACAAGACCATCGCCAAGCAGCTTGGTGAGAAAGTGACAACAGTTGGTGCGATTAATCCCAAATGGAAGAAACACAAAAGAACTGTCAATCTCCCTCGGCCTGGGGTTCCATGCAAGATCTCACCTCGTGGAGTTAGAATGATCATGAGAACGGTGAGGAATCAGCCCAGAACTACACGGGAGGATCTTGTCAATGATCTCAAGGCAGCTGGGACCATAGTCACCAAGAAAACAATTGGTAACACACTACGCTATGAAGGACTGAAATCCTGCATCGCCAGCAAGGTCCCCCTACTCAAGAAAGCACATATACATGGCCGTCTGAAGTTTGCCAATGAACATCTGAATGATTCAGAGGCTCTCCAAAACCGTCACCTCGTGCGCTGCTCCCAAAGAAGTTAAGGTCCTGGAGTGGCCTAGCCAGTCTCCAGACCTTAATCCCATAGAAAATCTGTGCAGGGAGCTGAAGGTTCAAGTTGCCAAACGTCAGCCTCGAAACCTTAATGACTTGGAGAAGATCTGCAAAGAGCAAATCCTTCCTGAGATGTGTGCAAACCTGGTGGCCAACTACAAGAAACATCTGACCTCTGTGATTGCCAAAAAGGGTTTTGCCACCAAGTACTAAGTCATGTTTTGCAGAGGGGTCAAATACTAATTTCCCTCATTAAAATGCAAATCAATATATACAGTTTTTCACATGCGTTTTTCTGGATTTGTTTGTTGTTATTCTGTGTCTCACTGTTCAAATAAACCTACCATTAAAATTATAGACTGATCATTTCTTTGTCAGTGGGCAAACGTACAAAATCAGCAATGGATCTAATACATTTTTCCCTCACTGTTCTTTAGGAATCTTTGGGTTGTCTGAGAATTTCTTATCTTTTAATAATCCTTGGTTGATGTTAGAGCATAGTATTTGTTGTGATTACAATGATACCCTGGATAAAACTAGATCCAGGCTATGATTGTGCCAATGCGTAGGTCCCAAGACTTTTGGAGTGGGTCTGTGGACTTTTCCATGTGAATATTTAAGTTGCAATTTTTTTTATATTATCATGACTACAAGGTCCAACAGGAATTCATGGAACTCAGTGATGAACGCTGTATATGGCCCCGGCAGGCCTGTACAGTGACTTGCAAAAGTATTCACCCTCCTTGGCATTTTTCCTATTTTGTTGCCTTACAACCTGGAATTAAAATAGATTTTTCGGGGGTTTGTATAATTTTATTTACACAACACGCCTACCATGTTGAAGATGCAAAATATTTTTTATTGCGAACCAAACAAGAAATAAGACAAAAAAACTGAAAACTTCAGCGTGCATAACTATTCAACCCCCCAAAGTCAATACTTTGTAGAGCCACCTTTTGCAGCAATTACAGCTGCAAGTCTCTTGGGGTATGTCTCCATACGCTTGGCACATCTAGCCACTGGAAGGCAAAACTGCTTGGGCTCCTTCAAGTTGGATGGGTTCCGCTGGTGTACAGCGTCACACCACAGATTCTCAATTGAATTAAGGTCTGGGCTTTGACTAGGCCATTCCAAGACATTTAAATGTTTCCCATTAAACTACCTGTGTTGCTTTAGTAGTATGCTTTGGGTCATTGTCCTGCTGGAAGGTGAACCTCTGTCCCAGTCTCAAATCTCTTGAAGACTAAAACAGGTTTCCTTCAAGAATTTCCCTGTATTTAGCGCCATCCATCATTCTTTCAATTCTGACCAGTTTCCCAGTCCCTGCCGATGAAAAACATACCCACAGTATGATTCTGCCACCAGGATGCTTCACTGTGGGGATGGTGTTCTCGGGGTGATGGGTTTGCGCCAGACATAGCGTTTTCCTTGTTGGCCATAAAGCTCAATTTTAGTCTCATCTAACCAGAGTACCTTCTTCCATATGTTTGGGGAGTCTCCCACATGCCTTTTGGCAAACACCAAACGGGTTTGCTGATTTATTTCTTTAAGCAATGGCTTTTTTCTGGCCACTCTTCTGTAAAGCCCAGCTCTGTGGCGTGTACGGCTTAAAGTGGTCCTATGGACAGATACTCCAATCTTCGCTGTGGAGCTTTGCAGCTCCTTCAGGGTTATCTTTGGTCTCTTTGTTGCCTCTCTGATTAATGCCCTCTTTGCCTGGTCCATGAGTTTTGGTGGGCGGCCCTCTCTTGGAAGATTTGTTGCTGTGCCATATTCTTTCCATTTTTAATAATGGATTTAATGGTGCTCTGTGGGATGTTCAACGTTTCTGATATTGTTTTGTAACCCTGATCTAAACTTCTCCACAACTTTGTCCCTGACCTGTTTGGAGAGCTCCTTGGTTTTCATGGTGTGACGACCCTCCCACTCTGTCTGCCAAATTCTTTCTCTTTGCTCTTGTTTTCAATAATAGGATGTCGGTGGGCGGAGTCGGGAGGGTCGTCAGCGAAATGGGACACACCTGGGTTTGGGTGTGTCCCAGGATAAATGCACCTCTTCCCCATTCATTGAGGAGGCTCTCTCCATGCAGACACTGATAGATTTTGGTTGTGGCATTTTTGTGGCTATTTTTGTTTGTTTGCGTTGGCACCTTTCAACACCCCTCATTATCACAATTATGCATGCAACCACTCACTTACACTACTGATTACTGACTACACACACCCTACATTATGTTAACACTTTTAGAAACTTCAGAGTGTTTCCTATCCAATAGTACTAATTATGTGCATATCCTATTTTCTGAGCTATCCTTTTATGAATATTAGCGATAATATTTCACTCGGATGGTCAACTATACCTTATATAAGTAAAATAAAGTGGGGCGCGTAGCCAGACTCGCGCCCGAGAAAACTTGTTGACATCTGAGCTACCTTGGCCATTTCCTGTACCTACTCGTTCTGTTTACTCCAATCTCTCTGAGTCTTTGTATATAGACTGTTGACATCTAGTGGAAGCCATAGGTACTGCAGTCTCAGTCCTGGTTACAAATGGATTCATTAGGGAGTGTGTCAAACAGAGCAATAGGTCACCAGAAACTGATTTCCGGATAGATTATTCTCGGGTTTTCACCTGCTAAATGAGTTTTGTTATACTCACAGACATTATGTTAACACTTTTAGAAACCTCAGAGTGTTTCCTATCCAATAGTACTAATTATGTGCATATCCTATTTTCTGAGCCTGAGTGGCAGGCATTTTGCTTTGGGCACGCCAGACTCTCCAAAACCGTCACCTCACCTGCCGCTCCCTAAGAAGTTAACTAATTATGTGACTTCTGATGGTAATTGGTTGCACCAGATCTTGTTTAGGGGCTTCATAGCAAAGGGGTGAATACATATGCACGCACCACTTTTTTGTTCTGAATTTCTTAGCATTTTTTGAAACAAGTAATTTTTTTCACTTTACCAATTTGGACTATTTTGTGTATGCCAATTACATGAAATAAATGTAATAAAATAAAAATCTATTTAAATTACAGGTTGTAATGCAACAAAATAGGAAAAACGCCAAGGGGTATGAATACTTTTGCAAGGCACTGTATGCTGAGCACTTGTTCACTGCTTTTCCTTCACTCTGCGGTCCAACTCATCCCAAACCATCTCAATTGGTTTGAGGTCGGGTGATTGTGGAGGCCTGGTCATCTGATGCAGCACTCCATCACTCTCCTTCTTGGTCAAATAGCCCTTACACAGCCTGGAGGTGTGTTTTGGGTCATTGTGCTGTTGAAAAACAGCGAATCGCTGCAGAATGCTGTGCTGGTTAAGTGTGCCTTGAAGTCTAAATAAAACACGCACCACTTTTCATTTATTTTTTGGTGAATTTTTTTGACAACAAGTAATTTTGTTCACTTCACCAATTTGGACTATTTTGTGTATGTCCATTACATGAAATCCAAATGAAAATGCATTTTAATTCCATGTTGTAATGCAACAAAATAGGAAACATGCCAAGGGGGTGAATACTTTGCAAGGCACTGTAAACCATAGCTATAAAACATGATTGATTAGACTGCATAGATTTCATGACTAGAAGCTCACGTGACTTAAACACAGTCATTAAAAATATATATTTTTGATTTGCGGTCTTAAATGTTAGCAACATCTCCGCCTTTGCTGGATGCTTGGGGGATATGGTCACTAGTGTAACCAGGATGAGAGGCCTCATTTAACACAGTCAATTCATCAGGCTTGAGCTATGTCACAGTCAAGCCAGTCACATCAAGGTTATGATCAGTGATTTAGTTAATTGGCTATGACTGCCTTGGAATTGAGGGATCTAACATTAGTGCCCTTTTTCAATGACAGGAACACATGGACATTTCCTATGGCCAGATATGGACTCATTCAATATCAAGAGAAATGTGACATCAGTATATTTCAACATGAGAGAAAATAGGACTGTATACATCACATATGTGTTTCCCAGCAAGAAAACCAAAAATGGTCACTCAAACAGAAGGGGGAACTAACAAAGAGTCAACGACAACAACCAAAATGAAACTGATGGGGTTTTAGGAGGGGTTGCGAAAGACACTCATGGGGGGGGGTGTCCACTGAAATTTGACTAGTAACAACAACTGGGACCTAAAAAGACACCTAACTTGAACGCTCACTAAATTTACCCGAGAAGAGACAATAACCCACACCAACCTTAAAGACAGAAAACAAACCAAAATGGTGGAGCAAAAAGAAAACAGGGAAGATCAGATAAAGGATTGTTTGTCTAGAAATCAACTAGGGAGCGCCAACTAAAGGTGTTAACCCTCCACATCTCTCAGGACAACTGGAGACCTGGGCCAGCCGCTCTTAAATAGCACCTGGGCCAGCCGCTCTTAAATAGCACCTGGGCCAGCCGCTCTTAAACAGCACCTGGGCCAGCCGCTCTTAAATAGCACCTGGGCCAGCCGCTCTTAAATAGCACCTGGGCCAGCCGCTCTTAAATAGCACCTGGGCCAGCCGCTCTTAAGTAGCACCTGGGCCAGCCACTCTTAAATAGCACCTGGGCCAGCCACTCTTAAACAGCACCTGGGCCAGCCACTCTTAAATAGCACCTGGGCCAGCCACTCTTAAATAGCACCTGGGCCAGCCACTCTTAAACAGCACCTGGGCCAGCCACTCTTAAATAGCACCTGGGCCAGCCACTTTTAAATAGCACCTGGGCCAGCCACTCTTAAACAGCACCTGGGCCAGCCACTCTTAAACAGCACCTGGGCCAGCCACTCTTAAACAGCACCTGGGCCAGCCACTCTTAAATAGCATCTGGGCCAGCCACTCTTAAATAGCACCTGGGCCAGCCACTCTTAAACAGCACCTGGGCCAGCCACTCTTAAATAGCACCTGGGCCAACCACTTTTAAATAGCACCTGGGCCAGCCGCTCTTAAACAGCACCTGGGCCAGCCGCTCTTAAATAGCACCTGGGCCAGCCGCTCTTAAATAGCACCTGGGCCAGCCGCTCTTAAATAGCACCTGGGCCAGCCGCTCTTAAGTAGCACCTGGGCCAGCCACTCTTAAATAGCACCTGGGCCAGCCACTCTTAAACAGCACCTGGGCCAGCCACTCTTAAATAGCACCTGGGCCAGCCACTCTTAAATAGCACCTGGGCCAGCCACTCTTAAACAGCACCTGGGCCAGCCACTCTTAAATAGCACCTGGGCCAGCCACTTTTAAATAGCACCTGGGCCAGCCACTCTTAAACAGCACCTGGGCCAGCCACTCTTAAACAGCACCTGGGCCAGCCACTCTTAAACAGCACCTGGGCCAGCCACTCTTAAATAGCATCTGGGCCAGCCACTCTTAAATAGCACCTGGGCCAGCCACTCTTAAACAGCACCTGGGCCAGCCACTCTTAAATAGCACCTGGGCCAACCACTTTTAAATAGCACCTGGGCCAGCCACTCTTAAACAGCACCTGGGCCAGCCACTCTTAAACAGCACCTGGGCCAGCCACTCTTAAACAGCACCTGGGCCAGCCACTCTTAAACAGCACCTGGGCCAGCCACTCTTAAATAGCACCTGGGCCAGCCACTCTTAAACAGCACCTGGGCCAGCCACTCTTAAATAGCACCTGGGCCAGCCACTCTTAAACAGCACCTGGGCCAGCCACTCTTAAGTAGCACCTGGGCCAGCCACTCTTAAGTAGCACCTGGGCCAGCCACTCTTAAGTAGCACCTGGGCCAGCCACTCTTAAATAGCACCTGGGCCAGCCACTCTTAAGTAGCACCTGGGCCAGCCACTCTTAAGTAGCACCTGGGCCAGCCACTCTTAAATAGCACCTGGGCCAGCCACTCTTGTGAAACACAGTCCTACTAACGAGATGGCAATTCAGCACAGGTGTGTGTGTGTCACCTGTGCTCCCTCTCCAGCCTCTAGGTCACCAGATTGTCACCATCATTACGCGCACCTGCGCGTCATCAGACACACCTGGACTCCATCACTTCCCTGATTACCTTCCCTATACTGTATATATGTCACTCCCTTTGGTTCCTTCCCCCAAGTGTCATTGTTTCATGTGTGTGTGCTGTTAGTGTTTCTTGCTTTGTATTATGTTTAGTTTATTAACACTGACTCTCAGCACACATCGTTACAGATAGACCTGATGTGGACATCTGTTTTTTTTTCTATATGTTGACAAATACTGACAGTAGTCCTACATCAGATATGGGCAACTTTGATAGGGTTGGGGACCAAAAAACATCTGAACTCATCATGAGAGGCTGCAGTTGCTTGCAGAGTGAAATTTTTTAAGTTTCAGATTTAATTTAGTCCAATTATACACATTTTGCCATGTGGCGTAGAGAAAATGTTGCGGTTTTAAAGCAAGTTTGCTGCAATTCTACACATTTTGCCATGAGGCGAAAAGAAAATGTTAGCATTTTTTTATATGATATCTAAGTGAGACGGACTAATAAAATCAATGGCTAACTTTATAACTTATAAATAAAATAATGTTAGCTGACAAGGGCTAACTGAATGACTCATTGACTGACATAACAAGAGAAACTGCTGATGCACCATAAACATTTCTTTATTGCACTTTGTGTATTCTACTATTCTAACTTGCAACAGTAAGTTGAGACCCCAACTGAGTTCCTAAAAAAACTGGAGAAATTGATTCGAGGGCCTTCACGGGCTGCCAGTTGCCCATCCCTGGTCTATATGCCCTACAGTATTTCTTTTCTCAGCACATTTTTTACTCATTTTTAATTTAACCTTTATTTAACTAGGAAACACAGTTAAGAACCAATTTGTATTTACAATGACGGCCAACACCAGCCAAACCCGGACGACGCTGGACCAATTGTGCGCCGCCCTATGGGACTGGACAGTTGATCTACTCTGGACAGGTCATGGTTTAGCCTGAAAATGGTTACAGCAATATGATGAGGGAAAACCTTGAACTACCACCTTTTATGACGACACTAGATCACGATCTAATCACAATCCCGATCACTATCACAATGCAACATTAAAGGGATATTTAGGGATTAACTTTCGCATACCATTTTTATGTCTTTGTGTCCAGTATGGAGGAAGTTACAGGTAGTTTCGTTAAAAAAAAATCCTATAGCTTAGCTCAAAGACTGGAAGTCTTTGGAATCAGATAGCATCCCTTTAATCACTTGAAACCATGAGATTGATTTTAGGCTGGATCATTAGCTGTGAAAGGCTACACATCATTTGTATTAGCACATTGAACGTTACTTTCCTCAATGGGTCAGATCCCCTACAGAATAATATAGAAAGTTTTAGAACAAAAACATTTTTAGCAATGGTGACTCATACTTATATACTATATGTTTACATAAAGGTGATGCAGTAGTTACCACCCCCAGTGAGTGATAACTACTGCATGCTCCCGTTTAGTGCACTCAGTCAATACAGTCCCAAGAGATTGCATTTACCACAAATTGTCTGTTCTTTTAAAAAACAGGAAGGAAAACTACTTCACTGTTATATGGGTACAGAGAACAGAGAGCAACTGAGGATAAAGCAGCGTGTATACCCACACAGAGAACAAGGATCCAGTGTGTTCCAACATGAACAATGTTTGATTCCCTAATGGCACCCTATTCCTTATGGGCCCTGGTCAAAAGTAGTGCACTATATAGGGCATAGGGTACAGTTTGGGATGCATATTCATAACAAAGCAGCAGCAGCAGGACATAATAGAGGGTCTGGGTATTCAAGCCCTGTACAGATATACTGGGATGAACAGCAGAGTGGGCTTTGTCTACCGTGATGCGTTTCTCATCTATTGCTTGATAATCCCTGGCTAACAGCTCCGATAGAATACCTTTCCTATTCTGCCTCTCTGTCTCTCCATCACTCTTTGGTGACTCTCTCTCTCCCCTTTCTCTCTCTCTTTCTGCCTCTTTCTCTATCTCTCTCTCTCGCTCTTCCTCCCTCTCTCCTTTCTGCCTCTCTCTCCCTCTCCTTTCTGCCTCTCTCTCTCTCTCTCTCTCTCTCTCTCTCTCTCTCTCTCTCTCTCTCCACTCTGCACAGGTACACCTCTCCATTGATTTATCCTCCCCCTATTCAATCTATCCCACCTAGTTGTTGTCTGTCTGTCGGAGGAGAGCTCTGATACTTTCTCACCCCAATCACCCTCCTCCTCTCTGCTTACACCGAGGGGAGTTTCTCCTTGCCATCCTTCTCCACCTTCTCATCCTCAATCTCTGCCCCTCCTCATATGCTGTCTGAGTTCTCTTCTGTTCTGTTACTTAGAGGTGAGGGACAGTGGAGCGCCACAAAGATCCACAATGCAATGCTCTCTCGTTCTCGTTCTATTTTTCCTTCCTCCCGTTCTCCCCGGTTCTCCCCTCATCTCATCTGAGGAAGGTACTGTAGCAGGGGACACCTGTTGGTGAGCACACTGCTGCCTTGGTTAGTGCTATCCGGGATCCTTGGGACATCCCTACCCTAAACCTTAACCCTTACCCCAATCCTAACCTTAAATATTAACTTTACCTAACCTTAACACTTACCTTAAACATTAAGTACGGACGTCCCAAGGACCCTGGATAGCATGGACGCTGCTGCCTTGGAGAGAGTAGGCCTGTGATTGGTTAAGCCTGGTGGGAGTAGGCCTGTGATTGGTTAAGCCTTGGAGAGAGTAGGCCTGTGATTGGTTAAGCCTGGTGGGAGTAGGCCTGTGATAGGTTAAGCCTTGGAGAGAGTAGGCCTGTGATAGGTGATAGGTTAAGCCTTGTAGGGAGTAGGCCTGTGATTGGTTAAGCCTGGTGGGAGTAGGCCTGTGATTGGTTAGGCCTGGTGGGTTCTAGTAGTGGGCTTGAGAGTGTGCTTGGTGCAGGTCTGGGGGTAATCCAGAATACAACAGAAGCTCCCTCAGCCTGCTTCCACCTTCTTCAATGCGGTCCCGTTGATGTGGATAGGGGGCGTGCTCCCTTTGCTGTTTCCTGAAGTCCACGATCAGCTCCTTTTGTTTTGTTTTCGTCTGGGCTGGCAGCCTTGCCAGGGTTAACACACTTAAATGTCTTACTCACGTCAGAGAACGAGAGCCCACAGTCCTTGGGAGCGGGCTGCGTCAGTGGCACCTTGTTATCCTCAAAGTGGGCGATGAAGGTGTTTAGCTTGTCCGGGAGCAAGACGTGGGTGTCCGCGACATGGCTGGTTTTACCTTTGTAATCCGTGATTGTCTGTAGACCCTGCCACATACGTCTCATGTCTGAGCCGTTGAATTGCGACTCCACTTTGTCTCTGTACTGAGGTTTTGCCTGTTTGATTGCCTTACGGAGGGAATAACTACACTGTTTGTATTTGACCATATTCCCAGTCACCTTGGCATGGTTAAATGCGAGGGTTCACGCTTTCAGTTTTACGCAAATGCTGCTATCTATCCACAGACTCTGGTTTGGGTAGGTTTTAATAGTCACCGTGAGTACAACATCCCCTATACACTTCTGATGAACTCAGTCACCGTGTCCGTGTATAAGTCATTGTTATTCTCAGAGGCTACCCGGAACATATCACAGTCTGTATGATCAAAACAATCTTGAAGCAATCTTCCGATTGGTCAGATCAGCGTTAAATAGGCCTTAGCAGGGGTACTTCCTGTTTGAGTTTCTGCCTATTGTAAGGGAGGAGCAAAAGGGAGTCGTGATCTGATTTGTCAAAGGGAGGGCGGGGGAGGTACTCACAAGGGCGAGTAGCAGTTGTCTAGTGTTTTTCCAGAGCTAGTACTACAGTCAGAGTGTTGATAGAACTTATATAGTGTTTTCCTCAAATTTGCTTTGTTAAAATCCACAGCTACAATAAATGCGGCCTCCAGATATGTGGTTTCCAGTTTGCATAAAGTCCAGTGTAGTTCCTTGAGGGCCACCGTGGTATCGGTTTGAGGGGTGAAATACACGGCTGTGACTAACCGAAGAGAATTCTCTTGGGAGGTAATACGGCCGGCATTTGATAGTGAGGTATTCTAGGTCAGGTGAACAAAATAACTTGAGTTTCTGCATGTTATCACAGTTACACCATGAGTAGTGTGGTGGGAAAAATTTCATTTAGACATACTATGGTGTTTTACTTAGATAATTGGCCATTGTTCTAGTGTTTTTTTTTTGCTGATGCAGGCTTGTCTTGTGTGACTTAGTCAACAGCTTACATGCGCCGTGCCCGCCACAGGAGTCGCGATGGGACAAGGACTTCCCGGCCAGCCAAACCCTCCGCTAACCCGGATGACGCTGGGCCAATTGTGCGCCGCCCCATGGGTCTGGTAAATTACTTTTTAATGGCGTCAGACCAAGGCTCTGTATCTGTCCTCATGCTCCTAGACCTTAGTGATACTTTTGGAACAATCGATCACCACGTAATTTTGGAGAGATTAGAAACCCTAATTGGTCTAGACGGGCAGTTTCTAGCCTGGTTTAGATCTTATCTGTTGGAAAGATATCAATTCGTCTCTGTGGATGGTTTGTCTTCTGACAAATCAATTGTACGTTTCGGCATTCCTCAAGGTTCCACTATGATGTCATTGGGAAACATAATGTCAACTTTCATTGCTATGCAGACAACACACAGCTGTACATTTTGATGAAACATGGTGAAGCCCCAAAATTGCCCTCCCTGGAAGCCTATGTTTCAGACATAAGGAAGTGGATGGCGGCAAATGTTTTACTTTTAAACTCGGACAAAACAGAGATGCTAGTTCTAGGTCCCAAGAAACAAAGAGATCTGCTGTTGAATCTGACAATTAAACTTGATGGTTGTACAGTCGTCTCAAATAAAACTGTGAAGGACCTTGGCGTTACTCTGGACCCTGATCTCTTTTTTGATGAACATATCAAGAATATTTCAAGGACAGCTATTTTCCATCTTCGTAACATTGCAAAAATCAGAAACGTTTTGTCCAAAAAGGATGCAGAAAAGTTTATCCATGCTTTTGTCACTTCTAGATTAGACTACTGCAATGCAAATACTCCCATCCCGGCTACCCGGATAAAGCACTAAATAAACTTTGGTTAGTGCTAAATACGGCTACTAGAATCCTGAATAGAATCCCAAAATTATGATAATATTACTCCAGTGCTAGCCTCTCTACATTGGCTTCCTGTTAAGGCTAGGGCTGATTTCAAGGTTTTACTGCAAACCTACAAAGCATTACATGGGTTTGCTCCTAACTATCTCTCCAATTTGTTCCTGCCATACATACCTACAAGTACTCTACGCTCACAATACGCAGGCTTCCTTATTGTCCCTAGAATTTCTAAGCAAACAGCTGGAGGCAGGGCTTTCTCCAATAGATCTGCCTATCCATGTGAGAGACACAGACTCGGTTTACAACCTTTAAGTCTTTACTGAAGACTCATCTCTTAAGTAGGTCATATGAATGAGTGTAGTCTGGCCCAGGGGTGCGAAAGTGAAAGGCAAGGCACTGGAGCGACGAACTGCCCTTGCTGTTTCTGCTTGTCCGGCTAACCTCTCTCCACTGGGATTCTCTGCCTCTGACCCTATTAAGGGGGGCTGAGTCACTGGCTTACTAGTGTTAATCCATGCAGTCCCTAGGAGGGGTGCATCAATTGAGTGGGTTGAGTCACCGACGTGATCTTCCTTTCAGGTTTTGCGCCCCGTCTGGCTTGTGCGGTGGAGGAGATCTTCGTGGGCTGTATTCAGCCTTGTCTCAGGGTAGTACGTTGGTGGTCTGTTGATATCCCTCTAGTGGTGTGGGGGCTGTGCTTTAGCACGGACGGGGCCACAGTGTCCCCCGACCCAACCCTGTCTCAGTCTCCAGTATCTATGCTGCAATAGTCTATGTGCTGGGGGGCTGGGGTCAGTCTGTTATATCTGGTGTAATTCTCATGTCTTGTCTGATGTCCTGTGTGAATTTAAGTATGCTCCCTCTAATTCTCTCTTTCTCCCTCTCTCCCATCTTGAAGAATAATCTGGCCTTAAATGGCCATGTGCTCTTATAAATCTCCACCCGGCACAGCCAGAAGAGGACTGGCCACCCCTCAGAGCCTGGTTCCTCTCCAGTTTTCTTCCTAGGTTCCTGCCTTTCTAGTTTTTCCTAGCCACTGTGCTTCTACATCTGGGGATTTAGGCTGGGTTTCTGTATAGCACTTTGTGACATCTGCTGATGTAAAAAGGGCTTTATAAATACATTTGATTGATTAGTGATAATGCTTCTGAATGGGCCTGGCATGTCGGTGGCTCCAAGTTTAAACTGGTTGTAGTGTCAGTCCTCCTTTTTGTTTTTGATGTCTGATACTCTCCCCTCTGCTGCTTTTCTCCTAAAAACGATATCTCTCACTCTGTTCTTTAGTTGGTCCGTAATGTATGTAAGCCACACCGTAGTGGGTGAACCTTATTTGTCCTTCGGGTGTGGCCATTTTAAGATTATGGCATTTGACATTTGATTCAAGATGAACTCTGTATAGAAATCTAAACAGAAACCATTGTCAATTTGAATTTTTTGAATACCCCCCCTCTCCCCAAGTCGTCTCTATTTTGGGTACTTAAAGTCACATAGTAGATACAAAAACCTCAGACAGATATACACAGCAAAGTCTTCTTTTTTTAAATAAAGCTTGGGATAATTACTTAGTATACCTTGTGAGTCATCTGGAAGTGAGTCAGCTCCTGAGGTTCAAGGGAATTATATTTGTGGACTCCGGAGCCACTGACCTTCAGTTTGCCTCATCCTCGATGTCAAGGTAATCGTTCCAATCCTCATCCCAATATTTTGTATCGGGGATATCCATTTCAGAATCCAGTTGAAATCTCTGTCTTATTGTCTGAAAGACAAATCAATATGCACTGTTATTTATTCTGCCAGTAAATATATTAAACTAAATGTTATACCATTACCAAAACATATTATGTTCAAGACAATTCTAAGAAGAGTTCATCTGAATATAGTGAGTATATTTTCAGATGCCATTGCATGACAAGTAACAGGACAACTTCACACAAAACAGTACCTCAATAAAATGACACTGTTAATATGGTAAATTGTAAATGCCTATACTTGCTTTACAGTGATCAAAGATATTACATAACTGTTTAAGACAGTTTATCTGTGGAGACTAGCTCCTCACAGCAAATGGGTTTCAATGATTCACCAATCATTACCAGCAATTCCATGGTAAGAACTGAATTTAAAGAAAAAGAAATTCAAAACTCAATGTACTTGCAAATTATAATAAAAAATATTAAAAATACAACAAAATAAATGGCATACAGCGCCTTCGGGAAGTATTTAGACCCTTTTACTTTTCCACGTTTTGTTACTTTACAGCCTTATTCTAAAATTTATTAAATAGTCGTTTTTTCTACACACAATATCCCTATAATGACAAAGCACGAATAAATTTTTGCTCATAAAATAAAAAAATATCACATTTACATAAGTATTCAGAACCTTTACTCATTACTTTGTTAAAGCATCTTTGGCAGCGATTACAACCTTTGAGTCGGGTTAAAGTCCGGGCTCTGGCTGGGCCTCTCAAGGACTTTCAGAGACTTGTCCCGAAGACACTCCTGCGTTGTCTTGGCTGTGTGCTTAGGGTCGTTGTCCTGTTGGAAGGTGAACCTTCGCAACCAGTCTGAGGTTCTGAGTGCTCTGGAGCAGGTTTTCATCAAGGATCTCTCTGTACTTTGCACCGTTTATCTTTCCCTCAATCCAGACTAGTCTCCCACGCTGAAAATCCAGACTAGTCCCTGACGCTGAAAAACATCCCCACAGCATGATTATGCCACCACCATGGTTCATGTTTTTCGCTTTGTCATTACATGGTATTATGTGTAGATTGATGAGGATAAAAATTATGTAATCCATTTTAGTATAAGGCTGTAACATGACAAAATGTGGAGAAAGTAAACGAGTCTGAATACTTTCCCGAAGGCACTGTATCTATAGCTTTCATTGATTACATCTTATAAAGTATCCGTAGCAGTAAACAATTGGAGGTTTGCTTTATTGTTCTGTCTCACCGTTTAATTAAAAATTGCTATAAATTCACCAGACCCTCTACAAAGTACTCCAAGATATGGCACCTTGTTATTTTTTACATACAGCAAATATGTCAATAAACTGAAAGGGAGGCATAGAAGTAGAGGACATAGAACGGATATTTCTATTGTCATACTTTCAATGAAAATGACAGATCTACAACCAGGGTTGGGGTGAATTCCATTTCAATTCCAGTCAATTCAGAAAGTAAACCAAAATTCCAATTCCAAATGTTCCTCATTGAAAAGGAACATGCACACTCACTGGGTCCTACACACTCACACACACTGTCACTCCAAAACTCTCACACACGCTCACTCACTCCATCTGCTCACGCACGCATAACATGCACATACATTCATACTGACTCTACACACCCACACACCCACTCACATACAAGCTGCTGCTTCTCTGTTTATCTTATATCCTGATGCCTAGTCCCCTTACCCCTATATATATCTACCTCCATCACTTCAGTATCCCTGTCACCTTACCCCTATATATATCTACCTATATCACTCCAGTATCCCTGCACATTGTTAATATGGTACTGGAACTGACCCAGTATATAGTCACCTTACCCCTATACATATCTACCTCCATCACTCCAGTATCCCTGTACATTGTTAATATGGTATTGGATCTGACTTTTTAAATATTTTCTCTATATAGTATGCTTACTTACTTACTTTATTGTGTATTTCCTATTCTTATTTCTAGTTTTTTTTCCTAGTATTACATTGTTATTGGTTATTGCATTGTTGGGTTTTTAGTTTGCATAAAAAGGTGTTTCACTTGTGCACGTGACATTAAAACTTGAAACTGAAATTGGACCATACTTCCACATGCTAGTGTTGTTGTCTAGTTCTGAGATGGTAAAGTACGCTTTCTTTTGCAGTTTTTTTAAGCCCTTTTAAAGTCCAATAAGGTACTACAGCTTCCAACAGATCACGTATTGCATCTGGAGGCAAGCCGCCAACCACATGAAAACGTCCAGAGTCGAATGCAGATTTATTTTTGATGCCATGTGTTGTTGCCGGGTCTTGCTTCAACCTCCTCTGCATTAGCATTGCACTCATCAACAGATCTATTAAGCTCCTCAGCATCAAATACATCCTGGAGCTCATCTTTTACTGTTGGTTTCATCACTCTTGGTCCAAAAGAAGCATTTGAAGCCTCCAATCTGATGACCGTTCAAGTTGTGTCCACAAATGAAAGCCAATGCACCATATAACTTCTCTGGTGTACCTGGTACATTTATCCCATCCTATTCCAAGCATTAATCACTTCAGCTATGCTGTCAATGCCTCTGAGCATCCTCAGATTTGCACATTGCAAAGGGTTGCATGGCCATATTCTTAGAGCGCGTCTCAGGATGCTGATTCCACAACACAGAGTAAAAGGCCATGATGTTGTAATTCTTCCTGTGGGGTCCTAATGGTCCTAATTCACAATCTCAAATCCATCCGAATATAAAATTATCTAGAGT
The DNA here is from genome assembly GCA_030435695.1 of Brachymystax lenok tsinlingensis. Lineage (NCBI taxonomy): Eukaryota > Metazoa > Chordata > Actinopteri > Salmoniformes > Salmonidae > Brachymystax > Brachymystax lenok. The sequence goes on from CM059813.1 coordinate 6,698,590, forward strand.
GCATTGTCATATTTAGAAAATGTTGGATGCTTTTTAAATGTTTCTCCATCTTGGCAATATGATAGGACGCTTTCCACAAGGAGGCAAGGACTGAAAACAGATACCATTCCAATGTAAAGTTTTTTGTCTTCAGGGTTTCAAGAGTTGGAACATATTGAAAGGTGGTCTGTTGATCAGTACAATTGCCTCGGAATTGTATTCAATTGTTTTAACAAATGGAAAATGGGCCTCGTAATATTTGGCCCGTTTCCTCTGAGTGGACAAGAAACTTTGTTTTATTGTCCCATATTTTTGAGCTGCAGTTGATTTGTCTGTGTGATTCACAAATCTTTTCAACTTCACTGAACTGAAGGTCATTAGAGGCATCAAGAATAGAGTTACACATTTTATTGTGTTTGAAGCAAGCATGTTGTCCTCTTGTAGTAAAAATAAATGTGACTGCAAGTGTTCTTGTAACATCTTCCTGACTAACATGTCCACTGTTGTGCTCAGTGACATCAGATCCTTCAGTATCCATATCATCAATACTACAAGCATTTCGCTACACCCGCAATAACATCTGCTAAATATGTGTATGTGACTAATAAATACATTTGATTTGACTTAAAAATCAAATCAAATCCAACTTTACTTGTCACATGCTCCGAATACAACAAGTGTAGACCTTACCATGAAATACTTACTTACAAGCCCTTAACCAACCAAGTTCAAGAAGAGTTAAGAAAATATTTACCAGATAAACTAAGTAAAAAAATATAAAATGTAACACAATATCAAAACAATAATGAGGCTATTTACAGGTGGTACCGGTACTGAGTCAGTGTGCGGGGGTACAGGTTAGTTGAAGTAATTTGTACATGTAGGTAGGGGTGAAGTGACTATGCATACGTAGATAATAAACAGTAGCAGCAGTGTACAAATCAAATGGAGGCGGGGGGGGTCAATGTAATAGTCTGGTGGCCATTTGATTAATTGCTCAGCAGTCTTATGGCTTGGTTGGATAGAAGCTGTTAAGGTGCCTTTTGGTCCTAGATTTGGCGCTCCGGTACCGCTTGCCATGCGGTAGCAGAGAAAACAGTCTATGACTAGGGTGGCTGGAGTCTCTGACAATTTTATGCGCTTTCCTCTGACACTGCTTATTATATAGGTCCTTGATGGCAGGAAGCTTGGCCCCAGTGATGTACTGGGCCGTACGCACTACCCTCTGTAGCTCCTTACGGTCAGATGCCGGGCAGTTGCCATACCAGGCAGTGATGCAACTGGTCAGGATGCTCTTGATGGTGCAGCTGTATAACTTTTTGAGGATCTCGGGACCCATGCCAAATCCTTTCAGTCTCCTGAGGGGGTGTTGTGCCCTCTTCACAACTGTCTTGGTGTGTTTGGACCATGATAGATCGTTGGTGATGTGGACACCAAGGAATTTGAAACTCTCGACCCGCTCCACTACAGCCCTGTTGATGTTAATGGGGGCCTGTTCAGTCCTCCTTTTCCTGTAGTCCACAATCAGCTCCTTTGTCTTGCTCACATTGAGGGAGAGGTTGTTGTCCTGGCACCACACTGCCAGTTCTCTAACCTCCTCCCTATAGGCTGTCTCATCGTTGTTGGTGGTCAGGCCTACCACTGTTGTGTAGTCAGCAAACTTAATGATGGTGTTGGAGTCGTGTGTGAACTGGGAGTACAGGAGGGGACTAGGTAGACATGCCTGAGGGACCCCAGTGTTGAGGATCAGCATGTCAGACGTGTTGTTGCCTACCCTTACCACCTGGGGGCGGCCCGTCAGGAAGTCCAAGATCCAGTTGCAGAGGGAGGTGTTTAGTCCCAGGGTCCTTAGCTTAGTGATGAGCTTCGTGGGCACTATGGTGTTGAACGCTGAGCTGTAGTCAATGAACAGTATTCTCACACAGGTGTTCCTTTTGTCCAGATTGAGATTGCGTCATCTGTGCCTCTGTTGGGGTGGTATGCAAATTGGAGTCGGTCTAGGGTATCCGGGGGATGCTGTTGATGTGAGCCATGACCAGCCTTTCAAAGCACTTCATGGCTACTGACGTGAGTGCTACGGGCGGTAATAATTTAGGCAGGTTACCTTCGCTTCCTTGGGCATATGGACTATGGTGGTCTGCTTGAAACATGTAGGTATTACAGACTCAGTCAGGGAGAGGTTAAAAATGTCAGTCAAGACACTTGCCAGTTTGCCTGCGCATACTTTGAGTACACGTCCTGGTGATCAATCTGGGCCTGCGGCTTTGTGAATGTTGACCTGTGTAAAAGGACTTTCTCACATCGGCTACCCGAGAGAGTTATCACACACTCATCCAGAACAGCTGGTGCTCTCATGCATGCTTCAGTGTTGCTTGCCTCGAAGCGAGCATAAAAAACATTTAGCTCGCCTGGTAGGCTCGCGTCACTGGGCAGCTCGTGTCTGGGTTTCCCTTTGTAGTCCGTAATAGTTTTCAAGCCCTGCCACATCCGACGAGCATCAGAGCTGGTGTAGTAGGATTCAATCTTAATCCTGAACTGACGCTTTGCTTGTTTAATGGTTTGTCTAAGGGCATAGCGGGATTTCTTATAAGTGTCCGGATTAGTGTCCCGCTCTTTGAAAGCGGCAGCTCTAGCCTTTAGGTCGATGCCGATGTTGCCTGTAATCCATGGCTTCTGGTTGGGATATGTACGTACGATCACTGTGGGGACAACGGCATCGATGCACTTATTGATGAAGCTGATGACGGAGCAGATGAGTTTGCGTGTTGTCTGATCATGTGAGATCAGTATGAGGATGGCACATAGAACTATGCATTGCAGGTTTTCACTACACTCGGCACAGATTCGTCCTTTTTACAATGCTCATTGTATTGGGAAGTGAATGCAGTCAAAAATTGCATGCTCTGTTCACAAGTTGGGCATGACATACAGTGGGGCAAAAAAGTATTTAGTCAGCCACCAATTGTGCAAGTTCTCCAACTTAAAAAGATGAGAGAGGCCTGTAATTTTCATCATAGGTACACTTCAACTATGACAGACGAAATGAGAAAAAGAAATCCAGAAAATCACATTGTAGGATTTTTTATTTATTTATTTGCAAATTATGGTGGAAAATAAGTATTTGGTCAATAACAAAAGTTTATCTCAATACTTTGTTATATACCCTTTGTTGGCAATGACAGAGGTCAAACGTTTTCTGTAAGTCTTCACAAGGTTTTCACACACTGTTGCTGGTATTTTGGCCCATTCCTCCATGCAGATCTCCTCTAGAGCAGTGATGTTATGGGGCTGTCGCTGGGCAACAGGACTTTCAACTCCCTCCAAAGATTTTCTATGGGGTTGAGATCTGGAGACTGGCTAGGCCACTCCAAGACCTTGAAATGCTTCTTACGAAGCCACTCCTTCGTTGCCCGGGCGGTGTGTTTGGGATCATTGTCATTCTGAAAGACCCAGCCACGTTTCATCTTCAATGCCCTTGCTGATGGAAGGAGGTTTTCACTCAAAATCTCACGATACATGGCCCCATTCATTCTTTCCTTTACACGGATCAGTCGTCCTGGTCCCTTTGCAGAAAAACAGCCCCAAAGCATGATGTTTCCACCCCCATGCTTCACAGTAGGTATGGTGTTCTTTGGATGCAACTCAGCATTCTTTGTCCTCCAAACACGACGAGTTGAGTTTTTACCAAAAAGTTGTATTTTGGTTTCATCTGACCATATGACATTCTCCCAATCCTCATCTGGATCATCCAAATGCTCTCTAGCAAACTTCAGACGGGCCTGAACATGTACTGGCTTAAGCAGGGGGACACGTCTGGCACTGCAGGATTTGAGTCCCTGGCGGCGTAGTGTGTTACTGATGGTAGGCTTTGTTACTTTGGTCCCAGCTCTCTGCAGGTCATTCACTAGGTCCCCGTGTGGTTCTGGGATTTTTGCTCACCGTTCTTGTGATCATTTTGACCCCACGGGTGAGATCTTGCGTGGAGCCCCAGATCGAGGAAGATTATCAGTGGTCTTGTATGTCTTCCATTTCCTAATAATTGCTCCCACAGTTGATTTCTTCAAACCAAGCTGCTTACCTATTGCAGATTCAGTCTTCCCAACCTGGTGCAGGTCTACAATTTTCTTTCTGGTGTCCTTTGACAGCTCTTTGGTCTTGGCCATAGTGGAGTTTGGAGTGTGACTGTTTGAGGTTGTGGACAGGTGTCTTTTATACTGATAACAAGTTCAAACAGGTGCCATTAATACAGGTAACGAGTGGAGGACAGAGGAGCCTCTTAAAGAAGAAGTTACAGGTCTGTGAGAGCCAGAAATCTTGCTTGTTTGTATGTGACCAAATACTTATTTTCCACCATAATTTGCAAATAAATTCATTAAAAATCCTACAATGTGATTTTCTGGATTTTTTTCCCTCATTTTGTCTGTCATAGTTGAAGTGTACCTATGATGAAAATTACAGGCCTCTCTCATCTTTTTAAGTGAGAGAACTTGCACAATTGGTGGCTGACTAAATACTTTTTTGCCCCACTGTATCTAGACATGTCTCCCGGATAGTTTCTTAGAAAGCATTTCTCTATGTGCTCGGTAAATGTGTGCTTTGTAAGCTCCAACACTGGAGAATACTTTGCAGCATTTTCCATGTTACAAGGTGTTTGGCAGGTTACATTCAACTCTGAAATTAGGGCTAGATGTATATTTTGTTTCGCAATATTTTTGTTTGTTTGTTGCATTGCACAGAGGACAGGCCTACATACTGCAAACAATCGTATGGCCATCAGATATTTGTCATACACTGTGATTGTGAAGCAATAATGCTCTCTGGTAGTTAGGATGAATGATTCTATCCAGTAGTTAGGATGAATGATGCTCTCTCTGGTAGTTAGGTGAATGATTCTCTCTGGTAGTTAGGTGGAATGATCCTCTCTCTGATAGTTAGGTGAATGACCCTCTCTCTGGTAGTTAGGATGAATGATCCTCTCTGGTAGTTAGAATGAATGATCCTTTCCCTGGTAGTTAGAATGAATGATCCTTTCCCTGGTAGTTAGAATGAATTATCCTTTCCCTGGTAGTTAAGATGAATAATCCTCTCCGGTAGTTAGGATGAATAATCCTCTCCGGTGGTAAGGATGAATGATCCTCTCCTGTATTTAGGTGGAATGATCCTCTCCGGTAGTTAGGCTGAATGATCCTCTCCGGTAGTTAGGATGAATGATCCTCTCCGGTACTTAGGATGAATGATCCTCTCCGGTGGTAAGGATGAATGATCCTCTCCGGTAGTTAGGTGGAATGATCCTCTCCGGTAGTTAGGCTGAATGATCCTCTCCGGTAATTAGGCTGATTGATCCTCTCCGGTAGTTAGGATGAATGATCATCTCCGGTAGTTATGATGAATGATCCTCTCTGGTAGTTAGGATGAATGATCCTCTCCCTGGTAGTTAGGTTGAATGATCCTATCATGTATTTAGGATGAATGATCCTCTCTGGTAGTTAGGATGAATGATCCTCTCCGGTAGTTAGGAAAAATGACCCTCTCCGGTAGTTAGGATGAATGATCCTCTCTGGTAGATTGGATGAATGATCCTCTCTCTGGTAGTTCGGATGAATTATATTTTTCTTATTTTGTGATTGTCGTTGTTTTTTGCTTTTGTTTTGTTAACTGGATTAAGGATAAGGTTATGGGAGACTAAAAAGAAAGGGGCATGTGTTACCAAGCACTATTTATATAATGTGTGATCAACCTGCAGATTATGATGTTTTCTTACCTCTTTGTGTTATATCAATCTTTAATATTGAGGAATCAGTTGAGTTTTTCAATGTATAATTAATTCCATGAGAAACGTTCCAGGAAATGCTTGTACCAGGAAGTATGCTTTTCGTTTGTCACATGACATGCCGTGCAATCGTTGAGATGGGCTGTATTCAGTGGGTACAAACTATAGTGATGTCAAAAAGTTCACATTGTTTTTGATAGAAATATGACAAATAGAACTGAAAATCATTTTAGGATCATTTTATATAAACACTTTTATATCACAGTCCAATGCTTAATGAAATCCACAAGCCATTCACTATGCTAATATCTGTCCATCCAGGCAAATGTATGGTTTAGTGTTGTCAAGTGTGTTAAGGCGTTGTTTCAAGGATTGAATCCCTGAGCTGACGAGGTAAAAATCTGTCGTTCTGCCCCTGAACAAGGCAGTTAGCCCAACGTTCCCCAGTAGGCCGTCATTGCAAATAAGAATTAGTTCTTAACTGACTTGCCTGGTTCGATGAAGGTTACATTTAAGGAAGGAAGGTAACTGTGTACCGTGTTCTAGCTAGCTACTTCTCTCATCGTAACGTTTTTATTAAAACTGCAAAAGACATAGTACGTGTTTTTTTCAATTTTTTTCCATTCCTGTCTGGAAGTACCATTGAGGCAATCACCATTTGAAGTTAGTCAAACGTCTTCTTCGTTTCTTGTTTTATAAATGCATACAGCTTATTTTGATGGTTTAGCGCCATCTGCAGTGCTGGAGCCCTGAACCAATTCTTGTGTCATTAATTTATTGTGGCCACTAGATGGCGGTAATAGTATCTTAAACCCATTTACCATTAGGAAAACCAATTTAAAGAAGAAAAGAATGCTCTGATTGTTGCCTGATGACCCAGATAGAATAAGGAGATCCTTACTTAACCCATAGCAGAGAGGAAGAGGAAGAGTGGCCCAACTCTCCTCTAGCAGGTGACATATTTTTGTTGTTTCGCCCACCTAGCAAGGAGTTTTTGTATGGAGGTCATTGAGAGAGTGTCGATTTGCTTGACAAAAACATGAATGGCTTATTTGATTACGTGAGGTTTGTTTCATCTAATAGAATTTTCGTAGTGTTACTGATATAACCAGGACATTTGACATCCCGGTAACTTTGAGAAAAAACACTTTATATCGGATTTGTCTCGAGATGGATATGCATATTCATGTAATGAGGCTAGTAGCATAGCATCTCTCTCCATTAAATACAGGTGGTTGACGTCAACAACACTCATCGAATATTCAAAAAAAATTACAATAATGAGATGTATCCAGCTCGCCATGCCACTTTGTGGACAACGACTTCCTTTGTTAGGGCGGAGAGACATGTATCTTGTCTGTATATCTATCATCTTTGCCCATAGGAAGCCCCACCCAGTTGATTAGGGAAAGGGGGTACCTAGTCAGTTGTACAACTGAATGCCTTCAACTGAAATGTGTCTTCCGCATTCAACCCAACCCCTTTGAATCAGAGAGGTGCGGTGGGCTGCCTTAATCGACAGCCACGTCTTCGGCACCCGGGGAAGAGTGGGTTAACTACCTTGTTCAGGGGTTTTTACCTTGTCAGCTCGGGGGATTGGAACTTGCATCCTTCCGGTCCAAAGCTCTAACCACTAGGCTACCTGCCGCCAATTACATTAAAGTGTTGGTTTCTGAACTATTCAGTTTGTCTAGTTGGAAGAATGAGTTTCTGGACCCTTCAAGGACACTCTCTGTCTAGTTGGAAGAATGAGTTTCTGGACCCATCAAGGACACTCTGTCTAGTTGGAAGAAAATCATGGACTGCATTACTGTATTGTATTGTGGGTTTCTCTCTCTCTCTGTCTCACTCAGTGAAACTGATTTGCTTAATTGGGTAATTTGCAGTGATTATGAAGGGAAATAAGGTCTGTAACCTCTGCAGAGTGGAGGTTATTAGTTGACAGACAGTTTAGGACAGCTTGTCGCCCTGCCTTGGCTCCTCTGAAACCTCAATGCGTTATTTAATTGTCACTGAAGCTGATATCTTCCCTCGTTCCCTTATTACTTCCTAATTGTCCTGAGACCAGCGTGTGTCTGGATGAGTCCTAGAATGTAATTATGCGTGACCTTATCCCCAGAGCGGTTTAACCGTTTAAATTAGCATATTGTGTTCAAATGTAAATAGTCAGAAAGATAATACAAGTTTAATTAAAATGATGATCAACTATTAATGAGAGACTGAGGCTTTATGTGTTTCATCCTGCATGTCTGGTTCAAACGAATGCCAAGGCCACGCAAACCAAAGGGATAGTCCAAACACTGAAACTACTCTGCTATTGTTGAAATTTCAAGTCTCACAGTAGGAGTGCTGAATCTAGGATCAGGTCCTTCCTGTTCACGTAAACATATTCATTATGATCTTAGTTAAACTGATCCTAGAGCAGCACCCTTGCTCTAAACTTTATGATAAAAGACCCTGAGGCAGGGCCAAGCAGATTGGAGGGTGGCAGTAGTACTTTAGCTAGGCTACTGCCTGATTCACAAACAGAGCTGAGCTGTCCTGGTTAGAGCCAAACAGAGCAGAGCAGAGCTGTACTGGACTGTCCTGATTAGAGCCAAACAGAGCAGAGCAGAGCTGTACTGGGCTGTTCTGGTTAGAGCCAAACAGAGCAGAGCTGTACTGGACTGTCCTGATTAGAGCCAAACAGAGCAGAGCAGAGCTGTACTGGGCTGTTCTGGTTAGAGCCAAACAGAGCCGAGCAGAGCTGTACTGGACTGTCCTGATTAGAGCCAAACAGAGCAGAGCAGAGCTGTACTGGGCTGTCCTGGTTAGAGCCAAACAGAGCAGAGCAGAGCTGTACTGAACTGTCCTGATTAGAGCCAAACAGAGCAGAGCAGAGCAGAGCAGAGCTGTACTGGGCTGTCCTGGTTAGAGCCAAACAGAGCAGAGCAGAGCTGTACTGGGCTGTTCTGGTTAGAGCCAAACAGAGCCAAGCAGAGCTGTACTGGGCTGTCCTGGTTAGAGCCAAACAGAGCCAAGCAGAGCTGTACTGGGCTGTCTTGGTTAGAGCCAAACAGAGCCAAGCAGAGCTGTACTGGGCTGTCTTGGTTAGAGCCGAGCTATACTGGGCTGTCCTGGTTAGAGCCAAACAGAGCAGAGCAGAGCTGTACTTGGCTGTCCTGGTTAGAGCCGAGCCGAGCTATACTGGGCTGTCCTGGTTAGAGCCAAACAGAGCAGAGCAGAGCTGTACTGGGCTGTCCTGGTTAGAGCCGAGCCGAGCTATACTGGGCTGTCCTGGTTAGAGCCAAACAGAGCAGAGCAGAGCTGTACTGGGCTGTCCTGGTTAGAGCCAAACAGAGCAGAGCAGAGCTGTACTGGACTGTCCTGATTAGAGCCAAACAGAGCAGAGCAGAGCTGTACTGGGCTGTCCTGGTTAGAGCCAAACAGAGCAGAGCAGAGCTGTACTGGACTGTCCTGATTAGAGCCAAACAGAGCAGAGCAGAGCCGAGCTGTACTGGGCTGTTCTGGTTAGAGCCAAACAGAGCAGAGCCGAGCTGTACTGGGCTGTCCTGGTTAGAGCCAAGCCAACCGAGCTGTACTGGGCTGTCATGGTTAGAACCAAGCCGAGCCGAGCTGTACTGGGCTGTCCTGGTTAGAGCCAAGACGAGCCGAGCTGTACTGGGCTGTCCTGGTTAGAACCAAGCCGAGGTGTACTGGTCTGTCCTGATTAGAGCCAAGCCGAGCCGAGCTGTACTGGGCTGTCCTGGTTAGAGCCAAGCCGAGCTGTACTGGGCTGTCCTGGTTAGAGCCAAACAGAGCATAGCCGAGCTGTACTGGGCTGTCCTGGTTAGAGCCAAGCCGAGCTGTACTGGGCTGTCCTGGTTAGACTAGCAACGTACATGCCTGACCACCGGAGGATCTGTCTTTTTCAACCTCTATTTCCTGTGTTTGAGGGAAATCCACCTGTCACTTAAATATCACTGGATTGACTACTTTCATTTCACTCCTGCGACTCTTTCACACTCTTGCTTGTGCCTGTCATCTTTTCCCGTTAATGCTACAACTGAGGAAATATTTGTAATGACCGGTAATGGCTGAAATGGGCTCAATGGGATACATTGTCTTTCCGTTGCGTCTACAAGAATGCAAAGGTTTCGTCAGGGTTTGAACACATCGTCTCGACACTTACATCACATGAGAAACAAGATTCTCTGGTCTGATGAAACCAAGATTGAACTCTTTGGCCTGAATACCTAGCGTCACGTCTGAAGGAAACCTGGCACCTGGATTTTTTTCAGCGGCAGGGACTGGGAGACTAGTCAGGATTGAGGGAAAGATGAATGGAGCAAAGTATAAAGAGATCCTTAATGAAAACCTGCTCCAGAGCGCTCAGGACCTCTGACTGAGGTGAAGGTTCACCTTCCAACAGGACAACGACCCTAAGCACACAGCAAAGACAATGCAGGAGTGGCTTTGGGAACAAGTCTCTGAATGTCCTTGAGTGGCCCAACCAGAGCCCGGACTTGAACCCGATCAAACATCTCTGGAGAGACCTAAAAATAGCTGTGCAGCGACGCCATTCAAACTGACAGAGCTTGAGAGGATTTGCAGAGAAAAATGTGACAAACTTCCCAAATACAGATGTGCCAAGCTTGTAGCGTCATACCAAAGAAGACTCAAGGCTGTAATCGCTGCCAAAGGTGCTTCAACAAAGTACTGAGTAAAGGGTCTGAATACTTATGTAAATGTGATATTTCCGTATTCTTTTTCTTTTATTATGTGTAAAAATAAAAAATAAAAACTGTTTTTGCTTTGTCGCTATGGGGGTATTGTGTGTAGATGGAAAAAATAAATAAATGTAATCCATTTTAGAATAAGGCTGTAATGTAATAACATTTGGAAAACTCAAGGGGTCTGAATACTTTACAAATACACGCTAGATAGGTGGAGTCTAGAGCCAAGCATGTTGATTTTTAATCCAAGGGTATCCTGCTATTGACACACTGGTTGAACTACAGTATGCAACAGAACATGACCACAACAGTTATTAACGATGCAGTCTAGACAGCGCAGGTGAGCGCAGGTAGGTCTACACAGAGCAGGTTTTTGTTGGTTACAGCCCTGTTACACCACTTTATGTTAATGTGTTCATATATGCAAATAAACGCAGTGTGGTTATGCAAATGAGGCACAGATAATGTTCTGTATTGAACACAAAATTTACAAAAAATACCTGATACCATTAGAGTTTTTTTTATTTCATAAAATTTTACAATACATTGAATACGTGAATTCCCGCCAAAATCCCTCATCTCCTTTCCTTACTTGTTTGTGCCAGTAAAATGTTTTATGTGCTATATAGTTCAGTCAATATCTGATGTATTTTTATAAATTCTAATAGTTTGGAGAATCTTCATCCAACTGTTTTAATTCATTAGAATTGTTTTTCAAATATATATATATTTTTTGATGACTGTTACTAGTTACACATCCACCATGGTAACTGGAACCGTTAGGTAGGACAGTGGAGACAAAACCAATTGGTGCCGTCACAGTACGGGTCAGCCCTATCGGAGCAATCACAGTACAGTTCTGGTCGGCCCGGGTCGGCCCTATTGGAGCAATCACAGTACAGTTCTGGTCGGCCCGGGTCGGCCCTATCGGAGCCATCACAGTACAGTTCTGGTCAGCCCGGGTCGGCCATATCGGAGCCATCACAGTGTGGTTCGGGTTTGCCCGGGTAAGCCGTATCGGAGCCATTACAGTACAGTTTGGGTCAGCCGTATCGGAGCCATCACAGTACAGTTCTGGTCACAGTACGGTCCCGGTCCGACCCTATAGTGAAAATCAGTTATATTGTGTTTGAATTGCTGCCCTCAGAGTACTGGTGTTGGTTAGGGAAAGCTAATAATACCGGAGCTGGTGTGGTAGTGTTTGTTTTTCTCTGATTACATTTTTATTGAATTTTCACACAACACACAAAAACAACATCATCCGGGACCATGGTAACACAGGACAGGCACTTCCATTATTGCTTGACCCATTTGTTCCCACATTTGTTCCCAGAAATGCCACTATGCAAATCTTATGCTATTAGTAACCCTAACATGTAATCCAAATTGCTTTTTTAAATTACAGAGATATTGGAAAGTATATATATAATAAAAAAAGTATGTTTTAGTCTTGGTCACAGTTGTGTCCGATGGGAACAGACATTGTACCTATATGCTTTGCCTATAATAGACGTGCCCCTATACCTTTATACCTCAGCCCAGTATACCTCAGCCCCAAAATCTATATACCTCAGCCCCAAAATCTATATACCTCAGCCCAGTACCCCTACTCCTCAGCCCCAATATTTATATTCCTCAGCCCAGTACCCCTATACCTCAGCCCAGTACCCCTATTCCTCAGCCCAGTACCCCTATACCTCAGACCCAATATCTATATACCTCAGCCCAGTACCCCTATTCCTCAGCCCAGTTCCCCTATACCTCAGCCCCAATATCTATATACCTCAGCCCCAATATCTATATACCTCAGCCCAGTACCCCTATACCTCAGCCCAGTACCCTTATACCTCAGCCCAGTACCCCTATTCCTCAGCCCCAATATCTATATACCTCAGCCCCAATATCTATATACCTCAGCCCAGTACCCCTATACCTCAGCCCCAATATCTATATACATCAGCCAAGTCCCCCTATTCCTCAGCCCAGTACCTCTATTCCTCAGCCCCACTATCTATATACCTCAGCCCCAATATCTATATACCTCAGCCCAGTACCCCTATACCTCAGCCCCAATATCTATATACATCAGCCCAGTACCCCTATTCCTCAGCCCAGTACCCATATTCCTCAGCCCCACTATCTATATACCTCAGCCCCAATATCTATATACCTCAGCCCCAATATCTATATACCTCAGCGCCAATATCTATATACCTCAGCCCCAATATCTATATACCTCAGCCCCAATATCTATATACATCAGCCCAGTACCCCTATTCCTCAGCCCAGTACCCCTATTCCTCAGCCCCAATATCTATATTCCTCAGCCCCAATATCTATATACCTCAGCCCAGTACCCCTATACCTCAGCCACAATATCTATATACCTCAGCCCCAATATCTATATACCTCAGCCCCAATATCTATATACCTCAGCCCCAATATCTATATACCTCAGCCCAGTACCCCTATACCTCAGCCCAGTACCCTTATACCTCAGCCCAGTACCCCTATTCCTCAGCCCCAATATCTATATACCTCAGCCCCAATATCTATATACCTCAGCCCAGTACCCCTATTCCTCAGCCCCAATATCTATATTCCTCAGCCCCAATATCTATATACCTCAGCCCAGTACCCCTATACCTCAGCCCCAATATCTATATACATCAGCCCAGTACCCCTATTCCTCAGCCCAGTACCCCTATTCCTCAGCCCCACTATCTATATACCTCAGCCACAATATCTATATACCTCAGCCCAGTACCCCTATTCCTCAGCCCCAATATGTATGTACCTCTGCCCAGTGCTTGACTTGGACTGAAATAGGTGCCGCTACTCATTTTGGGTGCTGGTACTGTTTATATTTAGGTGCAGTAGCTCCACAATACTTTTGAGCTAATATTATATAACAGGAACATGAGCTCAAGCTGTAGAACATTTGAGGTGCTGGTACTCAGCTCTGAAGAGCTCCTGTCCAAGTCAAGCACTGCCTCAGCCAACTTACCCACACACCTAAACTCAATTACAAAGCACCCCCTGCCATGTTACCCCTATGCTCTAACCCTAACACCCAAATGCCAATACCCTAATATTGATACGGTCGAGTACCGGTACAACCATTGCCCTAAATGCCCTATTTGTTACTCTTTGCCAGTACACCTCACCACTTGTTACTTGCCTATCTCACCCATGTTACCCACTTTCCTTAGACCTGTATTCCCCAAGTCACCAACAGTAACCTATACCCAGCCCTGTTAACCACTCCCCTTATACCTGTATTTCCCAAGTCACCAACAGTAACCTATACCCAGCCCTGTTAACCACTCCCCTTATACCTGTATTCCCCAAGTCACCAACAGTAACCTATACCCAGCCCTGTTAACCACTCCCCTTATACCTGTATTCCCCAAGTCACCAACAGTAACCTATACCCAGCCCTGTTAACCACTCCCCTTAGACCTGTATTCCCCAAGTCACCAACAGTAACCTATACCCAGCCCTGTTAACCACTCCCCTTATACCTGTATTTCCCAAGTCACCAACAGTAACCTATACCCAGCCCTGTTAACCACTCCCCTTATACCTGTATTCCCCAAGTCACCAACAGTAACCTACAGTGGGGAAAAAAAGTATTTAGTCAGCCACCAATTGTGCAAGTTCTCTCACTTAAAAAGATGAGAGAGGCCTGTAATTTTCATCATAGGTACACTTCAACTATGACAGACAAAATGAGGGAAAAAAATCCAGAAAATCACATTGTAGGATTTTTAATGAATTTATTTGCAAATTATGGTGGAAAATAAGTATTTGGTCATATACAAACAAGCAAGATTTCTGGCTCTCACAGACCTGTAACTTCTTCTTTAAGAGGCTCCTCTGTCCTCCACTCGTTACCTGTATTAATGGCACCTGTTTGAACTTGTTATCAGTATAAAGACACCTGTCCACAACCTCAAACAGTCACACTCCAAACTCCACTATGGCCAAGACCAAAGAGTTGTCAAAGGACACCAGAAACAAAATTGTAGACCTGCACCAGGTTGGGAAGACTGAATCTGCAATAGGTAAGCAGCTTGGTTTGAAGAAATCAACTGTGGGAGCAATTATTAGGAAATGGAAGACATACAAGACCACTGATAATCTTCCTCGATCTGGGGCTCCACGCAAGATCTCACCCGTGATCAAAATGATCACAAGAACGGTGAGCAAAAATCCCAGAACCACACGGGGACCTAGTGAATGACCTGCAGAGAGCTGGGACCAAAGTAACAAAGCCTACCATCAGTAACACACTACGCCGCCAGGGACTCAAATCCTGCAGTGCCAGACGTGTCCCCTGCTTAAGCCAGTACATGTTCAGGCCCGTCTGAAGTTTGCTAGAGAGCATTTGGATGATCCAGATGAGGATTGGGAGAATGTCATATGGTCAGATGAAACCAAAATAGAACTTTTGGTAAAAACTCAACTCGTCGTGTTTGGAGGACAAAGAATGCTGAGTTGCATCCAAAGAACACCATACCTACTGTGAAGCATGGGGGTGGAAACATCATGCTTTGGGGCTGTTTTTTCTGCAAAGGACCAGGACGACTGATCCGTGTAAAGGAAAGAATGAATGGGGCCATGTATCGTGAGATTTTGAGTGAAAACCTCCTTCCATCAGCAAGGGCATTGAAGATGAAATGTGGCTGGGTCTTTCAGCATGACAATGATCCCAAACACACCGCCCGGGCAACGAAGGAGTGGCTTCGTAAGAAGCATTTCAAGGTCCTGGAGTGGCCTAGCCAGTAGAAAATCTTTGGAGGGAGTTGAAAGTCTGTCTTGCCCAGCGACAGCCCCAAAACATCACTGCTCTAGAGGAGATCTGCATGGAGGAATGGGCAAAAATACCAGCAACAGTGTGTGAAAACCTTGTGAAGACTTACAGAAAACATTTGACCTCTGTCATTGCCAACAAAGGGTATATAACAAAGTATTGAGAAACTTTTGTTATTGACCAAATACTTATTTT
Source organism: Brachymystax lenok tsinlingensis (assembly GCA_030435695.1). Classification (NCBI taxonomy): domain Eukaryota; kingdom Metazoa; phylum Chordata; class Actinopteri; order Salmoniformes; family Salmonidae; genus Brachymystax; species Brachymystax lenok. The sequence continues at coordinate 6,714,065 of CM059813.1, forward strand.
CCACCATAATTTGCAAATAAATTCATTACAAATCCTACAATGTGATTTTCTGGATTTTCTTTCCTCATTTTGTCTGTCATAGTTGAAGTGTACCTATGATGAAAATTACAGGCCTCTCTCATCTTTTTAAGTGAGAGAACTGGCACAATTGGTGGCTGACTAAATACTTTTTTTCCCCACTGTATATCCAGCCCTGTTAATCTCTTATTAAGCATCATTAAGGAGCGCTGGGGCGCTAGCGCCCCGTTCCCGACACTACCCGGTGAAATGTAAGGCGCCAAATTCAAAATCCAAAAGTTCAATTATTAAACATTCATCAATATACAAGTGTTGCATAGTCATCAAAAGCTCTGAGGATAGCACCTCTCATATTTTTGCATTAGCATAAATCTATAACCAGCGCGGGTCACACAAAACACATATAAGAGCTAAAATAAATCACTTACCTTTTGAAGATCTTCTGCTGAGGGCATCCAAAGTGTCCAAACAAGACAATCCACAGTTCTTTTGTTAGAAAAAGTCATTTATTATATCCATAAATCTCTGTTTGCTTGGCGCGTTATGTTCAGAAAATCCATCGTCGAGTCGCCCGTTGTACAGTGAAGAGAAAGCGTTCAAATTATACCTATCAACTTTGCCCAAACAAATCAAACATCATTTATAATGCATCCTTAGGTATACTTTTATGAATATTATCGATTATATTTTACACGGATGATATCCTAAATGATATAAAAGGAAAATAAAGAGGAGCGCGCTCACGGTCTCGCGCCCAGGAAAAGTTATTGACATCCGTGGTTCTTCAATCAATTCTTCTTCTATTCGGTTCTGTTCAATGATAAAGCCTTGAAACACTGTCTAAAGACTGTTGACATCTAGTGGAAGCCATAGGTACTGCAATCTGGGAGCGATTATACTGGTATTTCAATAGGAAGCCTATCAAACTAAGGAAATGTGACAACAAAAAAATCTGGAAAGAAATGCCTGCTATATCAGTTCTGTTATACTCACAGACATTATTTTAACAGTTTTAGAAACGTCAGAGGGTTCCCTATCCAATAGTACTAACTTCGTGCATATCCTATAAACCTATTACATCTGGAGCAGGCCAACCCTGCTGGGTGTGCAGGCTTCTGTTCCAACCCAGCACTAACACACCTGATTCAATGTATCAAACCTAATTAGCTGATAGTCAAGTGTGCTATTTCTGGTCTGGAACAGAAGTCTGCTCCCCCTGTAGATCAGGGATCAGTGGAGCGAGGTTGGCTACCTCTGGTATTGACTTCCCTTTTGTTCACCTGAAATAATGTTTTACTAATAATAGCCTACTTGTTACTAAGATGTCTAACTTTTACATGTGAGTTAGCTTACTTGTACACTTTTTTGAAATTATATGAAAGTGTTGATTCTTTGAAGCTAATAATTAAAACAAGTTTATTAAACACTTACAGTAACTTAACTATTATTCTAAATGAACTAGTGTCGATGTTGATTAATCACAGACCACAGGTAGCCTAGTGGTTAGAGTGTTGGACTTGTAACCGGAGGGTTGCAAATTCAAATCCCTGAGCTGACAAGGTACAAATCTGTCGTTCTGCCCCTGAACAAGGCAGTTAACCCACTGTTCCCCGGGCGCCGAAGACGTGGATGTCAATTAAGGCAGCCCCCCGCACCTCTCTGATTCAGAGGGGTTGGGTTAAATGCAGAAGACACATTTCGGTTGAAGGCATTCGGTTGTACAACTGACTAATAATGGTGACTTTGACAATCCTGCATTAAAGAGGGGAAAGGAATAGGTCTCATTTGTCTGTGTTTCTCTGTTTTATTATTATTAACAGCACAAGTCCTAAGGCTAAAGCCATCATATTGTAGGTCAGTGGTTCCCAACTCCAGTCCTCCAGTATCCCCAACAGCCCAACTCCTCCAGGACCCTCAACAGCACACATTTCTGTTGTAGCCCGGGACAAACATACTTGACTCGACTCAAAGAGCCTGATGATTAGTTGACAAGTTTAATCAGATGTGTTTGTCCGGGGCTACAATAAAATTGTACTGTTGGGGGTCCTGGAGGACTGGAGTTGGGCTGTTGGGGATACTGGAGGACTGGAGTTGGGAACCACTGACCTACAATATGATGGCTTTAGCCTTATGGACATTTGCAATGCAAACCTTGACATTGAGCATTTGAAGCAGAGAACAGCTAAACTCACACATTGTTTACATTGTTCAGAAATATGTTCTCAATTTAAAAACGATACCAGTAGACAATGTATGAAGCTAATCATTATACTGGATGTTGTACATGCCTTGTGCTGAAATTGAATTGTTCAGAGCAAATCCAACCCTTGTAATCTAGGTGGTGAAATGTATGGACACAGGACATGATGGGATCCTTAGCTTAAAACATACCACTACTACTACCAAATTCAATGCCAGATACTTTTTTCCCAGAAGGTCTGAGTGGCACTTGAAGGTGCTACTGCGATAATGACGATGGTTTGCCTAAGACTACCACAACAATAACATTGTCTATGCTAAATGTGTTTAAATTGTAAAAGACAATAGTTGCGCTATTAAGAATAGCGTAAATAAGAATTTGTTCTTAACTGACTTGCCTAGTTAGTGCCTTTTAAAAGTATTCACCCCCCCTTGGCATTTTTCCAATTTTGTTGCATTACAACCTGTAATTTAAATGCATTTTTATTTGGATTTCATGTAATGGACATACACAAAATAGTCCAAATTGGTGTAGTGGAATGAAAAAAATAGGTCAGGGGCAAAGTTGTGCAGAAGTACAGATCAGGGTTGGGTTATAAAAAATATCTGAAACTTTGAACATCCCACGGAGCACCATTAAATCCATTATTAAATAATTGAAAGAATATGGCACCACAACAAACCTGCCAAGAGAGGGCCGCCCACCAAAACTCACGGACCAGGCAACTAGGGAATTAATCAGAGGCAACAAAGAGACCAAAGATAACCCTGAAGGAGCTGCAAAGCTCCACAGTGGAGATTGGAGTATCTGTCCATAGGACCACTTTAAGCCGTACACTCCACAGAGCTGGGCTTTACGGAAGAGTGGCCAGAAAAAAGCCATTGCTTAAAAAAAATAAGCAAACACGTTTGGTGTTCACCAAAAGGCATGTGGGAGACTCCCCAAACATATGGAAGAAGGTACTCTGGTCAGATGAGACTAAAATTAAGCTTTTTGGCCATCTAGGAAAATGCTATGTCTGGTGCAAACCCAGCACCTCTCATCACCCCGAGAATATAATCACAGTAAAGCGTGGTAGCAGCATCATGCTGTGGGTATGTTTTTCATCGGCAGGGACTGGGAATCTGGTCAGAATTGAAGAAATGATGGATAGCGCTAATTACAGGGAAATTATTGAGGGGAACCTGCTTCAGTCTTCAAGAGATTTGAGACTGGGAGGTTCACCTTCCAGCATACTGCTAAAGCAACACTCGAGTGGTTTAAGGGGACATTTTTAAATGTCTTGGAATGGCCTAGTCAAAGCCCAGACCTCAATCCCAATTCAGAATCTGTGGTAATGACTTAAAGATTTCTGTACACCAGCGGAACCCATCCAACTCGAAGGAGCTGAAGCAGTTGAAGAGTGGTCAAAAAAACCCAGTGGCTAGATGTGCCAAGCTTATAGAGACATACCCCAAGAGACTTGTAGCTGTAATTACTGCAAAAGGTGTCTCTACAAAGTATTGACTTTTGGGGGGGTGAATAGTTATGCACGTTCAAGTTCCGTTTTTTTTTGTCTTATTTCTTGTTTGTTTCACAATAAAAAATATTTTGCATCTTCAAAGTGGTAGGCCTGTTGTGTAAATAAAATTATACAACCCCCCCAAAAAATCTATTTTAATTCCAGGTTGTAAGGCAACAAAATAGGAAAAATGCCAAGGGGGGTGAATACTTTTGCAAGCCACTGTAAATAAAGGTTAAATAAAAAATGAAAGTACAGTATGTTTACAATAGTCTTTTCCACTTCCAAATGACATTTTATATATTCATAAAGTTTAACGGGGACACTTTTGTCATGACGACAAGGTGAAGGTGCTCTCTACTCAAATGGCACAACTGAATCATTCAGCAGGTTAGGATAATTGTTAGGAAAAGGGTTAGGGTTAGCTAAAATGCAAAATATTATTACATTTGACAAAAGCTGGAACCATTTTAGGACCCCTTTTCAGCTTGCATTCAAGACAAGGCCGTTATTATTGATCTGTTATCAGTGTCAGTAGTGTAGGCCTAGGCTATAATCGTATTAAAAAAGATTCTGCTAATGTCTCTAGTCGTATAAAGTGTATGGTTCAGGTCTTGACGGGGCAAAAAGGTTTCTTAGCTTTTCTCACAGTTGTCGAGTCTTTTCTCATTGGTGTCTCCAATGGTGTTCCATGATGGCGGGGAATCTGTAAACACATTTTGTTTCCTGTTGTCTTTGTTAGAGCAGCCAAATGCTCCACAGAAAATGAACGTGGTGATGAATCAACTACTTTGTAGGCAGTGTTGTCATACAATTTTGGGTTAGGCTGTTGTTGTCGGAAAGAATTAACACGGCGGTCTTCCAACATGGCCGCCGGGAGGCGTCGTACGTCAACTGCAAGCCCTCTTTTTCAGAACAACCTTGACCCAGAATGTGGAAGAAAGGTGCAGTAACGCCTCTTGGAGGAGGGAACGCAACACCTTGCTACAACTAAACTCCCGGTGGAGTGAAAAAAAAGGTATGTGATTGTAAGTGCGGGTAAGGATGACAGAGGCAGAGAATATGACCGTTTACAGGGATCTCCTTCTTTCTTCACACGGCAATGTGGGGAAAAGGGTCTGGACGGAACCAAAGCAAAGAAAGTTAAAGTTAAAGAGCCCCCTCTACAACCTTACCTACCCACTGGTTTCCTATTCTTAACGCCACCTGGCACCTTAACCAAAATACAGGGGGTGGTCCGCCCAGATCTTACCTAGTGTGTATAGACAGAGTAAATACTACGGGTATATGTATGCCTGCAGGCCTTTTACCTAAACACTCCCAAGGTGCCTTCCCCTTCCCCCCATGGGAACAAATGGGGGGGAACACTATAATTCAAATTTAGTGAACAATTGAAATAAACCAAAAACACTAGGTACTATGGTATACACATACCTGCTACAAAACACTTTAAACAAATTTACCAGACCAACACAGTACATACAAAGAAGTTCTCTCTCCTAACAAAGGAACACTGGCTTTTCAAGCTGCAGAAGGAGTCGGTAATTGCAGACAGCTCCCCCTGACGAGAGGGCGAGGTCAGAACACCAATCTGCGTTGGGGCCGACCAATCAGCTGCTTAGGAATCCAGGAAGCCATCCTGAAACACACACACACACACACATATACACAAACCTACAACAAGACAGAAACTGGGGAACGTAACACGCCCAACCCAAAACCTGCAAACTCGCAGTTTGCAACAACAAAAACCAACACGCATCCTCAGTTATTAAACCCGTGATAGAGCGTCGGCAACCACATTCGCCAAACTCTTCACATAGGGAATCTGTATATTGTATCCTTGTAAAATCAGAGCCCACCGCATAAGGCGGGGGGTTCTTATTGTACATTTGCTTTAGAAACACTAAAGGATTATGGTCGGTGAAGACCAGTACAGGCAAGGCACTGGAGCCCACATATACCTAAAATGACTGTAAGGCTAGCACTAAAGCCAGCGTCTCTTGTTCAACGGTGGAGTACCTTGACTGACACTGTTTCTCTGTGTCTGTGAATGTGTGTATGTGTGAGGCCCACAGTGCGTATTCAGTGGTTTTTAGAGGGGGCAGGTATAGTGTGACGAAGCTGGTCTGATGGGTCGTGCTTTTGGTTCCAAGTCCCCTCCCACCTTCTGACTGAATGTGTGGGAAGAACACACAGTGGTCTGGTGTGGTCTCTCATTCTCTCTCTCCTCTCTCTCTTTCTCTCTCTCTTGCTCTTTCTCTCTTTCTCTCCCTCTCTCTCTCTGGCTCTCTCTTTCTTTTTCTCTCTCTCTCTCTTGCTCTCTTCCTCTTTCTCTTTCTCTTTCTCTCTCTTTCACTCATTCTCTCTTGCTCTCTCTCTCTTTCTCTCCTTCTCTCTCTCTGGCTCTCTCTCTGGCTCTCTCTCGCTCTCTCTCTCTGGCTCTCTCTCTGGCTCTCTCTCGCTCGCTCTCTCTCTCTGGCTCTCTCTCTCTCTCTCTCTCTCTCTCTCTCTCTCTCTCTCTCTCTCTCTCTCTCTCTCTCTCTCTCTCTCTCTCTATCTCTCTCTCTTTCTTTCTCTCTCTCTCTCTCTCTCTCTCTCTCTCTCTCTCTCTCTCTCTCTCTCTCTCATTCGGAATATTGAGGTTTTTTAAGCAAATTAGGATGTCTCATTAAGGAAAGATAAAAAGTCAAAGTCCACACTCTCTACTTAACTCCATCTCTCTAACCCTCTCTCTTTCACTCCATCTTTCCCTCTCTCTCTCACCATCTCTTGCTCTCTTCCCCAGCCCGCCTACTGCATGAGTCAACTGACAGCAGGACAGCTTCACTTACTTCATAAGTGGGCTGAGTCCTGGAGGGGAAGAGAAGGGGGAGGGGAGAGGAGAGGAGGGAAGGGAAGGGAAGGGAAGGGAAGAGAAGAGGGGAGGGAAGGGGAGGGGAGGAGAGAAGGGGAGGGGAGAGAGGAGGGGACAGGAGTAAAGAGGGGAGGGGAGGGGAGGGGAGGAGAGGGGAGGGGAGGGAGGGAAAGGAGAGGAGAGGAGAGAAGAGAAGAGAAGAGAAGAGAAGAGGGGAGGGGAGGGAAGAGGAGAGAGGGCAGGGGGAAAGAAGATAAGACAAGGGGACTACTTTAAGGGGTGGTAGCTTATGTTCCGTCACTCTGGATTAGAGGGATAGCCCCAGAATAGAAGGAGATTACAGTCGCTGAAAAGAAAAAGGGATGAGAGAAGGAGAGAGAGAGAGATATGGGGGACTGATAGGAGGGGATGGAGAAAGAAAAGGAGAGAGAAAGGAAGGGAGAAAGACACAGTGCATTCGGAAAGTATTCAGACCCCTTGACCCTTTCATATTTTGTTACGTTACAGCCTTATTCTAAATTGTAATTTAATGTTTTGTTCCTCATCAATCTACACACAATACGCCATAATCACATCACAATACCCCATAATGACAAAGCAAAACATGTTTTTAGATTTTGGGAGAGAGAGAGAGAGAGAGAGAGAGAGAGAGAGAGAGAGAGAGAGAGAGAGAGAGAGAGAGAGAGAGAGAGAGAGAGCTAGCCAGCCAGCTTTGAAACAGTCAAGCAGTTTTTGAAACATCCAGCCAGCTTTGAAACAGCCTGGCTGTCTTAAAAACATGTACTGGCTGCTGAATTATGTACTGGCTGTTCATTTGAGATCCACTATATTTTTACATATCAAAGATTAGTTATTGGGTCAAATAAACCTCAAATGGAGCATCTACTAGAGAGAGAGAGAGAGATTGAGGAGGGAAGAGAGGGAGAGAGAAAAGAGAAGTAGAGAGAAAGAGAGGGGAGGTGAGAGATGGGGATGAGGAAAGAGAGGGAGAGGGAGGGAGACGAGTGAGTGAGTGAGTGAGTGAGAAAGAGAGGGGGGAGAAAGGAGAGAGGGAGAAGGGAAGGAAGAGCTAGAGAAAGCAGATAAGATTATTGAAATATGTTTTGTGAATAATAGTCCATTATCATAAAGGAAAAGATTTGACAGGTTCTTTAGCTTGCCACAGATTTACAGTGGAATTGAAAAGTATTCATACCCCTTGACTCCACATTTTGTTACATTACAGCCTGATTCTAAAATTGATCAAATAAAAATAAATATTTAAAAAATAAGTACAAATAAATCCTCAGCAGTCTACACACAATACCCCATAATGACAAATTGCATATATTTTTTAAAACAGAAAAGTATTAAGACCCTTTGCTGTGAGACTCAAACTCAGTTGTTTCCTGATTCCATTGATCATCCTTGAGATGTTTGTACAACTTGATTGCAGTCCAAGTGTGGTAAATTTAGTTGATTGGACATGAAAGACACAAACCTGTGAAAAGACACAAACCTGTTTATATAAGGTCCCACAGTTGACAGTGCATGTCAGAGCAAAAACCAAGCCATGAGGTCAAAGGAATTTTCCGTAGAAGTCTGAGACAGGATTGTGTTGAGGCAAGGGTACCAAAAAAACTGGGGAAGGGTACCAAAAAAATTGTCAGGATTGTGGCAAAGATGTACGGAGCAAAGTACAGAGAGATCCTTGATGAAAACCTGCTCCAGAGCTCTCAGGACCTCAGACTAGGGTGAAGGTTCTCCGTCCAACAGAACAACGACCCTAAGCACACAGCCAAGACAATGCAGTAGTGTCTTCGGGACAAGTCCTTTAGTGGCCCAGCCAGAGCCCGGACTTAACCTGATCTAACATTTCTGGAGAGACCTGAAAATAGCTGTGCAGCAACGCTCCCCATCCAACTGGCCAGAGCTTGAGAGGATCTCCACAGAAGAATGGGAGAAACTCCCCAAATACAGTCAAATTAAATCAAATGTTATGTGTCACATGCGCCGATCTACCAAACAGGTGTAGACCGTGAAATACTTACTTACAGGCTCTAACAAACAGTGCAGTTAAAAAAATATATAAATAAAATAAGAATAATAAATAAAAGTAACACATAATTAAGGAGCAGCAGTAAAATACCAATAAGGTGTGCCAAGACGACGCGAGGCTCTAATCGCTGCCAAAAGGTGCTTCAACAAAGTACTGAGTCTGAATACTTATGTAAATGTACATTTTCAGTTAAAAAAAAATATATATAAATTTGAAAAACCAGTTTTTGCTTCGTCAGTATGGGGATGGATGTGAAGAAAAAACAAACGTTTAATCAATATTAGAATAAGGTTGAAACTTTAAATTTGAAAAAAAGTCAAGGGCATCCCTGTTACATCCCTGTTAGTGACCCTTTCTTCTTTTCCAAGATAATCCTTCCACCTGATAGGTGTGGCATATCAAGAAGCTGACTAAACAGCATGATCATTACCCAGGTGCACATTGTACTGGGGACAATAAAAGGCCACTCTAAAATGTTTTTTCACACAACACAATGCCCCAGATGTCTCAAGTTGAGGGAGCATGTCAATGGCATGCAGACTGCAGGAATGTCCACCCGAGCCGTTGACAGATAATGTAATCTTAATTTCTCTACCATAAGCCGCCTCCAACGTTGTTTTAGAGAATTTGGCATTACGTACAACCGGCCTCACAACTGTAGACCACGTGTATAGCGTGTGGGCGAGGGGTTTGTTGATGTAAACATTGTGAACTGAGTAACCCATGGTGATACTGACTAGTTTTCTGATCCGTGCCTCTTACTTTTTTTTTTAAGGTATCTATGACATACAGATGCATATCTGTATTCCCAGTCATGTAAAATCCATAGATTAGGGCATATTTAATTTATTTAACTTTTTTATTTAATTATGCTAGTCAGTTTAGAACAAATTCTTATTTACAATGATGCCTACCCCGGGCCAAACCCGGACAACGCTGCCCTGTATAAATTGACTGATTTCCTCAGTTAAATCGTTGTTACACGTTGCGTTTATATTTTTGTTCAGTATAGACACGCTGCTGTCATACAGAACAAGACCGGATGGATTACTCACACTCCTGTTGGCATCGTCATGTTTGAATTTCATAAAAATAGTTAATGTACATATTCTGGTTTATACATGGGATCCCAGTCCCACTGAGATTTAAATTCCCTTCTCATAAATCTGTCTTTACATTCAAGATGCATAAAGCCTCACGCAAAACAGGTTGGTGTTGTTAGCTTCCAGAAACAGAGGGAAGTTTGGTCCATCTTTATATCTACTTTATTTATAGAGCTCATTTCTTACAGGAATTGCTTTTAGGGCAGCAGCCTCTAAGGTGCAGGGTTAAGTTACTTGGAGGTAGCAGGCTAGTGATGACTATTTAACAGTCTGATGGCCTTGAGATAGAATCTGTTTTTCAGTCTCTCTTGGTACAAGTTTTGATGCACCTGTACTTACCTTGCCTTCTGGAGGATAGCGGGCTGAACAGGCCATGGTTGATGTCCTTGATTATCTTTTTGGCCTTCCTGTGACATCAGGTGCTGTAAGTGTCCTGGAGGGCAGGCAGTGTGCCCCCGGTGATGCACTGGGCAGACCGCACCACTCTCTGGAGAGCTCTGTGGTTGCAGGCGGTGCAGTTACCATACCAAGCGGTGATACATTCCGAAAGGAGGCTCTCAATTGTGCATCTGTGAAAGTAAGTAAGGGTCTTAGGGGCCAAGTCAAATTTCTTCAGCCTCTTGAGGTTGAAGAAGCGCTATTGTGCACATAATTCATTTTCCAAAACTGTTAAAATTATGTCTGTGGCTATAACAGAACTGATTTGGCAGGCGAAAACCTGAAGGAAATCCGACCAGAAAAAAACTAATATTCTGCTCCCATGCTCTTATTTTGAAAAGCTATTGAAAAGCATTGAATCCATCCCCTATTTTCCTATTCCTATGGCTTCCCCTATATGGTAACAGTCTACTATTGATGGCTTTGGGCTTGTATTTTGAAAAATGAAAACGTTTTTTTACGTGAAGGAAAGCGTGCACCGGAAGAAAAATAGTGTTTGGCCGAGTTCTGGGGAGAGCACTCGCGTCTATTGAACATAGTTGTTTCCGCGTGAAGCTTTATCATTTTATAACATTTTAGACAACCTAAGGATTATATAGAGTCTTTGTTTGACATAGACAAAGTTTACCGGGAGCAATTTTTCTGTAGTCGTTTTGACGGAGGTGTTTCCTGTGGATTTCTGAAATCAATGGCGCCGTCTAAACGGCGTTTTTCAGATATAAATATGTACTTTATTGAACAAAACGAATAGCGGTTTTGTAGCTGGGACCCTCCTGGTTGAAAACATCAGAAGATCTTAAAAAGTAGGTGAGTTTTTATATCTTTAATTTGTGATTTTGTGTCGCCAGTGCTGGTTGAAAAATATATTTTTGTGAGGTGCTGACCTCAGATAATGAACTGTTTTGCTTTCGCCGTAAAGCCTTTTTGAAATCTGACAACAGATTTAGATTACCAAGACTCTAAGCCTTGTAACCATGTGCAACACTTGTATTTCCATGAATGTTAAATATTACGATTTCTTATTTTGAATTTGGCGTGCTTTGTTTTTATTGAAAATTATCCCGCTCAAGGGATCCGTGCGACAAGAAGTTAATTAATTTCATTTATATCATGGTGTTTCTATTCCACGAAAAACAAAAAATCCTCTGGGTTTCTGTTAGGATGGAACGGAAAATATGGCGCTGTACAACGTGACGGTCGGGAGTAGGCTACATTACTGGGCTATTTAGCTAAAGAATCCCCGTGTCATAAAGGCACGCAGGAGACTGGGGTTGAATTCCCCGATGGGGAGGAAGGAGTAGGCTGTCTTTGTAAAAAAGTGACTTGCCTAGTTAAATAATGGTTACACTAAGAGCATAACATTTCTACACCATTATTGGAGTTTAACCAATACTCAAATGGAGATTAAATTAAAATCTCACTGATTTATCAAGACCAGTCCAAATTCTTTTCTCATAGCAGCTCGAAACGATGCAAAAAATGTTGCTTCAAATCCTATTGCTTCTAACTTCAATATGCTCTTTAAATAAATAAGACCTACATCACTTTTAACTTCTTAGGGAGCGGCTCCTGAGGTGACGGTTTTGGAGAGTCTGGCATGCCCAAAGTAAAATGCCTCCCATTCAGGCCCAGAAAATAGGATATGCACATAATTAGTACTATTTGATAGGAAAAACTCAGAATTTTACGAGTGTTAAAATATTGTCTGTGAGTATAACAGAACTGATATAACAGGAGAAAACCCGAGGAATTTCTGTCCTGGAAAAAGTGTTTTTGACACATTGCCTCATTTTGAACATCTCCCTATTGAAAACAGACATACATGGGAGTAAGATTGCAGTACCTATTGCTTCCACTGGATGTCAACAGTCTCTAGACAGTGTTTGATGATGTTTAGCTGCTCTGGATGGTAATAGAAGAAGAATTTCGAACTGGTCATCGGATGTAAACAGAAGAGGATGCGCGTTCACGGGCTCGCGCACGCTGTGTTTTTTTCCAGTTTATAATTCAGGTGAAATATTATAGTAAATATACATAAAAGTGTTCCTAAGGATACATTATCAATGATGTTTGATTGTTCTTGGACAAGTGTATAGGTATAGGTTGAACGTGTTCTCTTCACGGTTCAATAGGCGAGTAGACGCTTTATTTTATGAACATAATGCGCAAACTAAATGGAGATTTATGGATATAATACATTTTTCAAACAAAAGAACCATTGGATGTCTTCGTTGGACATTTGGGAAGCCCTCAGCAGAAGTTCTTCAAAAGGTAAGGGATTTGTTTTCGCTGTGAAATGTGTTTTGTGTGAACCGCGATGGTTTATGAATTTATGCTAATGGGAGAATATTGGAGGTGCTACCCTCAAACAATCAAATGTTGTCCTTTCGCCGTAAAGCCTTTTTGAAATCTGACAACGCTGTGATATTGCCAAGAAGCAGAGCGTTTGATGACTATGCAACACTTGTATATTGATGAATGTTTAATAATTCAACTTTTGGATTTTGAATTTGGCGCCTTGCATTTCACCCGGTAGTGTCGGGAGTGGGGCGCTAGCGCCAACACTCCCTAAGTAGTTAACAGCACATTACACAACTAAATTAAAACCAAAAGCAGCCTCATGGGTCTCCCTGTGGCAGCCGGCACAGGTATCTGTAGCAATGCATTTTGCGTTGCGATGCAGTGACAGACAGCTGCGCCACTGGGGAGGCCCCATCCACAAAGTATAAAAATACAGAGAGGTGCTGGCAAAGGTATATTGTCCTGCTAATAGCCCATAATGGGATATTATAATACTGTACATGGTGTCCAAGTCAGGATAACCAAAACAATTATTTATTAAAGACTATCAGAAAGAATGTTAGTACTTGTTTATTTTTATCCAAAGCCTCGAATAAATGAGTCACAGGTGCCGCTATATGACTGTGCCATCAATTTGATAATATATAACAATATTTTGGAGGTTATTTCATTTTCAAAAAAAAGAATGTGAGTGATTGAAATCTGAATAAAAAGGCCAGAATAATATTTGTAAAGGCCAAAACATTTATTTCTGTTTTTAGAGGGAGAGAAATGCTGTTCCAATTGTGCTCCGCCCTAGGGGACTCCCAATCACGGTCGGATGTGATACATGATAATAATACATTTTGTTTTATTATTTGTTTTGTCTTTTCTGGTGGATTAAACTGAAATTGCAACCAATCACGGCCGGTTGTGATACAGCCAACCTAACTAAGAAATACATTTGACGATAGAATTCTCCCCCTACACTCCTTCTAGGCAAGTCTATTGTCCAGCTACCTGCTAATAGCCATAATGGCGCTGTGCAACGTGACCATGTGTGTTTGAAATAGTATTTTCCAGTAAGCAACAATTTGTTTACCTTCATTAGACAACTTTTTTCCAATATTTCTGTAATTCAGTGATATGTATTCCAATAGTAATTTGTTGTGGATCCATAACTAAATAAACATCGGCATTTTGAAAGAGTATTTTTATCTATATATTATTTTATTAATTAAAGCATAAAGATCCCATTATTAGTTACATGGTTTTAGTTTGAACGTGCAGACTGGCACTAAGAACAGCGGGAACGTTTCCCTAGTCAGAGCCATTATTAGTGCAATGTTACTACCCAGTGTGGCGGGGTGGGGGTCCAATAATAACAATAATCATTTTGTTTAAAAAATAACAATATTTTGGAGATTATTTTGTATTCAAACAATGTAAAATGAGGGGGTAAAGTGCCATTATTGAACATGGGGTGAGACATTGTTACTAATTTGTAAATAAAGCCAGTTTGTTATTTAGAATTATTTATTTCTGTTTTTAGAGGGAGAGAAACCAAAAACCTACAGTTATGTCATGGGTCTCCCAGCATCTGTAGCAACACAGCTTGCACTGCTAGGCAGTGTCTTAGACCGTTGCACCACTCATGCGCTGTACAACATGACCGGTCGGGAGTGGCCTACACTCCTACAGTAAGAGCACAGTAATCCTAACAAAATAAAATAATAAAAATACAGATACCTGTGCAGTTTTAGTAAGTAGTACTGAAGTCGTGCACAATGATCAGTTTCTATTTAGGTTTATGTCGCCCATTCATTGTCAGTTAGAGACACAGTAGGACGCAAAACCATAATCAGTGCTCTAATTACCCCTTGCGCTGGTCTGGAGCAATGAAGTGGTGACGCAGGGTACCGTACTAAACCACAAATTACCTCTAAGTCCCGCAGCATAACCGCTTTTAGTGGAGCAACAACTGCACAAGGCTGTGGCTATAACCGAATAGAATTCTCTTGGGAGGTAATACGGTCGGCTTTTGATTGTGAGGTATTCTAAGACGGGTGAACAAAAGGACTTCAGTTTCTGTACATTATCACAATCTCATTGTGATTGGTTAATCATGAAACATACACCACCACACTTCTTCTTGCCGGAGAGTTCTTTATTCCTGTCTGCGCAATGTACTTGGAACCCAGCTGGCTGTTTGGACGGGGACAGTATATCCGGAGTGAGCCATGATTCCGTGAAACAGAATTTGTCACAGTCCCTGATGTCTCTCTGGAAGGAGATCCTTGCCCTGAGCTCATCTACTTTACTGTCCAAAGACGAGTAATATACTCGGAAGCGGTGGATGGTGTGCCCGCCTCCTGACTCGGACTATAAGTTCACTCCGAATACCTCTTTTCCGCCTCAGTCGATTTGGTGCAGCCTCTGGGATAAGTTCAATTGCCCTGGAGGGTGCAAACAAAGGATTCAATTTGAGAAAGAAGTTATTTCCGGCTGTATGTAATAACACAAAAAAACATTCTGGCCTAATAATGTAAGAAATAACACACACAAAAAACAAAATACTGCAAAGTTGCTTTAGGAGCTAGAAGCAGAACTGCCATGTCTGTCCGCACCATCTTACTTGATCATTATTTTGCTAATAATAGGGTACATTAAGTAAAACATGGGCTGGTCCATTAGAAAAACGATTGCTGGTCCCAGTCTATCCCTGTTGACGTCATTCATGCTTCCAGTAACAATGAAACAGAATAGACAGTGGAGAATCTATCTGGAGACTTTGAAGTAAAGTTGTTGTCATCCTTCCTCCCCATTGTCTTTCTGTAAACTGAGAATTAATAGTCTCTCTAACCCCCCGGAGGAGTGTGTGTATATGTGTGTGTGTGTGTCAAGGGACTGTATGCATCTGCTGAACAAATCACAGGGTGGTACAATTACACTGAATTCCTCAGGTGGGGGACCACTGCTCCTCCGTGCCACTTCCCATCCCTCTGCCCCACCAACCCACTCTGCTGCTTCACCTGAAAACAAATATCCAGATATCAGCTAGCTTCAGCTAGCCTCTCTCTTCTAGACCAGGGTTCACATAGTTTAGCTGTGGTCAGCTGTTCCCTTGTTTACACTGGACCCTACTCCATTGTTTGGGCTCCCCAATCTCCCCAAGTGAAGACTAGGGAGGAGGGATGGAGTCCTTGTTAGACTATTGTCTGGTACTCCGCTCCTTTTAATTGGCAAATGTCTAGTCACTTGAGAACAATATGGATGAGCTCTGTTTGAGAGTTTCCCACCAACAGAAAGTAAAAAGTTGTAATATTCTATGCTTTTCAGAAACTTGGCTGGCGGGCAATATACTCAAGGGTTTCTCCATGCTTCGTCGAGACTGGAAAGTGGACTTGTGCAAAACCAAAGGGGGATGGATGTGCCTCTTTGTAACCAACAACTGATACACTGCTTCAAGTGTGGCTTTTGCTCACCTGAACTAGAATTCTTCATGTTCAATTAAAGACCATTTTATCTACCAATAGAATCACATGAAGCAGGAACTCGACAAACTGTACAGGGCCATAAACAAACAAGAAAACACTCACCCAGAGGCAGCGTTTCTAGAGGGCGGAGCCAGGCACGATTGTCCCTGTTCCTAATAACTCAAAGGTAACCAGATAACGCAATCTCTATTGCACGCCACACTACTCTCTCCCACCGAGACGAGGAATAACTATGTGAGAATGCTGTTTATTTGCTATAGCTCAGTGTTCAACACCATAGTGCCCTCCAAGCTCATCACCAAGCTCGGGACCCTAGGACTGAACACCCCCCTCTGCAACTGGATCCTGGACTTTCTGACGGGCCGCCACCAGGTGGTGAGGGTAGCTAACAACACATCTGCCACGCTGTCCCTCAACATAGGGGTCCCTCAGGGGTGTGTCCTTAGTCCACTCCTGTACTCCCTGTTCAACCACGACTGTGTGACCATGCACAACTCCAACGGTGGTAGGTCTAATCACAGACGGCAATGAAACAGCCTACAGGGAGGCGGTCAGTGTGCTGCCAGGACAACAACCTCTCCCTCACCATCAGCAAGACAAAGGAGCTGATTGTGAACTACAGGAAATGGAAGGACGAGGATGCCCCAATCCTAGAGCTTCAAGTTTCTCTGTGTCCAAATCACTAAGGTCTTAACATGGTCCTCTCACACCAGCACAATCTTGAAGAAGGTGCGACAGCGTCTCTTCCCCCTCAGGAGGTAAAAAATATGTCCCCTAAGGTCCTCAAAAAGCTCTACAACTGCACCATTGAGAGCATCTTGACTGGTTGCGTCACCGCTTGGTATTGCAACTACACCGCCCTCAATTGCAAGGTACTACAGAGGGTGGTGAGGATGGCCCAGTACATCCCTGGGGCCGAGCTCCCTTCAATCCAGGACCTCTATACCAGGCGTTGTCAGAGGAAGGCCCGGAGAATGTGTAAAAGGCCCCAGCCACCCAAGCCATAGGCTGTTCTCTCAGCTACCGCACGGCAAGCTTTACTGGAGCGCCAAGTCTAGGACCAAAAGGCCCCTGAAGAGCTTCTACCCCCAAGCATACACGCACTCACGCCCGCACGCACACACACACACACACACACACACACACACACACACACACACACACACACACACACACACACACACACACACACACACACACACACAGAGGCACACACAGAGACACACACAGTGTGTGTGTGTGCTCAGAGAAGTCTAATAAAAGGAGCTGTACTGACGTCTATGTCTGAATCCCCTATGGCACCCTATTTCCTTCATTCAGGTCCCAAAGTAGTGCACAATATAAGGAACACGGTCCCATAGCAGCTGGTCAAATGTAGCACACTATATAGGGAACACGGTCCCATAGCAGCTGCTCAAAAGTAGTGCACTATAGAGGGAATACGGTCCCATAGCAGCTGGTCAAAAGTAGTGCTCTATACAGGGAATACGGTGCCATAGCAGCTGGTCAAAAGTATTGCACTATATAGGGAATACGGTGCCATAACAACTGGTCTAAAGTAATGCACTACATAAGGAATACGGTGCCATTTGGGAGCCACCATATGGAGGATGCTACCTGCTGCTGACTGTTGACTGTTGCCTGCTGCTGACTGTTGACTGTTGACTGTTGCCTGCTGCTGACTTCTGACTTTTGACTGCTGCTGACTGTTGACTGCTGCCTGCTGCTGACTGCTGCTGACTGTTGACTGCTACTGACTGCTGACTGCTGGTTGCTACCTGCTGCTGACTGCCGACTGTTGACTGTTGCCTACTGTTGACTGCTGACTGCTGACTGTTATCTGCTACCTGCTGCTCACTGTTGCCTGCTGCTGACTGCTGACTGCTGACTGCTGACTGCTGACTGCTGACAGCTGACTGCTACCTGCTGTGGCGGAGACCCACTAATAAGCAGGGATTTCAACAGTAATACAAATACCCTCATCAAGAGTAATAAAACACCCTCATCAAGAGTAATAATACACCCTCATCAACAGTAATAAAACACCCTCATCAACAGTAATAAAACACCCTCATCAACAGCAATAAAACACCCTCCTCAACAGTAATAAAACACCCTCATCAACAGTAACAAAACACCCTCATCAAAAGTAATAAAACACCCTCATCAACAGTAATAAAATACCCTCATGAACAGTAATAAAATACCCTCATCAACAGTAATAAAATACCCTCATCAACAGTAATAAAACACCATCATCAACAGTAATAAAACACCCTCATCAACAGTAATAAAACACCCTCATCAACAGTAATAAAACACCCTCATCAACAGCAATAAAACACCCTCCTCAACAGTAATAAAACACCCTCATCAACAGTAACAAAACACCCTCATCAAAAGTAATAAAACACCCTCATCAACAGTAATAAAATACCCTCATGAACAGTAATAAAATACCCTCATCAACAGTAATAAAATACCCTCATCAACAGTAATAAAACACCATCATCAACAGTAATAAAACACCCTCATCAACAGTAATAAAACACCCTCATCAACAGTAATAAAACACCCTCATCAACAGCAATAAAACACCCTCATCAACAGTAATAAAACACCCTCATCAACAGTAATAAAACACCCTCATCAAAGGTAATAATACATCCTCCTCAACAGTAATAAAATACCCTCCTCAACAGTAATAAAAGACCCTCATCAACAGTAATAATACACCCTCCTCAACAGTAATAAAATACCCTCCTCAACAGTAAAAAAACACCCTCATCAACAGCAATAAAACACTCTCATCAAAAGTAATAAAACACCCTCATCAACAGTAATAAAACACCCTCATCAACAGTAATAAAACACCCTCATCAACAGTAATAAAACACCCTCATCAACAGCAATAAAACACCCTCATCAACAGTAATAAAACACCCTCATCAACAGTAATAATACACCCTCATCAACAGTAATAATACACCCTCATCAACAGTAATAATACACCCTCATCAACAGCAATAAAACACCCTCATCAACAGTAATAAAACACCCTCATCAACAGTAATAAAACACCCTCCTCAACAGTAATAAAATACCCTCCTCAACAGTAATAAAACACCCTCATCAACAGCAATAAAACACCCTCATCAACAGTAATAAAACACCCTCATCAACAGTAATAAAACACCCTCATCAACAGTAATAATACACCCTCCTCAACAGTAATAAAACACCCTCATCAACAGTAATAAAACACCCTCATCAACCGCAATAATACACCCTCCTCAACAGTAATAAAACACCCTCATCAACAGCAATAAAACACCCTCATCAACAGTAATAAAACACCCTCATCAACAGTAATAAAACACCCTCATCAACAGTAATAATACACCCTCATCAACAGTAATAATACACCCTCATCAACAGCAATTAAACACCCTCCTCAACAGTAAAAAAAACACCCTCATCAACAGCAATAAAACACCCTCATCAACAGTAATACAATACCCTCCTCAACAGTAATAAAAGACCCTCATCAACAGTAATAATACACCCTCCTCAACAGTAATAAATTACCCTCATCAACAGCAATAATACACCCTCATCAACAGCAATAAAACACCCTCATCAACAGTAATAAAACACCCTCCTCAACAGTAATAAATTACCCTCATGAACAGCAATAATACACCCTCATCAACAGTAATAAAACACCCTCATCAACAGCAATAAAACACCCTCATCAACAGTAATAAAACACCCTCATCAACAGTAATAATACATCCTCCTCAACAGTAATAAAACACCCTCATCAACAGTAATAATACATCCTCCTCAACAGTAATAAAACACCCTCATGAACAGCAATAATACACCCTCCTCAACAGTAAAAAAAACATCCTCATCAACAGCAATAAAACACCCTCATCAACAGTAATAAAACACCCTCATCAACAGTAATAATACATCCTCCTCAACAGTAATAAAATACCCTCATCAACAGTAATAATACACCCTCCTCAACAGTAATAAATTACCCTCATGAACAGCAATAATACACCCTCCTGAACAGTAATAAAACACCCTCATGAACAGCAATAAAACACCCTCATCAACAGCAATAAAACACCCTCATCAACAGCAATAAAACACCCTCATCAACAGTAATAAAACACCCTCATCAACAGTAATAATACACCCTCATCAACAGTAATAAAACACCATCATCAACAGTAATAAAACACCCTCATCAACAGTAATAAAACACCCTCATCAACAGTAATAAAACACCCTCATCAACAGTAATAAAACACCCTCATCAACAGCAATAAAACACCCTCATCAACAGTAATAAAACACCTTCACATCTCCTTGTGAACGTGCTTTGTGGAGCTCAAATACACCATCAACCAGTGTTTCCCAACACTGAGTTAGAGTTAGGGTTAACACTAACCCTTGTGTCCCCAGGTCCAGGAATGGTTTAACAAGGCTTTAACCCACAGGTTTCCATGGTTCCTTGATATATGTATTGGCTGTGGGCTTTGCTCCGGTCACTCTCTAGCTGCACCTTTCCTGGTTAGACTGAAACAGGAATTGGTTGTGTGAGGAATGGGAAAGACATCTTGACTGCCTGCACAACATCAGAAATACTGGATATAATGATATGATGCTCATGTCTCCGCCCTAACATTGGGATTCGTTGGCCACAGAGTGAAACGGCTGGCTGTCAAGCTCCTGCCTATTCCTCTCTTTGGATTGGTGGATACATCACGTTATTCAAATACTTTTTTGAATATTTGATGAGGGGTGTTAACGTCAATTGTCTGTATTCAATGGAGGGTGAGATACTATGCTGGCCTCATGAATATGCATAGATCGTCTCGAATTTCAACAGGGACAACTCCGATAGAAAGTGTTTTTCCTCAAAGTTGCCGGGATGTATCACAGTTATGGCGGTACACTGGTACAAGCCTAAGCATTACGGAACTTAGATTAAATAAGCCTCACACATCAAAATAGCAATTCATGTTTATCTTGACTAAATTCGACACTCTCTCCTTGTCCCCACACAAAAAATAGCCTAGTTTCACACAAAGTTATAATTTTTTCAAAGATTAATGAGGGATTTTTTGTAATGATCATCAATATATATTTCCTTTGTGTAGACTATAGACTTCTAGGAACCAAAGTGTGGAAGGTTGAAATTCACTGCTCAACTGAAGGACCTTACAGATAATTGTATGTGTTGGGGTACAGAGATGAGGTAGTCATTCAAAAACCATGTTAAACACCATTAGTGCACACAGAGTGAGTCTATTATTTGTTATGTGACATTTTTCTCCTGAACTTATTTATGCTTGCCATAACAAAGGGGTTGAATACTTATTGACTCTAAACAGCTTTAAATGTTTAATTACTTTGTAAAAATGTCTAAAAACATATTTCCACTTTGACATTATGGGGTATTGTGTGGGTCAGTGGCACAACAAATTGTGGAAAAAGTCAAGGGGTGTGAATACCTTTTGAATGCCCTGTATTTAGGCTTTTTCCTCTGTGGACTATTTTCCTTTGGATTACACAGACTAACAACTGTAGTTTGGGACTAAATTGAACTGAAAAAACTATTTATTTGGAGGACCTAGACATGGTTGTTCAACAAAAAAGACACTTGATTTTTCATTTTCATTTGATTCAGAGATTGATCCTTTAGTTTGATTCTGTGTGCCATCTGATTCCTCTGTTGTTCTGTAAGCAGCATTGGATTCAGTGCTAAATGACAGTCAGTGGTATTAAGCTGGATCCATTCCTACCAACAGAGGGATGTGTGTGTGTGTCTGTGAGGAGTGTGCATGTGTGTGCATGCTGTGTGTGTGTCTGTGTCTGTGAGGAGTGTGCAGTAATACTGATGCAGTAATTAAGAGAAAGCCTGCATGTGACCCCTGGAGATCAGGAGGGCTTCTGTCTCCAGGAGAGTGGACATGAAATGAAACACACACACACACAATGAAACACACACACACGCACATGTGCACGCACACACACATTTCACAGCAGAACTGCCAGCAAGCAGCCAGGTAGCTAGGTTCCCAGATTGGATCCCAAATGGCACCCTATTCCCTAAACAGTGCACTGCATTTGACCAGGGCCCGCAGGACTCAGGTCAAAGGTAGTGCACTATATGGAACAGAATGCCATCTAGGACACAATCAGCTGCCATGTTCAATTATGCAAAGCCACAATCTGTACCTGAAACTAAACAGCCTATTTGATTACACACAGCATGTGCCTTGTGTCTTTACATGGCACCCTATATGCTCGAGACCTAATTTATTGACAGTGTTACAGTAATACCAGGACTGTGTCCAGAATGGCTTCCCATTCCCTATATAGTGAACCCATTGGGCTTTGGTCCTAAGTAGTTTACTACATAGGGAATAGGGTCCCATTACCGACGTACATCTCATGAATAGAACATGTGCTTGGTGTAGAGCCTTAGATGGGATGGGATGGAATATGAATTTAGAAATTCGGTATCCTTTTGCGGGTCATGTACTGTGAAAGATCTCAAAAATTATAATTCAGCCATATTGTGGGGCAAGTTGCAGAACAGTAGCAAAGATGAGGCTGATCAATTTTGACAATAATCAACAATCCAAAGCTTTGTTCTGATGTCCAAGATGTCGTTATAATGGCCAAGATGTTGTCATGATGGCCAAAATGTTGTTGTTCTTTTTTTAACCTTTATTTAACTAGGCAAGTCAGTTAAAAACAAATTCTTATTTTCAATGACGGCCTAGGAACAGTGGGTTAACTGCCTTGTTGAGGGGCAGAACAACCGATTTTTACCTTGTCAGCTCGGGGATTTAATCTTGCAACCTTTCGGTTACTATTCCAATGCTCTAACCACTAGGCTAACCTTTCCAAGACATTGTTATGATGGCCAAGGCATTGTTATCATGTCCAAGATGTCATTATGATGGCCAAGATGTTGTTATGATGGCCAATATGTTGTCATGATGGCTAATGTGTTGTTATGATGGTCAAGACATTGTTATGATGGCCAAGACGTTGCCATGATGGCCAAGACTTTGTTATGATGGCCAAGATGTTGTTATGATGGCCAATATGTTGTCATGATGGCTAATGTGTTGTTATGATGGCCAAGATGTTGTTATGATGGCCAAGATGTTGTTATGACGGCCAATGTATTGTTGTGATGGCTAAGGTGTTCTTATGATGGCCAAGGCTTTGTTATGATGTCCAAGTTGTTGTTTAATGACCAAGACTTTGTTATGATGTCCAAGACGTTGTTATAATGCCCAATATGTTGTAAATAGTTCAAGAGCTAAAGATAATGGGATGGTCAAGTTAATTCCACCATCTTGTTTTCCAAACATGCTTTATTCCTTTCATCTTGTGGTCAAATTAACCCTCAGGTTTAAACCCATTTCTCAGGATAAACCCTGGAGGATTATTTAGTTTTCTCTTCCTTGTTGTTTTTGTTGTTGTTTACCCTCTTGGCAATATCCTCTCTGCTCTCTAACAGATAATACCTGCCCAAATCTAATTGAGTTTATTCTTCAATGTCAAACCTTGTAGGCAGATCCTTTTGGTCTGGAGATAATAAATATCAGATCTCTCCAGCTAGCAGACTAGATGGATTATAGAGGAGAGGAGGAAGAGGAGATGGAGGAAGAGGAGGAGGAGATGGAGGAGGGGGAGGGGGAGAGTCAAAGAAAGTCGTAGGAAAAGAAAATATGGTAAAAACAGGTGCACGATAAACAAGAGGAGATTCCTATATATCTCTGGAGGAATAGGAGATTCTTATATATCTCTGGAGGAATATGAGATTTCTATATATCTCTGAAGGAATAGGAGATTCCTATATATCTCTGGAGGAATATGAGATTTCTATATATCTCTAGAGGAATAGGAGATTCCTCTATATCTCTGGAGGAATAAGAGATTCCTATATATCTCTGGAGGAATAGGAGATTCCTCTATATCTCTGGAGGAATGGGAGATTCCTATATATCTCAAGAGGAAGAGGAGATTCCTATGTATATTTGGAGGAAGAGGAGAGTTCTATATTTCTCTGGAAGAAGAGAAGGTATGTACATTTTAAATAAGTACAGCTTACTTACTTCTCCATAATCTATTGTAATATGCCATTTAGCAGACACCTTTCTCCAAAGTGCCTTACAGTCAAGTGTATATATACAGTACCAGTCGAAAGTTTGGACACACCTACTCACTCAAGGCTTTTTCTTTATTTCTTACTATTTTCTACAATGTAGAATAATAGTGAAGACATCACAACTATAAAATAACACATATATGGAATCATGTAGTAACCAAAAAAGTGTTAACTACTTATGGAGTGGTGGGGCGCTAGCCAGTGAAATGCAAGGCGCCAAATTCAAAATCCAAAAGTAGAATTATTAAACATTCATCAATATACAAGTGTTGCATAGTCATCAAAAGCTCTGCTTCTTCTTCTCAGATTTCAAAAAGGCTTTACGGCAAAAGCACAACATTTGATTGTTTGAGGGTAGCACCTCCAATATTTCCCATTAGCATAAATTCATAAACCATTGCGGTTCACACAAAACACATTTCACGGCGAAAACAAATCCCTTACCTTTTGAAGAACTTCTGCTGAGGGCTTCCCAAGTGTCCAACGAAGACATCCAATGGTTCTTCTGTTAGAAAAAGTCACTTATTATATCCATAAATCTCCGTTTGGTTGGCGCGTTATGTTAAGAAAATCCAACGTCGAATCGCCCATTGAAACGTGAAGAGAAGGTGTTCAAATATACCTATAAACTTTCTACAAACAAATCAAATACCAGTTAAAATGCATCCTTAGCTATCCTTTTATGAATATTAGCGATAATATTTCACTCGGATGGTCACCTATACCTTATATAAGTAAAATAAAGTGTGGCTCGGAGCTAGACTCGCGCCCGAGAAAACTTGTTGACATCTGAGCTACCTTGACCATTTCCTGTACCTATTCGTTCTGTTTACTCCAATCTCTCTGAGTCTTTGTATATAGACTGTTGAAATCTAGTGGAAGCCATAGGTACTGCAGTCTCAGTCCTGGTAACAAATGGATTCAATGGAGAGTGTGTCAAACAGAGCAATAGGTCACCAGAAACTGATTTCCGGATAGATTTTTCTCGAGTTTTCGCCTGCTAAATGAGTTCTGTTATACTCACAGACATTATGTTAACTTCTTAGGGAGCGGCTCCCGAGGTGACGGTTTTGGAGAGTCTGGCGTGCCCAAAGTAAAATGCCTCCTACTCAGGCCCAGAAAATAGGATATGCATATAATTGGTACTATTGGATAGGAAACACTCTAGCGCCCCACCACTCCCTGAGTAGTTAACACTTTTAGAAACCTCAGAGTGTTTCTTATCCAATAGTACTAATTATGTGCATATCCTTTTCTGAGCCTGAGTGGCAGGCATTTTGCTTTGGGTACGCCAGACTCTCCAAAACCTCCCCTGCCGCTCCCTAAGAAGTTAAATCAAAATATATTTGAGATTCTTCAAAGTAGCCACCCTTTGCCTTGATGGCAGCTTTGCACGCTCTTGGCATTCTCTCAACCAGTTTCATGAGGTACTTACATGGAATGCATTTCAATTAACAAGCGTGCCTTGTAAAAAGGTAATTTGTGGATTTTTGTTTTTTTGTTTGAGCCAGTTAGGTGTGTTGTGACAAGGTAGGGGTGGTATACAGAAGTTCTGGCTTGCGCTCAGTGGGACTATCATTTGTTTTTCAACAGGACAATGAGCCAACACACCTCCAGGCCTGTGTAAGGGCTATTTGACCAAGAAGAAGAGTGATGGAGTGCTGCATCAAATGACCTGGCCTCCACAAGCACCCGACCTCAACCCACTTGAGATAGTTTGGGATGAGTTGGACAGCAGAGTGAAGGAAAAGCAGCCAACAAGTGCTCAGCATATGTGGGAACTCATTCAAGACTGTTGGAAAAGCATTCCAGTTGAAGCTGCTTGAGAGAATGGCATTTGGGAAGCAACCCAGGAATGCTCCATCATATTTATTTATACAGTATTTATTATTCACACTGTTGTGCTTAAGATGGCCTTTGGCGTTATTTGTAACTTATTTTGTACATAATGTTTCTGCAACTGTATCTTACGGCAAAAGAGAGCTTCTGGATATCAGGACAGCAATCACTCACCTCGGATTAGACAAAGATTTTTTCTTCAACAAGGAGGACGCAGAAGACATTCTCCCACAGGTCCAACATCCACGCTATTTACAAGAGGAAGCGATGCAGGTACTGAGGACAAAGAGCCGGGTGCCTGGCTAGGACCCGGAGAAGGCGAGTGGGAAAGCTGCCGATTCCGTCAATATCAAATTTTATTTGTCACATACACATGGTTAGCAGATGTTAAAACTTGTTAGGCAGCGGCTCCCGAGGTGACGGTTTTGGAGAGTCTGGCGTGCCTAAAGTAAAATGCTTGCCACTCAGGCTCAGAAAATAGGATATGCACATAATTAGTACTATTGGATAGGAAACAATCCGAGGTTTCCAAAAGTGTTAACATTTGGTCTGTGAGTGTAACAGAACTCATTTGGCAGGCAGAAACCAGAGAAAGTTCCATCCGGAAATGTCATTCTGGTGGCTTATGGCTCACTTAGAGAGACTGCCTATTGAAAAGTCATTATACCAGGACACTGAATGTAGTACCTATTGCTTCCACTGGATGTCAGCAGTGTATACGTAACGTTTCATGGCAATCGGAACCAATGTGTTCAATAGGTAGGGGTTTTGGTGAGAGGAGCTCTTTTTCAGTTGCACGTTTTTGGGCGCACGTTTGGCTGAGCGGTCCACTTTATTTGACTTATATAACGTTTAGGTGACCATCCAAGTGAAATAAAATCACTTTTATTCATAAAAGGATAGCCAAGGATGCATTTTAATTGGTTTTTGTTTTGTTGAGGAAAAGTTTATAGGTTTAGTTAAACGCGTTCTCTTCACGTTGGATTTTCTGAACACAAGGCGCCAACCAAACGGAGATTTATGGATATAATAAGTTACTTTTTATAACCAAATACCCATGGATTGTCTTCGTTGGACACTTAGGAAGCCCTCTGCATAAGTTCTACAAAAGGTAAGGCACAGGTTTTCCCTGTGAAATGCATTTTCTATCGACTGCGCTGGCTAAAGATTTCATGGTTATGGAAAATATTGAAGGTGCTACCCTCAAACAATCAAATGTAGTGCTTTCGCCGTAAAGCCTTTTTGAAATCCAACAATGCTGTGATATTGCCAAGAAGCAGAGCTTTTGATGAGTATGAAACACTTGTATATTGGTGCATGTTTAATAATTCAACTTTTGGATTTTGCCTTGCATTTCACCTGGTAGCGCCCCACCACTGCCTAACAAGTTAAAGCGAGTGTAGCGAAATGCTTGTGCTTCCAGTTCCAACCATGCAGTAGTATCTAACAAGTAATCTAACAATTTCACAACAACTACCTTATACACACAAGTGTAAAGGAATGAATACGAGTATGTACATATAAATATATGGATGAGCGATGGCTGACCGGCATAGGCAAGATGCAGTAGATGGTATATAGTACAGTATATACATGTGAGATGAGTTGTGTAGGATATGTAAACATTATATAAATGGCATCGTTTACAGTGGCTAGTGATACATTTATTACATCTTTTTAATTCTTAAAGTGGCTAGAGATTTGAGTCGAAGGCCGAACGGCATAGGCATGATTCAGTAGGTGGTTTAGAGTACAGTGTATACATTTGATATGAGTAATGTCGGATATGTAAACATTATATACAAAATTGTTTAAAGTGGCTAGTGATACATTTGTTACATCCAATATTCTATTATTTAAAGTGGCTAGAGATTTAAGTCAGTATATTGGCAGCAGCCACTCAATGTTAGTGGTGGCTGTTTAACAGTCTGATGGCCTTGAGATAGAAGCTGTTTTTCAGTTTCTCGGTCCCAGCTTTGATGCACCTGTACTGACCTCGCCTTCTGGATGATAGCGAGGTGAATAGGCAGTGGCTCGGGTGGTTGTTGTCCTTGATTATCTTTTTGGCCTTCCTGTGACATCGGGTGGTGTAGGTGTCCTGGAAGGCAGGTAGTTTACCCCCGGTGATGCGTTGTGCAGTCCTCACTACCCTCTGGAGAGCCTTATGGTTGTGGGTGGAGCAGTTGCCGTACCAGGCGATGATACAGCCCGACAGGATGCTCTCGATTGTGCATCTGTAGAAGTTTGAGTGTTTTTGGTGACAAGCCGAATTTCTTCAGCCTCCTGAGGTTGAAGAGGCACTATTGCGCCTTCTTCACAACGCTGTCTGTGTGGGTGGGCCATTTCAGTTTGTCCGTGATGTGTATGCCGAGGAACTTAAAACTTTCCACCTTCTCCACTACTGTCCCGTCGATGTGGATAGGGGGGTGCTCCCCCTGCTGTTTCCTGAAGTCCATGATCATCTCCTTAGTGTTGCTGACGTTGAGTGAGAGGTTATTTTCCTGACACCACACTCCGAGGGCCCTCACCTCCTCCCTCTAGGCCGTCTCGTCGTTGTTGGTAATCAAGCCTACCACTGTAGTGTCGTCAGCAAACTTGATGATTGAGTTGGAGGCGTGCCTGGCCACGCAGTCATGGGTGAACAGGGAAAACAGGAGAGGACTGAGAACGCACCCTTGTGGGGCCCCAGTGTTGAGGATCAGCGGGGTGGAGATGTTGTTTCCTACCCTCACCACCTAGGGCCGTCCCGTCAGGAAGTTCAGGACCCAGTTGCACAGGGCTGGGTCGAGACCTAGGGTCATGAGCTTAATGATGAGTTTGGAGGGTACTATGGTGTTAAATGCTGAGCTGTAGTCGATGAACAGCATTCTTACATAGGTATTCCTCTTGTACAGATGGGTTAAGGCAGTGTGCAGTGTGATTGCGATTGCGTCGTCTGTGGACCTATTGGGACGGTAAGCAAATTGGAGTGGGTCTAGGGTGTCTGGTAGGATGGAGGTGATATGATCCTTGACTAGTCACTCAAAGCACTTCATGATGACGGAAGTGAGTGCTATGGGGCGATAGTCATTTAGCTCAGTTACCTTAGCTTTCTTGGGAACAGGAACAATGGTGGCCCTCTTGAAACATGTGGGAACAGCAGACTGGGATAAGGCTTGATCGCACATTTGCACATTCGATTTGCTGATAAAATGTAGGGAGCCTTGTTTTCAGATTAGCCTTGTTTAAATCCCCAGCCACAATGAATGCAGCCTCAGGATATGTGGTTTCCAGTTTACATAGAGTTTATTTATTTTATTATTTAATTTATTTCAGCGCCGTCGATGTGTCAGCTTGAGGAGGGATATATGCGACTGATTATAATCGAGGAGAATTCTCTTGGTAGATAATGAGGTCGGCATTTAATTGTAAGGAATTCTATGTCAGGTGAATAAAAGGACTTAAGATCCTGTAAGTTGTTATGATCACACCACGACTTGTTAATCATAAGACACACACTCCCCGCCCTTCTTCTTACCAGATAGATGTTTGTTTCTGTCGGCGCGATGCGTGGAGAAACCATGTGGCTGTACCGACTCTGATAACGTGTCCTGAGTGAGCCATGTTTCCGTGAAGCAAAGAACGTTGCAGTCTCTGATGTCTCTCTGGAAGGCAATCCTTGATCGCTTCTTGCCAACGTGCAATCATTGGACAATAAATTAGATGAGGTACGATCACGAATGTCCTACCATCGGGACATCAAAAGCTGTAACATCCTATGTTTCACGGAATCGTGGCTGAATGACTACATGGATATTCAGCTAGCGGGATACACGCTGCACCGGCAAGATAGAACAGCACGTAAGACGAAGGGGGGGTCTGTGCGTATTTGTAAACAACAGCTGGTGCACAAAATCTAAGGAAGTCTCTAGATTTTACTCACCTGAAGTAGAGTATATTGTGATAAATATCAGGCACCACTACTTTCTTAGGGAGTTTTCAGCTATGCTTTTCGTGGCTGTTGATTTACCACCACAGACAGATTCTGGCACTAAGATCGCACTCAGTCAGCTGTGTAAGGAAATAAGCAAACAGGCAACCACTTACCCAGAGGCGGCCCCCCTAGTGGCTGGAGACTTTAATGCAGGGAAACGTAAATCAGTTCTACCAAATTTCCATCAACATGTTAAACGTGCAACCAGAGGGAAAACAATTCTAGATCACCTGTACTCCACACACAGAGACTCGTACAAAGCTCTCCCTCGCCCTCCATTTGGTAAATCCGACCACAACTCTATACTCCTGAGGCTGAATGTGTGTGTGTGAGTCTCATGTCAACAGCAGCACCAAACACCAGGCATGGCTCAATATGTTGGTTCTGCCATGGTTCAATATGTTGGTTCTGTAATGGTTCAATATGTTGGTTCTGTAATGGTTCAATATGTCGGTTCTGCCATGGTTCAATATGTTGGTTCTGCCATGGTTCAATATGTTGGTTCTGTAATGGTTCAATATGTTGGTTCTGTCATGGTTCAATATGTTGGATCTGCCATGGTTCAATATGTTGGTTCTGCCATGGTTCAATATGTTGGTTCTGCCATGGTTCAATATGTTGGTTCTGTCATGGTTCAATATGTTGGTTCTGTCATGGTTCAATATGTTGGTTCTGCCATGGTTCAATATGTTGGTTCTGCCATGGTTCAATATGTTGGTTCTGTCATGGTTCAATATGTTGGTTCTGCCATGGTTCAATATGTTGGTTCTGCCATGGTTCAATATGTTGGTTCTGCCATGGTTCAATATGTTGGTTCTGTCATGGTTCAATATGTTGGTTCTGCCATGGTTCAATATGTTGGTTCTGCCATGGTTCAATATGTTGGTTCTGCCATGGTTCAATATGTTGGTTCTGCCATGGTTCAATATGTTGGATCTGTCATGGTTCAATATGTTGATTCTGCCATGGTTCAATATGTTGGTTCTGCCATGGTTCAATATGTTGGTTCTGTCATGGTTCAATATGTTGGTTCTGCCATGGTTCAATATGTTGGTTCTGCCATGGTTCAATATGTTGGATCTGTCATGGTTCAATATGTTGGTTCTGCCATGGTTCAATATGTTGGTTCTGCCATGGTTCAATATGTTGGTTCTGCCATGGTTCAATATGTTGGTTCTGTCATGGTTCAATATGTTGGTTCTGTCATGGTTCAATATGTTGGATCTGTCATGGTTCAATATGTTGGTTCTGCCATGGTTCAATATGTTGGTTCTGCCATGGTTCAATATGTTGGTTCTGTCATGGTTCAATATGTTGGTTCTGCCATGGTTCAATATGTTGGTTCTGCCATGGTTCAATATGTTGGTTCTGTCATGGTTCAATATGTTGGTTCTGTCATGGTTCAATATGTTGGTTCTGCCATGGTTCAATATGTTGGTTCTGTCATGGTTCAATATGTTGGTTCTGTCATGGTTCAATATGTTGGTTCTGTCATGGTTCAATATGTTGATTCTGCCATGGTTCAATATGTTGGTTCTGCCATGGTACAATATGTTGGTTCTGTCATGGTTCAATATGTTGGTTCTGCCATGGTTCAATATGTTGGTTCTGCCATGGTTCAATATGTTGGTTCTGTCATGGTTCAATATGTTGGTTCTGTCATGGTTCAATATGTTGGTTCAATATGTTGCTTCAATATGTTGCTTCAGTCATGGTTCAATATGTTGGTTCTGTCATGGTTCAATATGTTGATTCAATATGTTGGATCAATATGTTGCTTCAGTCATGGCTCAATATATTGGTTCTGTCATGGTAGAAAAAGACATGGTGAAATAGTCACTGTCCACAATCAGCAGTGGATATCATTATTCATCTAGCTGTGGCCAATGTTATTTCTCTAAACAGAATTGTGAATAATTTAGTGACCATTCTAGTAGAAGCGACGGTTTTTTCCTCTACAGTAATGTTGTATTGTACCCAGCATGCTGAATATGCTGCTCTACATCATAATCAGTTTTATCTGAACAGGGGCAACGTACAACAAATCCCGTACACTCAGTTCACTTGAGAAAATATGCTAATTTTTGTCTGCAGTCGCCGAGCAGCAGGTTAATACATAAGCAAGAAAAAACATGACATATCTTGACGTCTTTTAATATTTTTCACTTCTATCAATTTGCCTGTGAACAAGAAATCCTTCTCCTTGTGGCAAGGGCACTTAAACAAAACTCATTTAGAAGATGTTGACATTGTCAAGATTCTGTATGGTTAACGGCTACGTTGTCTTATCCTTCCACCAGAATAAATAGACCCTTATTCACTCTCAGTCTCATCCGCTCATACCTGTTTCGACTTCTGTCTTGAATTTTTATATATATATTTTTTGACCATTCTTCAACATGCCTGAGAACAGACATCATTTTTACTGGTGGCAACAACATTGTTTAAATTCAACTTTCCTAAAATGCATTTTCTAAAAAAGTATTTTCCGTTAAATGAATAACGGTCTAAGTTACACATCATGCAGATTCTCCCATTACCACACCCTTGTGTCACTGAAGTAATGTTCTCGCTCCACTGATAACAGAAATTAAACTATGACTCATGTGTACAGTATACTAGATATCCAGTTCTACACTACAGAAGGTCATTGAGCAACATACATCCACAGGAGGGATGTTACAGACCTCCGCTGCCTCCCCCAAAATATCCTCTAACCTCTTTTACCATCTGTTGGTGTCCTCCTCTCCTCTCTGACACTCACCGTCTGCATCCCAGATGGCACCCTATTCCCTATATAGTGCACTACTTTAGACCAGAGCCCTTTGGGCGCTATTGGGAACAGGGTTCTATTTGGAACGCTGGCTCAGTGTAATTACAGCGGCTAGGTGATTTATCAGAATACCCAGCTGTGTAAATACGGACACATTAATGTCATATTTCTCAATGACAGATGTTCTTGTTTTTTTAGGAGGATGATACTGTACTTCAAGCGCATGATGGTTAAATATAACTTTTGACTATTAGCATTTTAGTTAACAATAAGGGTACATAACATTCACCCGAAAGCTTGTTATCATACACAGCAGTATAAATATAGACACAGTATTAATGGCACATTTTCAATGACAGACATCCTTGGTTTTGATGATAATATTTTTGACTATTAGCTTTTTAGTTGACCAGGTACATTAAACATAGCAGTTTCACTGCTGAGACTATCATCGTTATTCATACCTACAGTTGAAGTCGGAGGTTTACATACACCTTAGCCAAATACAATTAAACTCAGTTTTTCACAATTCCTGACATTTAATCGTAGTAAAAATTCCCTGTCTTAGGTCAGTTAGGATCACCACTTTACTTTAAGAATGTGAGATGTCAGAATAATAGTAGAGAGAATTATTTATTTCTGCTTTTCTTTCATTCATTACATTCCCAGTGGGTCAGAAGTTTACATGCACTTGATTAGTATTTGGTAGCATTGCCTTTAAATTGTTTAACTCGGGTCAAACGTTTTGGGTAGCCTTCCACAAGCTTCCGACAACAAGTTGGGTGAATTTTGGCCCATTCCTCCTGACAGAGCTGGTGTAACTGAGTCAGGTTTGTAGGCCTCCTTGCTCGCACACACTTTTTTAGTTCTGCCCACAAATTATCTATAGGATTGAGGTCAGGGCTTTGTGATGGCCACTCCAATATCTTGACTTTGTTGTCCTTAAGCCATTTTGCCACAACTTTGGAAGTATGCTTGGGGTCATTGTCCATTTGGAAGACTCATTTGCGACCAAGCTTTAACTTCCTGACTGATGGCTTGAGATGTTGCTTCAATATATCCACATAATTTTCCTGCCTCATGATGCCATCTATTTTGTGAAGTGCACCAGGCCCTCCTGCAGCAAAGCACCCACACAACAATATACTGCCACCCCCGTGCTTCACGGTTGGGATGTTGTTCTTTGGCTTGCAAGCCTCCCCCTTTTTCCTCCAAACATAATGATGGTCATTATGACCAAACAGTTATTTTTTTGTTTCATCAGACCAAAGGACATTTCTCCAAAAAGTACAGTCTTTGTCAGTTGAAAACTGTAGTCTGGCTTTTTATGGCGGTTTTGGAGCAGTGGCTTCTTTCATGCTGAGCGGCCTCTCAGGTTATGTCGATATAGGACTCGTTTTGCTGTGGATATAGATACTTTTGTACCTGTTTCCTCCAGCATCTTCACAAGGTCCTTTGCTTGGCTGATTTCTTTTGATTTTCACATGATGTCAAGCAAAACGGCAATGAGTTTGAAGGTAGGCCTTGAAATACATCCACAGGTTCACCTCCAATTGACTCAAATGATGTAAATTAGCCCGTCAGAAGCTTCTAAAGCCATGACATCATTTTTGGAATTTTCCAAGCTGTTTAAAGGAACTGCCAATTTAGTGTATGTACACTTCTGACCCACTGGAATTGTGATGCAGTGATTTATAAGTGAAATAATCTGTCTGTAAACAATTGTTGGAAAAATTACATGCACAAAGTAGATGTCCTAAACGACCTGCCAAAACTATAGTTTGTTAACAACAAATTTGTGGATTGGTTAAAAAACTAGTTTTAATGACTCCAACCTAAGTGTACGTAAACTTCCGACTTCAACTGTATATCACATAGTAAAGGATTTCCTAAATGTGACTGGTGTCGCTATATCAGTTTCCCCTGGACTATGGGATTAACCACTTCACTGTGGCTGAGGCCTGGACTATGGGATTAACCACTACACTGGGGCTGAGGCCTGGATATGCGATTAACCACCACACAGGGGTTGAGGTCTGGACTATGGGATTAACCTCCACACTGCATCTGAGGCCTGGACTACGGGATTAACCTCCACACTGGGGCTGAGGCCTGGACTATGGGATTAACCTCCACACTGCATCTGAGGCCTGGACTACGGGATTAACCACCACACTGGGGCTGAGGCCTGGACTATGGGATTAACCACCACACTGGGGCTGAGGCCTGGACTATGGGATTAACCTCCACACTGGGGCTGAGGCCTGGACTATGGGATTAACCTCCACATTGGGGCTGAGGCCTGGACTATGGGATTAACCTCCACACTGCATCTGAGGCCTGGACTACGGGATTAACCACCACACTGGGGCTGAGGCCTGGACTATGGGATTAACCTCCACACTGCATCTGAGGCCTGGACTACGGGATTAACCACCACACTGGGTCTGAGGCCTGGACTATGGGATTAACCACCACACTGGGGCTGAGGCCTGGACTATGGGATTAAACTCCCTCAATCTTTTCCAACGATCATTTCGGCCATAGCTGATTTATATTGCAAGGAACAAAGAACAAAACAAAAAGAAAAAACCCTTTATTTATTTTTTTATGAATTTAATAGAAAATTGCTTTGAGGGTAGGAAGGTGCATGACTAAAAAGCTGAGGCGATGGTGACATGGCTGTGTAATCCTTGGCTGTGAGGGGAGACATTTATTAAGATTAAACAAACATGATACAATTTACACAGGGACATGTATTGCATCTCAAATGGCACCCTATTCCCTATATACTTTTGAACAGAGCCCTATGGGCCCTTAGCCTAACTAACACCAGCCTCTTTACGTCCTTGATTTGAGAGTCTGAAATGGCTGCATTGATGTGTTGGCGCAAAGCCTCCATAATGAAGGGGCTGTGCTTTCAGACTTCAAGGCAACGCCCTACGCTCGATGGATATCCCTGTTTAAATTTGAACGAATCCTGATTTATTGTTTAATATAGGACCACCCCCAGCCCTTTCCGGGTTAAGATAGCACACACAGTAGTTAGCTAGCTAGCACAAACCTTCAGAGTTTGGACATCGTTTGGCACTAACATCATGAATAGGGCGCATAAATCATCACACACATTTCTTTTCAAAATGTTATAACAACAGACAGTTGCTAACAGGGTTAGATAACTCTGGAGACTCCTTTGGTATATCAGCCGTTGGTTTCCTTGTGACTTTAAAATTGGAGGAGTTGGTGCCTCTTGGGCATTTCAGACGATTGTTAGGGGCCCTTTTCTTTTACAAAAGAATGCGGAAGTTGTTTTTTGCTTTTCCTGTATTGTTGTGTATAATTATGTGTATTTTAAACAACTTCTTACGGCTAGGCCCCATTTTTCTAAATTTCCTCCTTAAAAACACTTTGAAGTGTGTAGAAATGTTTAAATATTGTAGGAGAATATAACACAATAGATATGGTAGGAGACATCCTCTTAGAATGGCAAGTTTAAGGTCATATTGAAAATTAGCTCCCAGGATGCAAGTCCTATGGCTTCCACAGAGTGTCAGCCGTCTATGTTCAAGGTTTCAGGCTTGTAACTTCAAAAATGAATAAGAAATATCAGTTTTAGTACAGGGACAAAGTCTTGGAAATTTGTGTTTGCGAGCACCATAAAGACAGGACGCACCTGCTAAAATCGGTTTCCTATTGAACACACTTCTTTCCGTAAGAAATGTTATAGTTTGATGACATTTTAGGGTATCTGAGGAGTAAATAGAACGTATTTTGACTTGTTGAAACAAAGTTTATGGGTAGATTTTCAGATTCCTTTCTCTGCATGTTGAACGAGTGGAACTCTCAAATCGATGGCGCCAACTAAACAGACTTTTGGGGACATAAAGAAGGATTTTATCTAACAAAACAAAACAAAACAAAACTACATGTTAAAGCTGGGACCCTTTGGATGACAAATCAGAGGAAGATTTTCAAAAAGTAAGTGAATATTTAATCGCTATTTGTGAATTTATGAAACCTGTGCCGGTCGAAAAATATTTTGATGTGGGGCGCCGTCCTCAAACAATCGCATGGCATGTTTTCGCTGTAATAGCTACTGTAAATCGGACAGTGCAGTTAGATTAACAAGAATTTAAGCTTTCAACCGATATAAGACACTTATATGTACCTAAATGTTTAATCTCCATAATTTTTATGATTATTTATTTGAATTGCGCGCCCTCCAGTTTCACCAGAAGTTGTCCCGCTAGCGGGATGCCTAGCCCTATTAATTCAAATGTGTATATGAATTTGTAGTTTAATGTATTTCTTATATTTTGATCTGTATTGTGGTGCTATACATGGCTCATCTTGAAATTAGACCTTGGTCTCAGCATTGACTCTGTCAAAATAAAGGTTAAATAAAAGAAAACAACATGCTTTAGTTTACTAGTTTACTATGCATTTACTAGTTAGCTAATTATAGGCTGAACATTTCCTTACACCACTGAACCTATTCATGTTCCTTCTTGGATGTCCTCTGTTTACATAGTAGGACAATGATTAGCCCAGCAGATCCGACCTGCTTGCTTACAGCTGCACTAGGGTCTGACAGGCTTCCTGTGCATGCAAATAGCGTGCATATGAGAACCAATCAAAACGTGATGGAGTAGTTGGCGAGAGATTTTGTGTGTTTGTGTGGGAGGACAAGACAGCTGTGGTCATATTCATACTCCTTTTATTACTACTGTTTCTTTGTCTTTCTCTTTCTCTCCCCCCTCTCTCTCTTCATCTCTCTGTCCATCTTTCTCTTTCTCTCTCCAGCTCAGACCCACTCACTGTATAAACCACACCATTATATCCCAGATGATTGTGCATGTTGAGAAGTGACTGTAAATGTTCTGAACTGACGCTGTGAAATCCCATTCAAAAACCTTTTAAAGCTTTTGCTGTACCGACTGAGTCACACCTGAGCTCTAAACAGATAGAGTGGCAGACAAGTGAGTCAGAGAGAACAACACCTATTTGTGTTGATTTATTTTCCCTTTTGTACTTTAACTATTTGCACATCGTTACAACACTGTATACAGACAATATGACATTTGAAATGTCTTTATTCTTTTGGACACTTCTGTGAGATTTTTTATTGTTTACACTTGCTTTGGCAATGTTAATATACAGTGGGGCAAAAAAGTATTTAGTCAGCCACCAATTGTGCAAGTTCTCCAACTTAAAAAGATGAGAGAGGCCTGTAATTTTCATCATAGGTACACTTCAACTATGACAGACGAAATGAGAAAAAGAAATCCAGAAAATCACATTGTAGGATTTTTTATTTATTTATTTGCAAATTATGGTGGAAAATAAGTATTTGGTCAATAACAAAAGTTTATCTCAATACTTTGTTATATACCCTTTGTTGGCAATGACAGAGGTCAAACGTTTTCTGTAAGTCTTCACAAGGTTTTCACACACTGTTGCTGGTATTTTGGCCCATTCCTCCATGCAGATCTCCTCTAGAGCAGTGATGTTTTGGGGCTGTCGCTGGGCAACACGGACTTTCAACTCCCTCCAAAGATTTTCTATGGGGTTGAGATCTGGAGACTGGCTAGGCCACTCCAGGACCTTGAAATGCTTCTTCTGAAGCCACTCCTTCGTTGCCCGGGCGGTGTGTTTGGGATCATTGTCATGCTGAAAGACCCAGCCACGTTTCATCTTCAATGCCCTTGCTGATGGAAGGAGGTTTTCACTCAAAATCTCACGATACATGGCCCCATTCATTCTTTCCTTTACACGGATCAGTCGTCCTGGTCCCTTTGCAGAAAAACAGCCCCAAAGCATGATGTTTCCACCCCCATGCTTCACAGTAGGTATGGTGTTCTTTGGATGCAACTCAGCATTCTTTGTCCTCCAAACACGAAGAGTTGAGTTTTTACCAAAAAGTTGTATTTTGGTTTCATCTGACCATATGACATTCTCCCAATCCTCATCTGGATCATCCAAATGCTCTCTAGCAAACTTCAGACGGGCCTGAACATGGACTTGCTTAAGCAGGGGGACACGTCTGGCACTGCAGGATTTGAGTCCCTGGCGGCGTAGTGTGTTACTGATGGTAGGCTTTGTTACTTTGGTCCCAGCTCTCTGCAGGTCATTCACTAGGTCCCCGTGTGGTTCTGGGATTTTTGCTCACCGTTCTTGTGATCATTTTGACCCCACGGGGTGAGATCTTGCGTGGAGCCCCAGATCGAGGAAGATTATCAGTGGTCTTGTATGTCTTCCATTTCCTAATATTTGCTCCCACAGTTGATTTCTTCAAACCAAGCTGCTTACCTATTGCAGATTCAGTCTTCCCAACCTGGTGCAGGTCTACAATTTTGTTTCTGGTGTCCTTTGACAGCTCTTTGGTCTTGGCCATAGTGGAGTTTGGAGTGTGACTGTTTGAGGTTGTGGACAGGTGTCTTTTATACTGATAACAAGTTCAAACAGGTGCCATTAATACAGGCAACGAGTGGAGGACAGAGGAGCCTCTTAAAGAAGAAGTTACAGGTCTGTGAGAGACAGAAATCTTGCTTGTTTGTATGTGACCAAATACTTATTTTCCACCATAATTTGCAAATAAATTCATTAAAAATCCTACAATGTGATTTCCCTCATTTTGTCATAGTTGAAGTGTACCTATGATGAACATTACAGGCCTCTCTCATCTTTTTAAGTGAGAGAACTTGCACAATTGGTGGCTGACTAAATACTTTTTTGCCCCACTGTATTTCCAGAGAGAGAGAGAGAGACTCAACTGGCACTCTATTCCCTATATACAGTGCATTCGGAAAGAATTCAGACCCCCTTTTCCACATTTTGTTATGTAACATTTTTATTCTAAAATGGATTACATAAAATTTTTCCTTCATCAATATACACAGAATACCCCATAATAACAAAGCAAAATCAGATATTTAGAAATGTTTGCAAATTTATTACAAATAAAAAACAGAAATACCTTATTAACGTAAGTATTCAGACTCTTTGCTATGAGACTGGAAATTGAGCTCAGGTGCATTCTGTTTCCATTATTAATCCTTGAGATTTTATTACAACTTCACTGGAGTCCACCTGTGACAAATTCAATTGATTGGACATGATTTGGAAAGGCACACACCTGTCTTTATAAGGTCCCACAGTTGAAAGTGCATGTTAGAGCAAAAACCATGCCGTGAGGTCCAAGGAATTGTCCGTAGAGTTGTGAGACAGAATTGTGTCGAAGGTACATATCTGGGGAAGGGTAACAAAAAAATTGTAAAGCATTGAAGGCCCCCAGGAACACAGTGGCCTCCATCATTCTTAAATGGAAGAAGTTTGGAACCTCTTCCTAGAGCTGGCAGCCCGGCCAAACTGAGCAATCGGGGGAAAAGGGCCTTGGTCAGGGAGGTGACCAAGAACCCGATGGTCACACAGAGAGCTCCTCTGTGGAGATGGGAGAACCTTCCAGAAGGTCAACTATCTCTGCAGCACTCCACAAATCATGCCTTTATGGTAGAGCCGCTCCTCAGTAAAAGGCACAGCCCACTTGGAGTTTGCCAAGATTGAGCTCTTTGGCATGAATGCC
Source organism: Brachymystax lenok tsinlingensis (assembly GCA_030435695.1). Taxonomy (NCBI): domain Eukaryota; kingdom Metazoa; phylum Chordata; class Actinopteri; order Salmoniformes; family Salmonidae; genus Brachymystax; species Brachymystax lenok. The sequence continues at coordinate 6,754,373 of CM059813.1, forward strand.
AAGTGTCACGTCTGGAGGAAACCTGGCATCATCCCTAAGGTGAAGAATGGTGGTTGCAGCATCATGCTGTGGGTAGGAGACTAGCCAGGATTGAGGGAAAGATGAACGGAGCAAAGTACAGAGAGATCCTTAGTGAAAACCTGCTGCAGAGCGCTCAGGACCTCAGACTGGGGCGAAGGTTCACCTTCCAACAGGACAACAAGCCTAAGCACACAGCAAAGACAACGCAGGAGTGGTTTCGGGACAAGCCCCGAATGCCAGAGCCAGAGCCCGGACTCAATCGAACATCTCTGGAGAGATCTGAAAATAGCTGTGCAGCGACACTCCTCATCCAACCTGACAAAGCTTGAGGGGATCTGCAGAAAAGAATGGGAGAAACTTGCCAAACACAGGTGTGCCAAGCTTGTAGCGTCATACCCAAGAAGGCTGTAATCGCTGCCAAAGGCGTTTCAACAAAGTCCTGAGTAAAGGGTCTGAATACTTTTGCAAATGTGATACTTCAGTGATTTATTTTTAATATATTTGTAAAAATGTTTTTTTTGCTTTGTCATTATGTGTGTAGATTGATGAGGAGAAAAAACTGTTTAATCCATTTAAGAAAAAGGCTGTAGCGTAACAAAATGTGGAAAAAGTGAATGGGTCTGAATGTTTATTTAAGAAAAAATGTTTATTTAAGGGTAAAATAACAAAAAGTCAACGTAACGAAGATGAACACACTAAACACAAACAAGCTATGTCCAAACAATCACCCACAAAACCTAAATGAAAACCCCAAATATATATATGGTTCCCAATTAGAGACAACGACACACAGCTGCCTCTAATTGGGAACCATTACTAACATAGAAATATAACCCTAGAACATAAAAACCCTACACCAAAAACAAAACAAAAACACGCCAGCCTGTCTTTTCAGGCCTGGACGTGACAGTACCCCCCCCAAAGGCGCGGACTCCAACCGCGCCACCCAAAAGTCCATGGGGGGGTCTTCGGGTGGGTTTCTCTGTCCCAGGTGGCGGCTCCGGTGCTGGCCGTGCTGGTCCGAAGTCACACACCGGAGGCCCTGGGCCATTTGCAGGACTGGGGACCCTCTCTGGCGGCCCCGAGCTGGGGGCCCTCTCTGGCGGCCCCGGGCTGGGGGCCCTCACTGGCGGCCCCGGACTGGGGACCCTCACTGGCACTCTGGTGCGGGGAGCGGGAACCGGCCGTACTGGGCTCGTGACGCGCACTCTGGTGCGGGGAGCGGGAACCGGCCGTACTGGGCTCGTGTCGCGCACTCTGGTGCGGGGAGCGGGAACCGGCCGTACTGGGCTCGTGACGCGCACTCTGGTACGGGGAGCGGGAACAGGACGTGCTGGGCTCGTGACGCGCAGTCTGGTGTGGGGAGCGGGAACAGGACGTGCTGGACTCTCTAAGCGCCGCGGGGGCCTGGTGCGGCGGGCGAAACAGGACGTGCTGGACTCTCTAGCGCACGGGAGCCTGGTGCGCGGAGCCGGAACAGGACTTGCTGGACTCTAAGCGCCGCACGGGAGCCTGGTGCGCGGAGCCGAACAGGACGTGCTGGACTCTCTAAGCGCACGGGGAGCCTGGTGCGCGGAGCCGAACAGGACTTGCTGGACTCTAAGCGCCGCGGGGAGCCTGGTGCGCGGGCGGGCTGGGACGTGCTGGACTCTCTAAGCGCACGGGGAGCCTGGTGCGCGGGAGCGAACAGGACGTGCTGAGTCCACGCCGGGCACAGGGATCCTGGAGCGTAGAACAGGGATCCTGGAACGTGGAGCAGGGACAGGACGTACTGGGCTGTGGATGCGAACCGGAGATTCTGCCCGTACTGGGCTCGTGACGCGCACTCTGGTACGGGGAGCGGGAACAGGACGTGCTGGGCTCGTGACGCGCAGTCTGGTGTGGGGAGCGGGAACAGGACGTGCTGGACTCTCTAAGCGCACGGGGGGCCTGGTGCGCGGGGCCGAAACAGGACGTGCTGGACTCTCTAAGCGCACGGGGAGCCTGGTGCGCGGAGCCGGAACAGGACTTGCTGGACTCTAAGCGCACGGGGAGCCTGGTGCGCGGAGCCGGAACAGGACGTGCTGAGTCCACGCCGGGCACAGGGATCCTGGAGCGTAGAACAGGGATCCTGGAACGTGGAGCAGGGACAGGACGTACTGGGCTGTGGATGCGAACCGGAGATTCTGCCCGTAGGACCGGTGCAGGATATCTTGGTCCCAGGAGACGCACTGGAGACCTGGCGCGCAGAGCTGGCACCACCCTTCCAGGTAGCACACTAACCTTGGCCTGACAGACGAGTGGCGCTGGGATCTCTCACACTGGGCTGTGGACACGTACCGGACACACTGCACACAGAACCGGTGCAGGATATCCTGGTCCAAGAAGGCGTACCGGAGACCAGGAGCGCTGAGCCGGCACCACTCTGCCAGGCTGCACACTCAATGTAGCCTGACAGACGAGTGGCGCTGGAATCTCCCGCACCGGGCTGTGAATGCGCACAGGAGAAACAGTGCGCAAAACTGCATAACACGGTGTCCTCTCCGTGAGCCGCTCTCCCCAACGCTCTCTCCACAAAGCACGAGGAGTTGGCTCAGGAGTCCCTCCTGAACCGGCCAAACTCCTCATGTGCCCCCCCCTGTCTTTCGGGTTTCCGTGCCAGGCGAGTTCCAACGTATCTCTCCCTCTCCGGGTTCCACGCTCCATATATATCCTCGTAGCTCCCTCGCTCAGTCATCGCCGCTTCCATCCTCCTCTTAGGGTAACGATGCTCCTTTTCCGACGCTTTTTTCTCCCTGGGGTGACGATAATCCTCCGTCTTCCCCCAAGGTCCCTTCCCAGCTAATATTTCCTCCCAAGTCCAGGACTCCCGGGTCTCTCGCTGCTTGGTCTTCTTGTGGTGGGTGATTCTGTCACGATCTTCTATAGGGACAGACCAAGGCGCAGCGAGGCATCCAGTATACATGTTTATTTAAGAAAACGAAACTCACGTAACTGGGTAAAATAACAAAAAGTCAGCATGCTTGAAGATCGTGAAGACGAACACACTAAACACAAACAAGCTATGTCCAAACAATCACCCACAAAACCTAAATGAAAACCCCAAATATATATATGGTTCCCAATTAGAGACAACGACACACAGCTGCCTCTAATTGGGAACCATTACCCCAACATAGAAATATAACCCCTAGAACATAAAAAACCCTACACCAAAAACAAAACAAAAACACGCCAGCCTGTCTTTTCAGGCCTGGACGTGACAAACCATATGAAATATAGTGTGATAAAACGTTTTAACCATATGAAATATGGTGTGATAAAACTTTATAACCATATGAAATATGGTGTGATAAAACCTTTTAACCATGTGAAATATGGTGTGATAAAACCTTTTAACCATGTGAAATATGGTGTGATAAAACCTTTTAACCATGTGAAATATGGTGTGATAAAACCTTTTAACCGTATGAAAGATGGATAAAACCTTCTAACCATATGAAATATTGCGTGATAAATCATTTTAACCATATGAAATACGGTATTATAAATCCTTTTAACTATTTGAAATATTGTGTGATAAATCCTTTTAACCATATGAAAGTTGAATGCATTTAATAATGATTCTGTCACTATCGCTGATTTAAGTCGCTTTTGATAAAAGTGTCTGTAAATTGGCATATATTATTATTATCAGGATAAGGTAAGACCCAGATGCAGACCGTGTTGAAGTAACAATGTTTATTACAGCAACAGGGGCAAAGGTACAGGACGGCAGGCAGGCTCAGGGTCAAGGGCAGGCAGAGTGGTCAGGCGGGCGGGTTCAGGGTCAGGACAGGCAAGGGTCAAAACCAGGAGGCCGAGAAAAGAGAGACTGGGGAAAAGCAGGAGCTGATAGAAAAAACGATGGTTGACTTGACAAACAAGACGAACTGGCAAAAGACAAACAGAGAACACAGGTATAAATACACAGGGGATAATGGGGAAGATGGGCGACACCTGGAGGGGGGTGGAGACAATTACAATGACAGGTGAAACAGATCAGTGTGTGACAATTATATATTATAATATTAAAACCTTATCAGAAATCTTCAACGCTGACTCACAATTTTTGGATTTGTCAGGACCATGACACACAATGGCGGGCATTCAATCCAACCACTGGTTGTCGGCAATGTGGCTTTTAAAGGCAATGTCCGATTGAGCCTACATGTAGTGTTCACTGCGAATGAGATCTTCTTAAACGCAGGAACATTGCCTTTAATTAATAGCAACATTGTTGACTATCGTCACCATCCCACAGTTGGATTGAATCCTGGCCAATACGCTATTTCATGAATGAATAAATACGTATGGAAAGGAAGAGATCGAAATATACACAATAGTTACCCGGAGGAAATATGGGAGTGTCATGCTTTTTCAATTTCAGTCAGGGAGAGTTTAGTATTTATCACTTTTTTTGTCAGGGGAGGGTCATGTAATTTGTAATCAATTAAATGTAATATTGTTCTCGTAAAAAAAGTAAAAAAGTAAAAAACATATTGTACAAATTATTGTTTATTTATTTTTCACAAAAAATAGATGACTAACCAAACAAAAATTCTGCAGAATACTTTCCCAGACAACAAGAGTACTGAAGCCTTCATACTTACTCTCATAACGCTTGCTGAGAGTTTTTAGGCTGCTGTTACAAAGATCAGTGAAATCCCACGTTCCTATTACACTGTCACACATAGATTCCAGGATATGGCAGAAGATATTGAATCACATGGAGGTTTTAAACAGAGCCCGCACATCTAATTGGTTTTCAATCCAATTAGATGAGACAACCAACATTTCAAATGTCGCTTCTTGTACACGTTACCGTTCAAAAGTTTGGGGTCACTTAGACATGTCCTTGTTTTTGAAAGAAAAGCACATTTTTTTGTCCATCAAAATAATATCAAATTGATCAAAAATACAGTGTAGTTACTATTGTAGCTGGAAACGGGAGATTTTTTATGGAATATCTACAAAGCGTGCAGAGGCCCATTATCAGCAACCATCACTCCTTTGTTCCAAAGGCACATTGTGTTAGTTAATCCAAGTTTATCATTTTAAAAGGACAATTGATCATTTACAATTATATTAGAACAGCTGAAAACTGTTGTTCTGATTAAAGAAGCAATAAAACTGGCCTTCCTTAGACTAGTTGAGTATCTGGAGCATCAGCATTTGTGGTTTCAATTACAGGCTCAAAATGGCCAGAAACAAAGACCTTTCTTCTGAAACTCAATCTATTCTTATTCTGAGATATGAAGGCTATTCCATGCAAGAAATTGAACGTTCGTTCTTTGTTGCAAAGAGTTGCCTCAGAATACAACTGCAGGAGAAATATTCCGTGTTCTGATCGAGTACATAATGGGACATGGATTATGATTGGACCGTTGTATCGGTATCTGTAGGCCTGCCAACGAGACTTCTGCTCAACCTATCCATACAGGGACGCATGCGCAAGTTACATTTTCCAAGCAAATGATAAAATTGCAGATTTCAAGAAAAAGCTGGGTGTCTGGAAAGACCGAGTGGATTTGTTTCGAATATCAGCTGTCCACCAACACTGTCCTGTGTGATATGTCAAATTTGGCTCAGCTATGAAGCCAACAAAAATGTGCAGACATTTAGAAATAAAACATCCACATTCCAAGGATAAACCAGATGATTTTTAACCAATGCCGGTTTCAAGAAAAAGATGGGCGTCTGGAGAGAACAAGTGGATAGAGGCGTTTTCGATATATTCCCCCTATTCTCAGCTCTTGCTGACGAGGGTGATTTAGACATGTATCATATGCGTAAAGACGGGGTCACACCTGGGAAAAACTCTGCTCAAGTTCTAGAATTACTTCCCCTCACAATCTGATCCACGCCCGGGAAAGCAGTGGATGCGTAATCCGTTCACCTGCACTGAAGACTCACAGCACGTAACCGACTCTTGGTGATAAACTATTGGAGCTGTCCTGTGATCAAGGCCTGCACACTTGTGTTAATGAGATGTGCCTGTCCACATTCTGTCTGCTCAGCTTCCGAGAATACCAGCAACTCTGCGAGATGACAGTGAAGACATTAATCCTCTTTCATTTTACCTACTTACTGTATATGAGACTAGCTTCTCCTCTCTTACTGCAACAAAATCAAAATATCGCAACAGACTGGCTTTGAAAACACCTTGACACCTCTGGGGTGTCTCTGGCACCAAAACGTTTGAGAAAGACTGGACTATATTATAGGCCTAGGCTATATGAAGAGCTTGCTTGGAGAAGCACAGGGCAAAGCTTTATTTCTATAGAAAATGTACTTCCTTCCTGAGTTGTTTTGCGCTGCTCGGATGGTGTATATAAAACGAACTGCATTACACACTGCAATGGATAGGTGTACCCAATCATGAGCCCTGCCCTGCTCATGATGTTGTAAACCCTTTGGTGCTGCCTAACCAATGACTGTGCTGTGTACGGTGGCACTTCAGGAGGCAAAAAAAAATTCCTCCTGAAGTGAAAAAAAAAAAAAAATTCAAATATCTGTGCATGGGGACTAGACCTATTCCTGTTAGAAAGGGAGAGCGTGAAGAGGAGAAGGAGGAGGGTCGGCCGGAGGTAAGTTTGCTATTGCTATAATTGATTTGAATAAAAACAATATATTTTGTTCCTCATAATGAAGCTATTTATCGGAGTTACTGACCTCACAATAAGCCATATTCTAGTCATTTACATACATTACTATGAAGCGGCAGCTGCGGAGATGGACAGCGCATGGATGCTGAAAGTAGGCTAAATCAAGGAGACCTAATTAATTTAAAGTCTTCATTTTAACTTAACTTCAGGCTGCTAACAACAAGAGGGCTTTGTGTCGGAGCCTATTTCTTCCTATCAAAGAAAAAATAGGTAAGCCTACCTGTTTGACAGATTCAATTTTAGTCTACTATCTATAGATTTTGTCAGCCAATTCCTTCAGTCACCACGCACCCCTTAAATAGCTCAGTGTCAGTGAAGTTACAACCAGGGCTCTAATTTAAGGGTTAGTTGTGGCTTTTGTTATTGAAAATGGCTAAAAGCATTGACCTACTACTCAAGATTTTAAAAGGACCTGATTTATATAAAGCCATTCTATAACAACGCTTTACTCCACAATGCTTATTGCTAAAAACTGTAAAATGCCTTGGAAAGACGTGACTCCGATACATATGGATACATTTTGGTTTGTCTCTGACATTCAGACTAAACATTTGCTTGGGAAGTAATGATTCTGTCACTATCAATTGACGTTTGACATTTCAACAGTGGCGCAGCGGTCTAAGGCACTGCATAACAGTGCTAGAGGAGCATTTCAACAACACGTCAACAACAGCACTTCAACAACAGCACTTTGACAACACATCAACAGGTAGCGGCAGGTAGCCTAGTGGTTAGAGTGTTGGACTTGTAACCGGAAGGTTGCAAACTCGAATCGCCGAGCTGACGAGGTAAAAATCTGTTGTTCTGCTCCTGAACAAGGCAGTTAACCCACTGTTCTCTGGGTGCTGTGGGTGTTGATTTAAGGCAGCCCCCTGCACCTCTCTGATTCAGAGGGGTTTGGTTAAATGCAGAAGATTTCAGTTGAAGGCATTCCGTTGTACAACTGACTAGGTACCTTCCCAACAACAGCACTTCAACAATGTATTTAGGCTGTATAAAATGAAATGTTTTAAAATTATTAGGCCTACTTATAATTAAATGAAAAATACCTTTGAATTCACTTTTAGAAACATAGGTTTGACCAGTCTTTGGTTTGAGGTGAGCTGTGCATGCCTAGTTTGTTAATTTAGCCTAGCAGATGCTCTTACATTCCCATGCCCTAATCACAGTCAACACAAATCTATTTTGTAACAACAATGTCATAGAATTAAATTTAATAAATTAGAAAAGTATAGTTTCCCAAATATAAAAAAGTTACAAGTGCACACCTGATGATATGTGGCTGCTGTGTTAAAAACGTATTCAGGATCGGTGGGTCCCCTGCAGGACGGTTGAGCTAACGTAGGCTAATGCAATTAGCATGAGGTTGTAAGTAACAAGAACATTTCCCAGGACATAGACATATCTGATATTGGCAGAAAGCTTAAATTCGTGTTAATCTAACTGCGCTGTCTAATTTACAGTAGCTATTACAGTGAAATAATGCCATGCTATTGTTTGAGGAGAGTGCACAGTTTTGAACATGGAAAGTTATTAATAAACACATTAGGCACATTTTGGCAGTCTAAAACTTTGCACATACACTGTTGCCGTCTAGTGGCCAAAATATAAATTGCATCTGAGCTGGAATAATACATTATGGCTTTTCTCTTGCATTTAAAATATGGTGGTGCAAAAAAGAATAAAAAAATGTTAGTTTTTTTCTTTGTATTTTTCTTTCTTTTACCAGTTTTAATGTGTTATATTCTCCTACGTTCCGTTCACATTTCCAAAAAAGTCTAAGTGTTTCCTTTCAAATGGTACTAAGAAAATGCATATCCTAGATTTGTGTATGTCATTTTAGGCGAAAATATAAAAAAAAGGGTCCGATCCTTATTAAACAACATATGGCTTTTTAAACAAAAAATGTTTTTTTTTAAACAACGAATATCTCATTGATGATCAGATACTTCAGCTGTAACTGGTTCTGTCGCGCTCAATTTTATATTTGATAGACAACTTAGCACTTAGACTATTCTCTTTTTTTTTAACAATAGCCAAAAACGTCTCTTGTGCTGCTGCATACGCTCATGTTGTCATGGTCTGTTGTTTTATTAAAAGAAGATTGTTTATTATATTATTGTTTATTATAATGGATGTATTTTCACCCGTACTGTACCAATGTACACGGTGGTCTACGAATCTACAACCTTCTGGCTACTTCGCCATGTCATGCTTACAAAACTAAGAACCGTTTTTTAAAACTGCGTATCCAAGGCTATGGTCTGTCTTAGAAGTGAGGGTAAATGGTAGGCATGTTCTCTGCCATCCACTTTATGTTTAATTGTTATTTGGGGTACAGGGGTATAGGGGAGGGCCACTTGTTTTTTTTTTCAAGGGTACAGGGAGTTAAAAATGTATTTTATTGATGGGAGGGCCATCAATTTTCATTTCAGAGAAATTTGATTTTTTTTTCCAGGTATGCCTCATTATAAATAACGTACACTCCCTAATGACAAGTTGAATGTCACTATATAACACTCAACCACTCACACACTCGTAAGAGACCAAAACTCTTATTTCCCCCCAGTGCATGGAATTGCCCAGACACAAGACATGTCTGAGAGAGATGGTGCCTGTAGTTGTTCAGCCAATAATAAAGCTCACACTGTTCTGTTCTGTGTGACAGAGTGCTTCAGTTCTGGTGGGAACTTGTCCCAGCTCGGGTGGTACTGTACCAGAAGACAAGCTTATTGCCCCGTCTCTTTACCTTACAACACTACTCTATCAGGGTGAACTTATTAGCCTACATGCCTCTAATAGAGTTAAGCTGTCCAGTCAGACTCCTTTTGATTTGTTCAGTCTGGACAGGTTGGCACTAGTATGGCGATACTCTGAAGTACCCATGGCAAGGAAACAGATTGAGGAAAACAGTTCTAATCTTGGAATAAAAGTTTCACAAAGACTCACATTTATTTTATTTTCTATTAAACACAGTATGTTACATAAAAGAAGGGATATTTCTTAATTTTTTTTGTATTAACCAAAAAGGGTTGGGAATTTATTTCCTTGTCTTTAAAAAAAACAATCATAGGCATGCAATACCATTGAGAATACCATACAAACAACTATCCCACAATAGAGAAGTGGGATCTAAAGATTCATGGTCACCCAGACTATCCGCCACACTTCCCCAAGAACATACTCTGTAGCCACTAACTCAGTGTGGTGGACACACAAAAATAAGGCCTATCCCTCTTAGCAGTAATAGCAGTACTGTTACCATAGCAGTAGTAGCAGTATTGTTACCATAGCAGTAGCAGCAGCACTGTTACCACAGCAGTAGTAGCAGTACTATTACCACAGCAGTAGTAGCAGTACTGTTACCATAGCAGTAGTAGCAGATACGGTTACCATAGCAGTAGTAGCAGTACTGTTACCATAGCAGTAGTAGCAGTACTGTTACCATAGCAGTAGTAGCAGTACTGTTACCATAGCAGTAGTAGCAGTACTGTTACCATAGCATAGCGGGAACCACTGCTTTTAACCAAGGTAAGGCGACCGGAAACATGACTGAATACAAACAGTGTAGCTATTCACACCGCAAGGCAATCAAACAAGCTAAGCTTCAATATAGAGACAATGTAGAGTCACAATTCAACGGCTCAGACACAAGAGGAATGTGGCAGGGTCTACAGTCAATCACGGACTACAAAAAGAAATCCAGCCCCGTCGCGGACCATGACGTCCTGCTCCCAGACAAACTAAACAACTTCTTTGCTTGCTTTGAGGACAATACCAGTGGCACCGACACGGCCCGCTACCAAAACCTGCGGGCTCTCCTTCACCGCAGCCAACGTGAGGAAAACATTTAAATGTGTTAACCCTCGCAAGGCTGCTGGCCCAGATGGCATCCCTGGCCGTGTCCTCAGAGCATGCGCAGGCCAGCTGGCTGGTGTGTTTAAGGACATATTCAATCAGTCCCTATCCCAGTCTGCTGTTCCCACATGCTTCAAGAGGGACACCATTGTTCCTGTTCCCAAGAAAGCTAAGGTAACTGAGCTAAATGACTATCGCCCAGTAGCACTCACTTCCGTCATCATGAAGTGCTTTGAGAGACTAGTCAAGGATCATATCATCTCCATCCTGCCAGACACCCTGGACCCACTCCAATTTGCTTACCGTCCCAATAGGTCCACAGATGACGCAATCACAATCACACTGCATACTGCCCTAAACCATCTGGATAAGAGGAATACCTATGTAAGAATGCTGTTCATCAACTACAGCTCAGTATTTAACACCATAGTACCCTCCAAGCTCGTCATTAAGCTCGAGACCCTAGGTCTCGACCCAGCCCCACAAGGGTGCGTTCTCAGCCCTCTTCTGTACTCCCTGTTTACCCATGACTGTGTGGTCAAGCACGCATCCAACTCAATCATAAAGTTTGCTGACGACACTACAGTGGTAGGCTTGATTACCAACAACGACGGGACGGCCTACAGGGAGGAGGTGAGGGCCCTCGGAGTGTGGTGTCAGGAAAATAACCTCTCACTCAATGTCAACAAAACAAAGGAGATGGTTGTGGACTTCAGGAAACAGGAGAGGGAGCACCCCCCTATCCACATCGATGGGACAGTAGTGGAGAAGGTGGAAAGTTTTAAGTTCCTCGGCGTACACATTATGGAAAAACTGAAATCGTCCACCCACACAGAGAGCGTGGTGAAGAAGGCGCAACAGCACCTCTTCAACCTCAGCAGGCTGAAGAAATTTGGCTTGTCACCAAAATCACTCACAAACTTCTACCGATGCACAATCGAGAGCATCCTATTGGGCAGTATCACCGCCTGGTACGGAAACTGCTCCGCCCACGACGTAAGGTTCTCCAGAGGGTAGTGAGGACTGCACAACGCATCACCGGGGGTAAACTACCTGCCCTTCAGGACACCTACACCACCCGATGTCACAGGAAGGCCAAAAAGATCATCAAGGACAACAACCACCCGAGCCACTGCCTGTTCACCCCGCTATCATCCAGAAGGCGAGGTCAGTACAGGTGCATCAAAGCTGGGACCGAGAGACTGAAAAACAGCTTCTACCTCAAGGCCATCAGACTGTTAAACAGCCATCACTAACATTGAGTGGCTGCTGCCAACATACTGACTTAAAACTCGAGTCACTTTAAAAATAGGAATTGGATGTAACAAATGTATCACTAGCCACTTTAAACAATTTTGTATATAATGTTTACATATCCGACATTACACATATCAAATGTATACACTGTACTCTAAACCATCTACGGAATCTCGCCTATGCCGTTCGGCCATCGACTCAAATCTCTAGCCATAATTATAATTATAATTAGCCATAATTATAATTATAATTGGATGAAATAAATGTATCACTAGCCACTTTAAACGATGCCATTTATATAATGTTTACATATCCTACATTACTCATCTCATATGTATATACTGTACTCCATACCATCTACTGCATCTTGCCTATGCCGGTCAGCCATCGCTCATCCATATATTTATATGTACATACTCGTATTCATTCCTTTACTCTTGTGTGTATAAGGTAGTTGTTGTGAATTTGTTAGATTACTTGTTAGATACTACTGCATGGTCGGAACTAGAAGCACAAGCATTTCGCTACATTCGCATTAACATCTGCTAACCATGTGTATGTGACAAATAACATTTGATTTGATTTGAGCAGTAGTAGAAGTACTGTTACCATAGCATTAGTAGCAGTACTGTTACCATAGCAGTAGTAGCAGTACTGTTACCATAGCAGTAGTAGCAGCACTGTTAACATAGCAGTAGTAGCAGCACTGTTACCATAGCAGTTGTAGCAGTACTGTTACCATAGCAGTAGTAACAGTAATGTAGCAGTACTTTTACCATTGCAGTAGTAGCAGTACTGTTACCATAGCAGTAGTAGCAGTACTGTTACCATAGCAGTAGTAGCAGTACTGTTACCATAGCAGTAGTAGTAGCACTGTTACCATAGCAGTAGTAGCATTAATGTAGCAGTACTGTTAAAATAGCAGTAGTAGCAGTATTGTTACCATAGCAGTAGTATCAGTAGTAGCAGTAATGTTACCACTGCAGTAGTAGTAGTACTGTTACCATAGCAGTAGTAGCAGTAATGTAGCAGTACTGTTACCATAGCAGTAGTAGCAGTAATGTAGCAGTACTGTTACCATAGCAGTAGTAGCAGTACTGTTACCATAGCAGTAGTAGCAGTACTGTTACCATAGCAGTAGTAGCAGTAATGTAGCAGTACTGTTTACATAGCAGTACTGTTACCATAGCAGTAGTAGCAGTAATGTAGCGGTACTGTTACCATAGCAGTAGTAGCAGTAATGTCGCATTACTGTTACCATAGCAGTAGTAGCAGTAATGTAGCGGTGCTGTTGCCATAGCAGGTAGTAGCAGTGCTGTTACCATAGCAGTGGTAGCAGTACTGTTACCATAGCAGTAGTAGCAGTGATGTAGCAGTACTGTTTACATAGCAGTAATGTAGCAGTACTGTTAACATAGCAGTAGCAGCAGTACTGTTACCATAGCAGTAGTACCAGTACTGTTAACATAGCAGTAGTAGCAGTACTGTTACCATAGCAGTAGTAGCAGTACTGTTACCATAGCAGTAGTAGCAGCACTGTTATCATAGCAGTAGTAGCAGTAATGTAGCAGTACGGTTACCATAGCAGTAGTAGCAGTACGGTTACCATAGCAGTAGTAGCAGTACTGTTACCATAGCAGTAGTAGCAGCACTGTTACCAAAGCAGTAGTAGCAGCACTGTTATCATAGCAGTAGTAGCAGTAATATAGCAGTACTGTTTACATAGCAGTAATGTAGCAGTACTGTTACCATAGCAGTAGTAGCAGTAATGTAGCAGTACTGTTACCATAGCAGTAGTAGCAGTAATGTAGCCGTACTGTTACCATAGCAGTTGAAGCAGTACTGTTAACATAGCAGTAGTAGCAGTACTGTTAACATAGCAGTAGTAGCAGTACTGTTACCATAGCAGTAGTAGCAGTACTGTTACCATAGCAGTAGTAGCGGTAATGTAGCAGTACGGTTACCATAGCAGTAGTAGCAGTACTGTTACCATAGCAGTAGTAGCAGCACTTTTACCAAAGCAGTAGTAGCAGCACTGTTATCATAGCAGTAGTAGCAGTAATGTAGCAGTACTGTTTACATAGCAGTAATGTAGCAGTACTTTTACCATAGCAGTAGTAGCAGTAATGTAGAAGTACTGTTACCATAGCAGTAGTAGCAGTACTGTTACCATAGCAGTAGTACCAGTAATGTAGCAGTACTGTTACCATAGCAGTTGTAGCAGTACTGTTACCATAGCAGTAGTAGTAGTAATGTAGCAGCACTGTTACCATAGCAGTAGTAGCAGTACTGTTACCATAGCAGTAGTACCAGTAATGTAGCAGTACTGTTACCATAGCAGTTGTAGCAGTACTGCTACCATAGCAGTAGTAGCAGCACTGTTACCATAGCAGTAGTAGTAGTACTGTTACCATAGCAGTAGTAGTAGTAATGTAGCAGCACTGTTACCATAGCAGTTGTAGCAGTACTGTTACCAAAGCAGTAGTAGCAGTACTGCTACCATAGCAGTTGTAGCAGTAATGTAGCAGTACTGTTACCATAGCAGTAGTAGCAGTAATGTAGCAGTACTGTTACCAAAGCAGTAGTAGCAGTACTGCTACCATAGCAGTTGTAGCAGTAATGTAGCAGTACTGTTACCATAGCAGTAGTAGCAGTACTGTTACCATAGCAGTAGTAGCAGTACTGTTTACATAGCAGTCCTGTGTTAACTCCTGCTCTCTTGACAGTTGACAGTTGGCTTTTTAGTTTTTGCTCTTGTCGTAGCGAAATACCAAAAGGAATTTCTGCACAAATGTGGATACTAAATTTTACAAGGAATCTCTCTCTCATATAACCATATTATAGACACTCATTTTATGGCGAAGTCCATTCAGGATTCGTTCTTTCATTTGACCTAGTCCCTCTCCAGCCCTCTGACTGCGTACATATGGTTTTTAATTTGTGACCTGTAGTAATGACCTAGAGCATGACGGGAGACCGGGTGATTTGATGGTACTTTCGTGACACTGGAACGGATGGGACTTTACATTTGACACGTTTTTGTCATTTAGCATAGGCTCTTATCCAGAGTGACTCACAGTTAGTGTATTCATCTTAGTTGGAACCACCACAGATCACAGTCATAGTAAGGAATTGTTTTCTCAATATAGTCAGAGCTAGTAAGGGGAAAAGAGTCAAGTGCCACTGTTAGTTCACAAAAGTATTTATTTTACTATAAGGGAGCATCTCTCTCTCACTCTTCCCCTCTACCCCTCTCTCTCTTTCTCTCTTTCTCTCTCTCTCTCTCTCTCTCTCTCTCTCTCTCTCTCTCTCTCTCTCTCTCTCTCTCTCTCTCTCTCTCTCTCTCCGCCTCTTTCTGTTTCTCTCTCTCTCCGCCTCTTTCTGTTTCTCTCTCTCTCTCTCTGCCTCTTTCTGTTTCTCTCTCTCTCTCTCTCCGTCTCTTTCTTTTTCTCTCCCCCCTCTCTCTTTCTCTCTCCTTCCCGCATCATTCAATTGCCGTTTTCTCTGTCTGGGAGCTGGGAGATTCGTCCTTCTGTGTGAGTTTCCTCCTCTGGCCCAGCAGGTGATATCGGGAGAGTGGGGCATTGAGATGTAACTGTGTCTTCATGTGATCTGATAGGTTGGGCTCAGTAGTGGCCCTCTGTGTCCGTCCCTCCATCCTATTCTATGGCAGATGTCTCTGGCACTGCAGAGTGATAACAGGAGAATAGGGCCCTGAGCGCTAAGCAGTGACTGAGTCTCCTTTTGGTCTCAGTAGGAGCTGTAGCAGTACATGTCCCCTGAGCTCTGTATTCTATTAAACCCATCATCTTTCTCTAGCCAAAAGGGAACTTCAAACTCCCCAAAAAAGGTTCAGCATTGGAAAATGTCTAGCATCCCTCTGTGTCCATTCCTCCAAATTACACTAACAGCCACAGCAGATATGAAAGGGCAAGATGTGTATATTTGTAATTGATGATACTGTTGTTGTTTTTAATTGCATTGAGTATAGTCTTGCCCACTTGCCTTCTACCTGTCAGAGGACCACAACGGAAATAAGCTTTCAGACTTTATTGTTTTTTTTATCCTCAATAATTTGGTATGGATATAATGTTTTGTCCCGCTGGAGCAGCCTACGACATTTAATGATGTCATCTAATCCATACAATCAAGATCACAGGTTTTAGAATCATTCCTGTACACTGGAATTTGGCTGTGACAAGAGCGCCAAATAAAGATTTGTTGTAAACTTGCAAGAAAAACACTGTTCCAATAACTCCAATAGTTTAAAATGTATGCTGACCAACCTGACACAAGAGATAAAGGTGCAATATGCAGTGATGGAAAAAGCACCCAAATGTCATACTTGAGTAAAAGTAAAGATACGTTATCAGGAATGACTCTGGGAAATGTTCAAGTAACCCAGTAAAATAGAACTTGAGTAAAGTCTAAAAGTATTTGGTTTTAAATAAACACAATTATCCAAAGTAAATGTAATTGCTAAAATATACCTAAGAATCAAAAGTAAAAATATTAATAATTTCAAATTCCTTACATTAAGCAAACCAGATGGCACCATTTTCTTGTTTATTTTTAACTGTATGGATAGCCAGGTGCACACTCAAACACTTGGACATCATCTACAAAGGAAGCATGTGTGTTTACAGTTTTTCTCATTTGCTAAGACACACTAAATGAAACTGAGATCCGCTTGATCTTCATCATCACATTTTTAGCACAGCAGAAGTCTTCTCTTGCAAATGTTTTAACACTTTTTCACACCCTTTGTCAAAACAGTTACATCTGATCTCATTGAAAGACCCCGAACTCTATTGGATTCACTGTGTTGAACAAAAGGAAAACATCTATTCACAGCTGATAGAAAGTACCTGCATAATTATAAATCTCTATGCACCTGTGTGAAACTCATTTGCACAACTCTTCAATCAGCAATCAGTCCTCATCCATCTATAAAAGATGCCACCTCTGTGTTGCTATTTGCAAGCATGGATCAAAGAGGCCATAGGCACGGAAGGAGACCAAGAGGCCATGGCAGAGGGGCCCGAGGAAGAGGAGTTTGTATGCGTGGTGGAGGAGCTGCAGCAGCAAGAGGACGAAATCGAGCTCAAGTTTCAAATGAAATTCGGGCAACAATTATTGACCATGTCATCAATCATGGCTTGTCCTTCAGAGAGGCTGGACAAAGGGTCCAGCCCATTCTGAGTCGGAGCACTGTGGCATCTATTGTCAGGCTTTTTCGAATGAGAACAGGTAATTCACAGTGTTACTGTAATGTATACCACTGTGTATTTCAGCTTTACTGTATTGCCCTGTTAGCAGAACAAACTGTGTCTACAGTAATGCAGATGTTTTATCAATCCCATTTATGTGACTGTCATACAGTAATGTCAATTTTGACATGCTTTTTGCTTTTACTTTATAGAATCCACACATTACCGCACACTGGTGGCAGAGGAAAGATATTTAGTATTGAACAGGAGTCTGCCATTGTAGATATGGTAGTGGCAAACAATGCAATCAGACTGCGTGACATCCAGGCAGCAGTAATTGCAGATCAGGGAGCATTTAGAAATATAAACAGTGTGAGTTTGGCAACTATAGATCGAGTCCTTAAACGAAACCATGTCAGAATGAAGCAGCTGTACAGAGTTCCATTTCAAAGAAACTCTGACATCGTAAAGGAGGCACGATTCCAGTATGTGCAGGTACAGATTTTTATTGTAATACCTTGTTTACCATAGTTACATGCGACTGGAATAATTTGCTTTATGAATTTGCTCTTTTTCTTAGAGAATAATGGAGCTTGAAGCTGAAGGGGCACATCACAAATTCATTTTTGTGGATGAAGCCGGCTTCAACCTCTGTAAAGTGAGGAGACAGGGAGGAACATCATTGGGCAGAGGGCCACTGTCACAGTGCCAGGTCAGAGGGTGCCAATATCACCATGTGTGCTGCCATCTCCAATGATGGGGTCCTTTGCCACATACCAACTATTGGCCCATACAATACAGTACGCCTCATCACATTTCTTGATGCATTGAAAGAAATAGTGATTCCACCTGAAGAGAGAGGGCTGTTGAGGCCTGGCATGACTCTGTATGTCATAATTTGGGACAATGTGGCTTTCCACCACTCTCGCCTTGTGAATGAATGGTTTGCAGCACAGCCTCGTATTATGATGCAATTCCTCCCTGCATACTCGCCTTTTCTGAACCCAATCGAGGAGTTCTTCTCTGCTTGGAGGTGGAAGGTGTATGATCACCCGGGCCATATGAGCAGATGCCCCTCCTGGAGGCAATGAATGCTGGTTGCCTGGCAATAGGTGCAGAGGACTGCCAGGGATGGATACGCCATGCAAGGAGATATTTCCCTCGGTGCATTGCAAGGGAAAACATTCAATGCGATGTTGATGAGAACCTGTGGCATAATCGTCAAGAACGAATGGACTAAATGTGAAAGATAAAATATATATATTTTTTTTTTTTGAAAGGTATTTCCACCCATAAGTTTCCTTTGGTAGCTTTTTTTTCCGGTATCCATTTGAGTTTGTAAAGTATCATATTTCATATTGATGGCTGTATTTTGTTGTCCATTGTGTAATGATTGATTGAAAGAATAAATTAATTTGACCACAAGTTGTGGTGTTTGATGGAAACATTTGCTTATGTTGCATGTTTTTAATGTTTTGTGAGTGTTAGAGCATTTTGCTAACAAAATGAGTCCTTTTGACCATTGAGCTTCAGTTTTATCCTGTGTGTTAACTGTTTTGAAAATGTGATGTCAGAGTGGGCAAATGTGTTTAAGCAATCGAGAAAAACTGTAATGAGTCGGCCATATCAGGGGCAGAAGGGATGACCAGGGATGTTTTCTTCATAAGAGCATGAATTGGAAACAAAGGATGTCCTGCTAAGCAGTCGAGTACTTTTGGTTGTCAGGGAAAAATGTATGGAGTAAAAAGTACATCATGTTCTTTAGGAATGTAGTGAAGTAAAAGTAAAAGTTGTTAAAAATATAAATAGTAAAGTAAATACAGATACCCCACAAAAAAACGACTTAAGTAGTACTAATCATTTTTACTTAAGTACTTTACACCACTGCCCTTTGGATGGTATATCAATACACCTAGTCACTACAAACATACAGGCGTCCTTCCTAACTCAGCCAGTACTAAAAAATGACTTAAGTACAGTAGTACTGTAGTACTGTAGCCCTTTCCTGCAGTCAATGACCAAAAGCGCCCTCTTTGGCCACATGGGTAGCTGGAATGGCGCCGGAGGGGATGGCTGCCGTTTTACGGGCTCCTAACTATTATTTTATGACCGAAAATAGCTTCTCGATATCAGAACAGCGATTACTCATCTCAAACTGGATGAAGATTTTTTTCTTTAAGAGTCGGACACGAAGGATTTACTGCTGATACCGGACCAGGCCCAAATCCCCGCCATTCTCATGAAGAAGAGCGGCCGATACAGGCAAAGCAGATTCGGGTGCCTTGTGAGAATTCTTTGGCGAGTGGGTAACCCGCCTCTACCATCTGTCCTATTGGCCAACGTGCAATCATTGGAGAATAAAATGGATGAGCTCAGTTCGGTACTATCCTACCAACGGGACTTTAAAAACTGTAATATCTTAGGGTTCACAGAGTCGTGGCTGAATGATGATATGGATAATATACAGATGGCTGGGATATCCGTGCATCGGCAAGACAGCACAGCTACCTCCGTTAAGACAAAGGGTGGTGGTCTGTATATATTTGTCAATAACAGCTGTTGCACGAAATCTAATATTAAAAAAGTCTCAAGGTTTTGCTCACCTGAGGTAGAGTATCTCATGATAAGCTGTAGAACACACTATTTACAAGGAGAGTTTTCATCTATATTTTTCGTAGCTGTCTATTTACCACCACAAACCAATGCTGGCACTAAGACCGCACTCAGCGAGCTGGATAAGGCATAAGCAAACAAGAAAATGCTCATTCAGAGGGGGCGCTCCTAGTGGCTGGGGACTTTAACGCAGGAAAATCAGTTTTACCTAATTTCTACTAGCATGTCATGTGTGCATCCAGAGGGGAAAAAAAAAAAAAACTCCACACACAGAGACACGTACAAAGCTCTCACTCGCACTCTGTTTGTAATATCTGACCATAATTCTATCCTCCTGATTCCTTCTTACATACAAAATCGAAAGCAGAAGTACTAGTTACTCGCTCAATATGGAAGTGGTCAGATGACACAGATACTAAGATACAGGACTGTTTTGCTAGCACAGACTGGAATACGTTCCGGGATTCATCCGGTGGCATTGAGGAGTATACCAAATCAGTCACCAGCTTCATCAATAAGTGCATTGATAACGACGTCCCCACATTGACCGTACGTACATTCCCCAACCAGAAGCCATGGACTACAGACCGCATCCGCACTTATAAGAAATCCCACTATGCCTTCTGACGAATCATCAAACAGGCAAAGCGTCAATATAGGACTAAGATTGAATCCTACGTAAGTGGCTCTGATGCTCTTCGGATGTGACAGGGCTTGCAAACTATTACGGACTACAGAGGGAAGCCCAGCCACGAGCTGCCCAGTGATACGAGCCTACCAGATGAGCTAAATTACTTCTATGTGCGCTTCAAGGCAAGCAACACTGAAGCATGCATGTGAGCACCAGCTGTTCCTGACCACTGCGTGATCATGCTCTCCGTAGCCGTTAGTAAGGTCTTTAAACAGGTCAACATTACAATGCTGCAGGCCAAACGGATTATCAGGACGTGTACTCAGAGCATGCGCTGACAAACTGGCAAGTTTCTTCACTGACATTTTCAATCTGTCCTGACCAAGTCTGTAATACCAATATGTTTCAAGCAGACCACCATAGTCCCTGTGCCCAAGAACACAAAGGTAACCTGACTAAATGACTACCGACCCATAGCACTCACGTCTGCAGCCATGAAGTGCTTTAAAAAGGCTGTTCATGGCTCACATCTACACCATCATCCCAGAAACCCTAGGCCCACTCCAATTCGCATACTGCCCAAACAGATGTGATTGGGAGTCCCATAGTGCAGCACAATTGGCCCAGGGTCGTCCGGTTTTGGCCCGGGTAGGTGGACATTGTAAATAAGAATTTGTTCTTAAATAAAATATTAAAAAAAACAGCACCTGGCCTACGTAGTGACTCTGGTATGTTACGAGTGCTTGAGCATTTTACATTTTACTCATCTGAACTTTCCACTTCTCATCTCTGCGTAAGAAACTATTTACTGCAGCATTTTCAAGATCATTGAGGACACTCATCATATGGTTTTCAAGAGATATCTCCTTTTGATCGACATAGTCCCTTTAGCTCTCTGTTTCTAGGGAACCTTTGTAATTATTCTCCAGAGATGCCACTTTGGCAGTAAGAGAAGCTACCCGTGCTTATAGACTCTTATCAAACTCGAAATCCATTACTTTTCAAATTCAGGTCTTACTAAAATTGTTTATATTCTAAGAAACTGAACTATACTACTAGTATAATGATTAATGATACTGTTTTATGATAACGTATTTCCATAAACCTGAAACTGAACTCAGCACATAGATGAATGATCTTTTTTGTTTTCCATTATTCAGTGTTTTGCTGTTCAGACCATAATATCCTTCCATTTAATGTGCTTCAGTGCTTTGAAGCTAAACAGTGTGTTGTTGTTTAAACGCCTTATCACCGTATACAGTCAGTTGGTGATTATCTTTCTAAAATTACTTCAACCCCTTGTGACGTTCACAGCAAGAGCTGCTGCCTCCCCGCCACTGGGAGATTAGTCAGCAAACAGACCGGGAATACATCCCAAAAGGCCCATAGTTCTCTGGTCAAAAGTAGTGCACTATGTAGGAAACAGGGTGCCATTTGGGACGCAGGCTGGCTCAATACAGACAGAACAGAAATCGTTTGCACATTAGATTAACTAGGATGTGATTACTAGTCGAGGAGAGAAGAGTCCACCCAGCCTGGATGTGTGTGTGTGTGTTTGTGTGTGTGTGTGGACTTGGACTTTTACCAAATAGCGGTATCTTCTGTATACCACCCCTACCTTGTCACTACACAACTGATTGGCTCAAATGCATTAAGAAGGAAATAAATTCCACAAATTAACTTTTAGCAAGGCACACCTGTTAATTGAAATGCATTCCAGGTGACTAGCTCATGAAGCTGGTTTTAGAGAATGCCAAGAGAGTGCAAAGCTGTCATCAAGGCAAAGGGTGGCTATTTGAAGAATCTCAAATACAAAATATATTTACTGGTACTGTACATGTGTGTATACTGTTTTCCTACTAGATAAATGTGCTGGAAGAATCTTCTCTTCTCCAGAGGTTGTTTTGTTAGAAGTTCACGAGAGTCGATGAATCTATGTAACATAATAAAGAAATCCTCATCAAAATCCGTCCGTTCATCTAGTTTCTTCCGTTGGATTTGTCTCAATCTACCACATATGCAGATTTTAACACTTCCACATCTGCGGTGAAAAGTGACAGAGCTAGAGCGGTGTTTTTCACACCATGAGACATCCCGAAAATCGGTCTTCTCACTAAAACGTCTGTAGCGTCCAAACGGTTCAAACAAGAAAGTAGTATGACCACTCTATGGAAAGGGGAGACTCCAATGAACACGACGGCGTTCTCTGTTTTGCTATGACCCCATCAAGTGTAAAGGGACCCGTCTGAAGGTAACCGGTACCGGTTAAAAAGAAATATGGAAGTAGCAACCTCCTGTGCAGTGGACACAGGGTAGCTAATGATAAAACACATTTAAAAACGACAGCCCCTTCTGCAACTACAGACTTCCTCTTGTGTTCGGCAAAGCAGGACTTGATGGCATTAAAGCACAGTGAACTCTGTGTGGTGTGTTCAGAAGTGTTCTAGCTCCAACCCCATCCCCAGTGAGGTGTTGGTTTGTATGCCCTTCAGAGTACCATAAAGGAATTTTAGCCTGCTCTGCCCACGTAAAAAACATTGACAGAAAATAAAATAATTTGTATTGTCCGCTCCCTGGATTTATTGCATTCATACTTCTTAGTAAACAAACGCCTTTCATTGTTGATGTGTTATGTGCATAAGGTTCCCCTGACGACATAACGGTTGCACCAATGAGTGTCCCCCTTTAAGATGTTGTGTATACACACACCAGGCTTCTTACATCACCGATATATAAATATACATCACTCTGGAACTGCAGGGAAATGTAGTCATTTGACATAAGCAAATAAGTGGTCCCACATTGCACAGAATGTGTCTATAGACCCATTGAGTGTGTGTTTAATTTTTTTTCTCCAACTTTATGCAATTCAAAAAACTGATTTAATCTAAAGAGCATGAGAAGAGGGTGCAAAGGATTTCCATCTAATTCAAATTAATTGTCTCGCTAACAAAGTAACAAAGGCAATTACATCCTTATTCATTTTGGTCAATTGTATTGTGGGTAAGGAAACCCCAAATAATGCAATGAAAGGGTCTGGTTCGATCTGTGTGCCGCTTCATCCTGAGACGGTGTTAAAGATGTCGTTTCCAGAATCCAACAAGAGATGGGCAACACCAGAACATGATTAGCAGGAGACTGGTTACATCGTACACAATTAAGGGTTCACATCCTTGTAAATTTTGGTTAATTTTTGCTTTGGTCCAGTGGGCCCTATGAATGAGTTTGAATTGAATGAGACCGTGTCGAGCGCAAATAGAAGAGGTATGTATCTTTTTGAGAGCCCCTTCCCATAGCTCATCAGATATTTCCTCACTCAGTTCCTCCTCCCATGAGGATTTAATAGTGTTTAATGATGTGGTTTGTAGTGAGCATATTTGACTATAGATTATTGCCTTTCAGAGTAGGAAGTGGGATAAGAAATGTGTCGAACTGTGTTTCATCAGGAAGGGTGGGGAATCGGGGATCTATGCTGTGGACGTAACTCCGGACTTGTAAGAACCTAAAGAAACGATGTCTGGGGAGACCAAATTTAGCTGATAATTGTTCAAACGTACTAGATCTTCAATGTTGTTTTGACACATGTATTTTTGGTGAAGGAGGAGTAAGGGCCTGTAACGGAGGAGTGAGCGAGGGAGGACAATGATGCCGGTGTAGATGAAGCAACCTCCATCTCTAGCCATATTGAGGGTGGGAATATCTCTCTGCTCTGCAACCAGTACTGAATGATCCTAAAGGTTAGCGGCTCAATAATAGAATCTGAAATCCAGTAGAGCTAGACCGCCATCTGGTTTGGGCCTCTGTGAAAGCTGTTTTCGCATCCTAGGGGGCTTTTTGTCCCATATAAAAGGTAGAATTAGGCCATCAATCTTTTGAAAAATTGTATTGGGAAGAAAAATCGGTAGGCACTGATAGAGATATAAGAATTTAGGGAGAGTATTAATTTTAATATAATGAATTATTGCGACTAATGAGAGATGTAGCAAAGACCAGCGTTCCAAATCGTCCTTAGTACAGAATAAAAGAGGAGTTGGCTTGAAAAAGGTTTTCAAATCTGATTGTGACATGTACCCCAAGATAAATAAACCTACTGCAAGCAATTTAAATGGCAAGTTATGGAGAATTGTTTGAGGCCATATTAAGGGGAAACATTAAAATTTGTTTCACAATTTTAAAAAATATATATTTTCAAAGTGGTAGGCATGTTGTGTAAATCAAATTATACAAACCCCCCAAAAAGTCTATTTTGATTCCAGGTTGTAAGGCAACAAAATAGGAATAATTCCAAGGGGAGTGAATACTTTTGCAAACCACTGTACACAGGGGATAATGTACACAGGGGATAATGTACACAGGGGATAATGTACACAGCGGATAATGGGGAGGATGGGCGACACCTGGAGGAGGGTGGGGACAATCCCAAAGACAGGTGAAACAGATCAGGGCGTGACAATACGTGATATTTTATTCATATAGCAAAGGGATGTATAGGGATATATTCTTTAAATCTGTATTTAACGTAGCACGAAATACAATTTGCTCTAAGACGGTCGTCCTCTGCTCTGCCATTTAACAACATTGAAACAGGTAAAGACTGTTTTTTAAATCTGGAGGAAATGTGTACGTCTACCAACAGATGCAACCCATATGAAACCCTGTTCCATATACAGTGCACTGCTTTGGACCAAGGCCCATAGGGCATTATAAAAGGCAATAGGGTGCTATCTAGGATCCATAGAATGTACACAGAGAGGGTTGTTGTTAGACAATTATTAAAGAACACCACTGGGCTGCATCCCAAATGGCATCCCGTTAACATAAGGCTCTGGTTAATAGCAGTGCACTATATCGGGAATAGAGTGTGATTTGGAACACCCCCGGCTAGCCATGTTAGCTGATTAAAGGAAGTCCCTGGCCTCTCGACGGACACTGGCTGACACTCACGTTCCAAATGGAACCCTATTCCTTATGTAGTGCACTACAGCCCTATGGGCCTTGGTTCAAAAGTAGTGCACCAAATGGCACCCTATTCCCTATATGGTGCACTACATCCCTACAGGCCTTGTTTCAAAAGTAGTGCACCAAATGGCACCCTATTCCCTGGTGCACTACATCCCTACAGGCCTTGGTTCAAAAGTACTGCACCAAATTAGGGAATAAGGTGCCATTTTGGACTCATGCACCCCGACACTGGCTGACACTCACATTACAGTTTAATGAAGACTCCAGCCATAATTGAAAGTAGCCTACAGACAGACTGGGTCCTCTATTCCCACACCGTATTTCATTACAAACCAAAAGCTAAGGAGGTGAGCGGAGGTGAACAGAGTTTATTGCTGAAGCTTCACGCTGATGACTCACAAACCTGGGTTCAAATGCTGGTTAAAACTTTAAAAATACATTTTCTTTAGTCTGCCTGGAGTGCCAGTGGACAGGGTGTACAATTTGTTGGACTTGTTTAGTGGTTCCATGGCAACGGGAAAGCTCAATCAAGCACAGCTAAAGTATTTTAAATTGTTGGAATAATATTTTAACCCAGGTGTGATGACTCATACTAAACTGCTGTATCGCCGCAATGACAAGAGAGGCAGTCACCTCTAATGATTTCCTGGTACGGTGTTGAACAGACAGACACCTGCGTCAGACAAACAACCAGAACGGTCACTCTTCTTTGTCTGCCACCAGAACAACTAGCTGTCCATGGGAACAGTAATGTTAAACCCACTGGTTGTCCATGGGAACAGTAATGTTAAACCCACTGGTTGTCCATGGGAACAGTAATGTTAAACCCACTGGCTGTCCATGGGAACAGTAATGTTAAACCCACTGGCTGTCCATGGGAACAGCAATGTTAAACCCACTGGCTGTCTATGGGAACAGTAATGTTAAACCCACTGGCTGTCCATGGGAACAGTAATGTTAAACCCACTGGCTGTCCATGGGAACAGTAATGTTAAACCCGCTGACTGTCCATGGGAACAGTAATGTTAAACCCACTGGCTGTCCATGGGAACAGTAGGTTAAACCCACAGGCGGTCTATGGGAACAGTAATGTTAAACCAACTGGCTGTCTATGGGAACAGTAATGTTAAACCCACTGGCTGTCTATGGGAACAGTAATGTTAAACCCGCGGACTGTCCATGGGAACAGTAATGTTAAACCCACTGGCTGTCCATGGGAACAGTAATGTTAAACCCACTGGCTGTCCATGGGAACAGTAATGTTAAACCCGCTGACTGTCCATGGGAACAGTAATGTTAAACCCACTGGCTGTCCATGGGAACAGTAATGTTAAACCCACTGGCTGTCCATGGGAACAGTAATGTTAAACCCGCTGACTGTCCATGGGAACAGTAATGTTAAACCAACTGGCTGTCTATGGGAACAGTAATGTTAAACCCACTGGCTGTCTATGGGAACAGTAATGTTAAACCCGCGGACTGTCCATGGGAACAGTAATGTTAAACCCACTGGCTGTCCATGGGAACAGTAATGTTAAACCCACTGGCTGTCCATGGGAACAGTAATGTTAAACCCGCTGACTGTCCATGGGAACAGTAATGTTAAACCCACTGGCTGTCCATGGGAACAGTAATGTTAAACCCACTGGCTGTCTAAGGGAACAGTAATGTTAAACCTACTGGCTGTCCATGGGAACAGTAATGTTAATCCAACTGGCTGTCCATGGGAACAGTAATGTTAATCCAACTGGCTGTCCATGGGAACAGTAATGTTAATCCAACTGGCTGTCCATGGGAACAGTAATGTTAATCCAACTGGCTGTCCATGGGAACAGTAATGTTAATCCAACTGGCTGTCCATGGGAACAGTAATGTTAATCCAACTGGCTGTCCATGGGAACAGTAATGTTAAACCCACTGGCTGTCCATGGGAACAGTAATGTTAAACCCACTGGCTGTCCATGGGAACAGTAATGTTAAACCCACTGGCTGTCCATGGGAACAGTAATGTTAAACCCACTGGCTGTCCATGGGAACAGTAATGTTAAACCCACTGGCTGTCCATGGGAACAGTAATGTTAAACCCACTGGCTGTCCATGGGAACAGTAATGTTAATCCAACTGGCTGTCCATGGGAACAGTAATGTTAAACCCACTGGCTGTCCATGGGAACAGTAATGTTAAACCCACTGGCTGTCCATGGGAACAGTAATGTTAAACCCACTGGCTGTCCATGGGAACAGTAATGTTAAACCCACTGGCTGTCCATGGGAACAGTAATGTTAATCCAACTGGCTGTCCATGGGAACAGTAATGTTAAACCCACTGGCTGTCCATGGGAACAGTAATGTTAAAACCACTGGCTGTCCATGGGAACAGTAATGTTAATCCAACTGGCTGTCCATGGGAACAGTAATGTTAATCCAACTGGCTGTCCGTGGGAACAGTAATGTTAAACCCACTGGCTGTCCATGGGAACAGTAATGTTAAACCCACTGGCTGTCCATGGGAACAGTAATGTTAAACCCACTGGCTGTCCATGGGAACAGTAATGTTAAACCCACTGGCTGTCCATGGGAACAGTAATGTTAAACCCACTGGCTGTCTAAGGGAACAGTAATGTTAAACCTACTGGCTGTCCATGGGAACAGTAATGTTAATCCAACTGGCTGTCCATGGGAACAGTAATGTTAATCCAACTGGCTGTCCATGGGAACAGTAATGTTAAACCCACTGGCTGTCCATGGGAACAGTAATGTTAAACCCACTGGCTGTCCATGGGAACAGTAATGTTAAACCCACTGGCTGTCCATGGGAACAGTAATGTTAAACCCACTGGCTGTCCATGGGAACAGTAATGTTAAACCCACTGGCTGTCCATGGGAACAGTAATGTTAAACCCACTGGCTGTCCATGGGAACAGTAATGTTAAACCCACTGGCTGTCCATGGGAACAGTAATGTTAAACCCACAGGCTGTCCATGGGAACAGTAATGTTAAACCCACTGGCTGTCCATGGGAACAGTAATGTTAAACCCACAGGCTGTCCATGGGAACAGTAATGTTAAACCCACAGGCTGTCCATGGGAACAGTAATGTTAAACCCACTGGCTGTCCATGGGAACAGTAATGTTAAACCCACAGGCTGTCCATGGGAACAGTAATGTTAAACCCACTGGCTGTCCATGGGAACAGTAATGTTAAACCCACTGGCTGTCCATGGGAACAGTAATGTTAAACCCACTGGCTGTCCATGGGAACAGTAATGTTAAACCCACTGGCTGTCCATGGGAACAGTAATGTTAAACCCACTGGCTGTCCATGGGAACAGTAATGTTAAACCCACTGGCTGTCCATGGGAACAGTAATGTTAAACCCACTGGCTGTCTAAGGGAACAGTAATGTTAAACCCACTGGCTGTCCATGGGAACAGTAATGTTAATCCAACTGGCTGTCCATGGGAACAGTAATGTTAAACCCACTGGCTGTCCATGGGAACAGTAATGTTAAACCCACTGGCTGTCCATGGGAACAGTAATGTTAAACCCACTGGCTGTCTAAGGGAACAGTAATGTTAAACCCACTGGCTGTCCATGGGAACAGTAATGTTAATCCAACTGGCTGTCCATGGGAACAGTAATGTTAAACCCACTGGCTGTCTAAGGGAACAGTAATGTTAAACCCACTGGCTGTCCATGGGAACAGTAATGTTAATCCAACTGGCTGTCCATGGGAACAGTAATGTTAAACCCACTGGCTGTCCATGGGAACAGTAATGTTAAACCCACTGGCTGTCCATGGGAACAGTAATGTTAATCCAACTGGCTGTCCATGGGAACAGTAATGTTAAACCCACTGGCTGTCTAAGGGAACAGTAATGTTAAACCCACTGGCTGTCCATGGGAACAGTAATGTTAATCCAACTGGCTGTCCATGGGAACAGTAATGTTAAACCCACTGGCTGTCCATGGGAACAGTAATGTTAAACCCACTGGCTGTCCATGGGAACAGTAATGTTAAACCCACTGACTGTCCATGGGAACAGTAATGTTAAACCCACTGGCTGTCCATGGGAACAGTAATGTTAAACCCACTGGCTGTCCATGGGAACAGTAATGTTAAACCCACTGGCTGTCCATGGGAACAGTAATGTTAAACCCACTGGCTGTCCATGGGAACAGTAATGTTAAACCCACTGGCTGTCCATGGGAACAGTAATGTTAAACCCACTGGTTGTCCATGGGAACAGTAATGTTAAACCCACTGGCTGTCTATGGGAACAGTAATGTTAATCCAACTGGCTGTCTATGGGAACAGTAATGTTAAACCCACTGGCTGTCCATGGGAACAGTAATGTTAAACCCACTGACTGTCCATGGGAACAGTAATGTTAAACCCACTGACTGTCTATGGGAACAGTAATGTTAAACCCACTGGCTGTCCATGGGAACAGTAATGTTAAACCCACTGGCTGTCTATGGGAACAGTAATGTTAAACCCACTGGCTGTCCATGGGAACAGTAATGTTAAACCCACTGGTTGTCCATGGGAACAGTAATGTTAAACCCACTGGCTGTCCATGGGAACAGTAATGTTAAACCCACTGGCTGTCTATGGGAACAGTAATGTTAATCCAACTGGCTGTCTATGGGAACAGTAATGTTAAACCCACTGGCTGTCCATGGGAACAGTAATGTTAAACCCACTGACTGTCCATGGGAACAGTAATGTTAAACCCACTGACTGTCTATGGGAACAGTAATGTTAAACCCACTGGCTGTCCATGGGAACAGTAATGTTAAACCCACTGGCTGTCTATGGGAACAGTAATGTTAAACCCACTGGCTGTCCATGGGAACAGTAATGTTAAACCCACTGGCTGTCCATGGGAACAGTAATGTTAAACCCACTGGCTGTCCATGGGAACAGTAATGTTAAACCCACTGGCTGTCTATGGGAACAGTAATGTTAAACCCACTGGCTGTCCATGGGAACAGTAATGTTAAACCCACTGGCTGTCTATGGGAACAGTAATGTTAATCCAACTGGCTGTCTATGGGAACAGTAATGTTAAACCCACTGGCTGTCCATGGGAACAGTAATGTTAAACCCACTGACTGTCCATGGGAACAGTAATGTTAAACCCACTGACTGTCTATGGGAACAGTAATGTTAAACCCACTGGCTGTCCATGGGAACAGTAATGTTAAACCCACTGGCTGTCCATGGGAACAGTAATGTTAAACCCACTGGCTGTCCATGGGAACAGTAATGTTAAACCCACTGGCTGTCCATGGGAACAGTAATGTTAAACCCACTGGCTGTCCATGGGAACAGTAATGTTAAACCCACTGGCTGTCCATGGGAACAGTAATGTTAAACCCACTGGCTGTCTATGGGAACAGTAATGTTAAACCCACTGGCTGTCCATGGGAACAGTAATGTTAAACCCACTGACTGTCCATGGGAACAGTAATGTTAAACCCACTGACTGTCTATGGGAACAGTAATGTTAAACCCACTGGCTGTCCATGGGAACAGTAATGTTAAACCCACTGGCTGTCTATGGGAACAGTAATGTTAAACCCACTGGCTGTCCATGGGAACAGTAATGTTAAACCCACTGGTTGTCCATGGGAACAGTAATGTTAAACCCACTGGCTGTCCATGGGAACAGTAATGTTAAACCCACTGGCTGTCTATGGGAACAGTAATGTTAATCCAACTGGCTGTCTATGGGAACAGTAATGTTAAACCCACTGGCTGTCCATGGGAACAGTAATGTTAAACCCACTGACTGTCCATGGGAACAGTAATGTTAAACCCACTGACTGTCTATGGGAACAGTAATGTTAAACCCACTGGCTGTCCATGGGAACAGTAATGTTAAACCCACTGGCTGTCTATGGGAACAGTAATGTTAAACCCACTGGCTGTCCATGGGAACAGTAATGTTAAACCCACTGGCTGTCCATGGGAACAGTAATGTTAAACCCACTGGCTGTCCATGGGAACAGTAATGTTAAACCCACTGGCTGTCTATGGGAACAGTAATGTTAAACCCACTGGCTGTCCATGGGAACAGTAATGTTAAACCCACTGGCTGTCTATGGGAACAGTAATGTTAATCCAACTGGCTGTCTATGGGAACAGTAATGTTAAACCCACTGGCTGTCCATGGGAACAGTAATGTTAAACCCACTGACTGTCCATGGGAACAGTAATGTTAAACCCACTGACTGTCTATGGGAACAGTAATGTTAAACCCACTGGCTGTCCATGGGAACAGTAATGTTAAACCCACTGGCTGTCCATGGGAACAGTAATGTTAAACCCACTGGCTGTCCATGGGAACAGTAATGTTAAACCCACTGGCTGTCCATGGGAACAGTAATGTTAAACCCACTGGCTGTCCATGGGAACAGTAATGTTAAACCCACTGGCTGTCCATGGGAACAGTAATGTTAAACCCACTGACTGTCTATGGGAACAGTAATGTTAAACCCACTGGCTGTCCATGGGAACAGTAATGTTAAACCCACTGGCTGTCCATGGGAACAGTAATGTTAATCCAACTGACTGTCCATGGGAACAGTAATGTTAAACCCACTGACTGTCTATGGGAACAGTAATGTTAAACCCACTGGCTGTCCATGGGAACAGTAATGTTAAACCCACTGGCTGTCCATGGGAACAGTAATGTTAAACCCGCTGACTGTCCATGGGAACAGTAATGTTAAACCCACTGACTGTCTATGGGAACAGTAATGTTAAACCCACTGGCTGTCCATGGGAACAGTAATGTTAAACCCACTGGCTGTCTAAGGGAACAGTAATGTTAAACCCACTGACTGTCCATGGGAACAGTAATGTTAAACCCACTGACTGTCTATGGGAACAGTAATGTTAAACCCACTGGCTGTCCATGGGAACAGTAATGTTAAACCCACTGGCTGTCTAAGGGAACAGTAATGTTAAACCCACTGGCTGTCCATGGGAACAGTAATGTTAAACCCACTGGCTGTCCATGGGAACAGTAATGTTAATCCAACTGGCTGTCCATGGGAACAGTAATGTTAAACCCACTGGCTGTCCATGGGAACAGTAATGTTAAACCCACTGGCTGTCCATGGGAACAGTAATGTTAAACCCACTGGCTGTCCATGGGAACAGTAATGTTAAACCCACTGGCTGTCCATGGGAACAGTAATGTTAAACCCACTGGCTGTCCATGGGAACAGTAATGTTAAACCCACTGGCTGTCCATGGGAACAGTAATGTTAAACCCACTGGCTGTCCATGGGAACAGTAATGTTAAACCCACTGGCTGTCCGTGGGAACAGTAATGTTAAACCCACTGGCTGTCCATGGGAACAGTAATGTTAAACCCACTGGCTGTCCGTGGGAACAGTAATGTTAAACCCACTGGCTGTCCATGGGAACAGTAATGTTAAACCCACTGGCTGTCCATGGGAACAGTAATGTTAAACCCACTGGCTGTCCATGGGAACAGTAATGTTAAACCCACTGGCTGTCCGTGGGAACAGTAATGTTAAACCCACTGGCTGTCCATGGGAACAGTAATGTTAAACCCACTGGCTGTCCATGGGAACAGTAATGTTAAACCCACTGGCTGTCCATGGGAACAGTAATGTTAAACCCACTGGCTGTCCGTGGGAACAGTAATGTTAAACCCACTGGCTGTCCATGGGAACAGTAATGTTAAACCCACTGGCTGTCCATGGGAACAGTAATGTTAAACCCACTGGCTGTCCGTGGGAACAGTAATGTTAAACCCACTGGCTGTCCATGGGAACAGTAATGTTAAACCCACTGGCTGTCCATGGGAACAGTAATGTTAAACCCACTGGCTGTCCATGGGAACAGTAATGTTAAACCCACTGGCTGTCCGTGGGAACAGTAATGTTAAACCCACTGGCTGTCCGTGGGAACAGTAATGTTAAACCCACTGGCTGTCCATGGGAACAGTAATGTTAAACCCACTGGCTGTCCATGGGAACAGTAATGTTAAACCCACTGGCTGTCCGTGGGAACAGTAATGTTAAACCCACTGGCTGTCCATGGGAACAGTAATGTTAAACCCACTGGCTGTCCATGGGAACAGTAATGTTAATCCAACTGGCTGTCCATGGGAAAGGTAATGTTCGAATTTTTCATACTCCTCATCTGAGTAAACATTGTGTATTAAGTTTGGGCATTTTTGATTAAGAAATGCAAATCATACAATTAATTTCAAACAATTTCAACAAGTTGGACCTTAGGCGTTTCTATTGTAACTCTCAGTCTGTAGAACAGCTGCTTACTAAATATAAGTGCATTATTGATTGAATTGATCACGGTATAAGCAGCTTTGCTCTTCCCTTATAGTAGGGGTGTAAAACTCATTCCATGAAGGGCCTAGTGTATCCTGGATGTTGCTTTTTTCCTTTCAATTAGGACCTAGACATCCAGGTGAGGGGTAATTAGTGACCTTAATTCATCAATTAAGTACGAGGGAAGAGTGAAAACCCGCTGACACTCGGTCTGTGCAATGAGTTTGACACGTGCCCTAAGGCCTCCACGATGCGTCAATGATTTATATATACACTAGATGACAGTCAAAGTGGCTCTTTTTTGAAGCCACCTTGCCTCCATCTTGACTCTGCCCTACCGTTTAAAAAAATATGTCTACAGTTGTTTATGCCAAATTTATTTTATTAAAGACTACTTAATGCATACTGTTAAATCATGTTAGCTAAACAAAAAATTTAAAAATATCTAAAAACATTTTCCTTAAAGTATAATTTTTTGAAACTACTAATGTTACTGTCCCCACTAAAACAAAATCCAATTTTTCCTTTAGCAATTTAAATGAAATACTGTAGAATTCCATTCAGTTCTATGGAGGACTACTTTTCTGAGGTGCTCCAATATGGCCGACCGACCGGTGGCTTCAAAGCCTCTCCTTGGTCAGAACATAGCATAAGTAATCCAGGGTTTATATACGTCATTGTGCTGCATGTTGTGATGTTCTAATTAAATATGACTGGTCTTCATGTTTATGCATGTACACAACTACACATGCCCCCCTCCCACCAACACCACACTCCTGATTCAACCTCTCTCTCTCTCTCTCTCTCTCTCTCTCTCTCTCTCTCTCTCTCTCTCTCTCTCTCTCTCTCTCTCTCTCTCACAAACACACACACACGTTCACCTGCCTGATCCAACCCCCATATCCCTAATCTGGCCTCCACATCTGCATGTGAAGTAGTCTGGTTGCTTCAGGAAGGGGGGCACTTATAGACGCAACACACCACATCTTAAGGACTGTATTTTCTGTGCTAGTTGACCTGTAACAGCGGTATCAAAATATGTATTTTTTCTTGTATTTTTATGTTTGTCTCTCTCTTTGTTTTGCTGTATTGTTGTCTTTGATGTGTTGTTTTATATTACTACCAAATAACTTACAAGTGCAATTATTTAGTAAATGCTGCTGTACAAAAATTCTATAAACAAAGTAAAACAATTTTTAAATAAGAACAAAACAAGAAATGCAAACATAAACAGCAACAATGACGACTGGGGAAGAAACCAAAGGGAGTGACATATAAAAGGGCAGGTAATCAAGGAGGTGATGGAGTCCAGGTGAGTGTCATTATGCTCGTAACGCTGGTGAAAGGTGTGCAGCCACAACGAGCAGCCTGGTGACCTAGAGGCCGGAGAGGGAGCACACGTGACAGTATCCCCCTCCCCAACGTGCGGCTTCAGCCGCAGGACGCCAACCAAGAAGACGATCCCGGGGATCAGGAGCGGACACCTCTGCCAAGGCGTGGGAACCTGTCGATCCGGCTGAGGTGCGAGAGCATGACGACCTAGAGCGCCAGAGAGATGAAAAAAATTCTAAAAATAAACAACGTGCATATGTATTCACCCCTTTTGCTATGAAGCCCCCTAAATAAGATCTGGTGCAACCAATTACCTTCAGAAGCCACATAATTAGTTAAATAAAGATTCTGCAACACCACTGAGCAAGGGACACCACCAAGCAACCGACACCATGAAGACCAAGGAGCTCTCCAAACAGGTCAAGGACAAAGTTGTGGAGAAGTTCAGATCAGGGTTATATAAAAAGATCAGAAACTTTGAAAATCCCACAGAGCACCATTAAATCTATTATTAAAAAAATTGAAAGAATATGGCACCACAATAAACCTGCCAAGAGAGGGCCGCCCACCAAAACTCACAGACCAGGCTAGGAGGGAATTAATCAGAGGCAACAAAGACAACCCTGAAGGAGCTGCAAAGCTCCACAGTGGAGATCGGATTATCTGTCCATAAGATACCCACAGTGAAGCATGTTGGCGGCAGCATCATGCTGTTGGGATTTTTCATCGGGCAGGGACTGGGAAACTGGTCAGAATTGAAGGAATGATGGATGGTGCTAAATACAGGGAAATTCTTGAGGGAAACCTGTTTCAGTCTTCCAGAGATCTGAGACTGAGACGGAGGTTCACCTTCCAGCAGGACAATGACCCTAAGCATACTGCAGAAGCAACACTCGAGTGGTTTAAAGCGGAATCAATTCGCTTTTACTGAGATTCAGTTCATACCCTGATAAGTGACCAATGGTTGTGAAAGTGGCAAGGGCAGCAAGAACAGAAACAGAAATGTTGGATGTGTATAATAATAATAAATCATCTGCATATAAAGACAGTTTGTGTTCGTGTCCGTATCTGATGAGGTGGTTGGAGCGAAGTGCTATTGCAAGGGGTTCTATAGCGAGGGCAAACAGAAAGGGACTTAAAGGGCAACCCTGGCGTGTCGATCGTTGCAAAGGGAAGCAATCTGATTGAGTTTTATTAGTCCTTACAGAGGCTTGAGCGGATGAGTACAGAAGTCTAATCCAAGTCATGAATTTGGAGCCAAAGCTGAATTTATTTAGAGTGTAAAAAAAGGTATTTCCATTCCACCCGGCAAACACTTTCTCCGCATCCAGGGATATATTGGCTTCAGAGGCACTGATGATAGAAGGATTATATATAACATTAAATAATCATTGAAGATTGAAGAATGAGTGGCTATTTTCAATAAATCGTGTTTGATCCGGAGAGATAATTGATGGGAGAATTGTTTCCAGACACATGCATACATACATACACACACACATATATATATATATATATATATATACACTGCTCAAAAAAATAAAGGGAACACTTAAACAACACAATGTAACTCCAAGTCAATCACACTTCTGTGAAATCAAACTGTCCACTTAGGAAGCAACACTGATTGACAATAAATTTCACATGCTGTTGTGCAAATGGAATAGACAACAGGTGGAAATTATAGGCAATTAGCAAGACACCCCCCAATAAAGGAGTGGTTCTGAAGGTGGTGACCACAGACCACTTCTCAGTTCCTATGCTTCCTGGCTGATGTTTTGGTCACTTTTGAATGCTGGCGGTGCTTTCACTCTAGTGGTAGCATGAGACGGAGTCTACAACCCACACAAGTGGCTCAGGTAGTGCAGCTCATCCAGGATGGCACATCAATGCGAGCTGTGGCAAGAAGGTTTGCTGTGTCTGTCAGCGTAGTGTCCAGAGCATGGAGGAGCTACCAGGAGACAGGCCAGTACATCAGGAGACGTGGAGGAGGCCGTAGGAGGGCAACAACCCAGCAGCAGGACCACTCTTCCTTTGTGCAAGGAGGAGCACTGCCAGAGCCCTGCAAAATGACCTCCAGCAGGCCACAAATGTGCATGTGTCTGCTCAAACGGTCAGAAACAGACTCCATGAGGGTGGTATGAGGGCCCAATGTCCACAGGTGGGGGTTGTGCTTACAGCCCAACACCGTGCAGGACGTTTGGCATTTGCCAGAGAACACCAAGAGTGGCAAATTCGCCACTCGTGCCCTGTGCTCTTCACAGATGAAAGCAGGTTCACACTGAGCACGTGACAGACGTGACAGAGTCTGGAGACGCCGTGGAGAACGTTCTGCTGCCTGCAACATCCTCCAGCATGACCGGTTTGGCGGTGGGTCAGTCATGGTGTGGGGTGGCATTTCTTTGGGGGGCCGCACAGCCCTCCATGTGCTCGCCAGAGGTAGCCTGACTGCCATTAGGTACCGAGATGAGATCCTCAGACCCCTTGTGAGACCATATGCTGGTGCGGTTGGCCCTGGGTTCCTCCTAATGCAAGACAATGCTAGACCTCATGTGGCTGGAGTGTGTCAGCAGTTCCTGCAAGAGGAAGGCATTGATGCTAAGGACTGGCCCGCCAGTTCCCCAGACCTGAATCCAATTGAGCACATCTGGGACATCATGTCTCGCTCCATCCACCAACGCCACGTTGCACCACAGACTGTCCAGGAGTTGGCGGATGCTTTAGTCCAGGTCTGGGAGGAGATCCCTCAGGAGACCATACGCCACCTCATCAGGAGCATGCCCAGGCGTTGTAGGGAGGTCATTCAGGCACGTGGAGGCCACACACACTACTGAGCCTCATTTTGACTTGTTTTAAGGACATTACATCAAAGTTGGATCAGCCTGTAGTGTGGTTTTCCACTTTAATTTTGAGTGTGACTCCAAATCCAGACCTCCATGGGTTGATACATTTGATTTCCATTGATAATTTTTGTGTGATTTTGTTGTCAGCACATTCAACTATGTAAAGAAAAAAGTAGTTAATAAGATTATTTCATTAATTCAGATCTATGATGTGTTATTTTAGTGTTCCCTTTATTTTTTTGAGCAGTGTATATATATATATATATATATAGAGAGAGAGAGAGAGAGAGAGTTTACGTACACCTTAGCCTAATACATTTAAACTCCGTTTTTCACCATTCCTGACATTTAATCGTAGTAAAAATTCCCTGTCTTAGGTTAGTTAGGATCACCTCTTTATTTTAAGAATGTGAAATGTCAGAATAATAGTAGAGAGAACGATTTATTTAAGATTAATTTCATAACATTCCAAGTGGGTCAGAAGTTTACATACACTCAATTAGTATTTAGTAGCATTGCCTTTAAATTGTTTAACTTGGGTCAAATGTTTCGGGTAGCCTTCCACAAGCTTCCCACAATAAGCTGGGTGAATTTTGGCCTATTCTTCCTGACAGAGCTGGTGTAACTGAGTCAGGATTGTAGGCCTCCATGCTCGCACACGCTTTTTCAGTTCTGCCCACACCTTTTCTATAGGATTCAGGTCAGGGCTTTGTGATGGCCACTCCATTACCTTGACTTTGTTGTCCTTAAGCCATTTTTCCACAACTTTGGAAGCATGCTTGTGGTCATTGTCCGTTTGGAAGACCTATTTGCCACCAAGCTTTAACTTCCTGACTGGTGTCTTGAGATGTTGTTTCAATATATCCACATAATTTACCTGCCTCATGATGACATCTATTTTGTGAAGTGCACCAGTCCCTCCAGCAGCAAAGCACCCCCCCAGCATGATGCTGCCACCTCCCTGCTTCACGGCGGGGATGGTGTTCTTCAGCTTGCATGCCTTCCCCCTTTTTCCTCCAAACATAACGATGGTCATTATGGCCAAACAGTTCTATTTTTGTCTTTGAGACCAGAGGACATTTCTCCAAAAAGTACGATCTCTGTCCCCATGTGCAGTTGCAAACAGTAGTCTGACTTTTTTTATGGTGGTTTTTGAGCAGTGGCTTCTTCCTTGCTTCCTTGCTGAGCGGCCTTTCAGGTTATGTCGATATAGTACTCAATTTACAGTGGATTTAAATACTTTTGTACCTGTTTCGTCCATCATCTTCACAACGTCCTTTGCTGTTGTTCTGGGATTGATTCGCACTTTTCGCACCAAAGTATGTTCATCTCTAGGAGACAGAATGCATCTCCTTCTGGAGTGGTATGATGGCTGCGTGGTCCCATGGTATTTGTACTTGCGTACTATTGTTTGTGCAGATGAACATGGTACCTTCAGGCGTTTGGAAATTGTTCAAGGATGATCCAGACTTGGAGGTCTACAAAAGGTCTTGGCTGATTTCTTTTGATTTTCCAATGATGTCAAGCAAAGAGGCACTGAGTTTGAAGGTAGGCCTTGAAATACATCCACAGATACACCTCCAATTCGCAAATATCGAGACTCTTTTACCCTTGTAGAGGAGGTGAGACGCTTCTCCCGATCTCCTCAGTATGTTCCATAACAATGTCATTGCGGACGTGAAAGAAATGCACCCTGATGACAAATGGTCATGGGGGTTCTCCATCCCGGGGTTGGCTATGCAGGGTGCGGTGGGCCCGGTGTAGCAGCGGCTTCTCCTCCAAACCGAGCAGCTCCTGAAGCAGCTGGGCCAACTCCGTGGGTCTTGGGCCCTCCACTCCCTCCGGTATTCCCAGTAGACGAATGTTGTTCCTCCGCATTCTACTTTCCATATCTTTGCATCTTTTGTCGAGGTATGCCACCCTAGTTTTTAAGGAGCCAACGTTAGCCTCTAGCTTGCTAATGCAAGTGTCGTGGTCTGTAGCAAAAAAATACAAATATTACAAAAATACTAATTTCAAACATTCCTGAAAATACACTCTTCAAAAGCTTAGACTTGTTAATCTAACAGCGTTGTCAGATTTCAAAAAGGCTTTACGGCAAAAGCAGAACATTAGATTATCTGAGGACAGCGCCCGGCCACACATATTCAATTAGCATAATAACATAACTAACAGAGGTGTCTCAAAACTCAAAAATAGCATAAAATAAATCGCTTACCTTTGAAGATCTTCCTTTGATGTCATACTGTATCCAATCGTCCCGTTTACACAAGAAAAGGTAATTTTGTTCGATAAAGTCCCTCTTTATATCCATAAAACTCAGCTTGGTTGGTGCGTTTTGTTCAGTAATCCACCTGCCCAAAGACGTTCATCCATGCAGACAAACAATTTCCCAAAAGTACCGGTAAAGTTAGTCGAAAAAAGTCAAACAACATTTGTAATTAATACTCAGATACCCTAAAATGAATATAAACTATAATACTTCAGAAGGAATATAACCTGCTGAATAGAAGAGAAAAAGAGGTAAGCGCGCACTCCTTGTTACGTGCAAAATTCATAATAGGACACTAGACGTGACCTCAGGAAGAAGTTGTCTTACTCCCTTGATTTTCAAGATAAAAGCTTCAAACCTTTTTCTAAAGACTGTTGACATCTAGTGGAAGCCATAGGCACTGCAATCTGGGGGTTAAACAATAAGGCTTCTAATAGCATGCCTATTGAAAACAGTGTGACATGACTGATTCAGACGGATGGATTTTGCTCGGGTTTTCACCTGCCATATCAGTTCTGTTATACTCACAGACATTATTTTAACAGTTTTAGAAACTTCAGAGTGTTTTCTATCCAAAGCTACTAATTTTATGCATATCCTTCTGGGCCTGAGTAACAGGCAGTTTACTTTGGGCACGTTTTTCATCCACACTTCAAAATACTGCCCCCTAGCCCTAAGAAGTTTTAAGCTTGTCTTTGACCATTGATATCTCTGACCTGAGATTGGTAGAGAGAGTCATTTTTACAGAAAATATCGGTTTTGAGGGTGCCCATCACGGATTGTAGCAGCTCCACAGTCAGTGTTCCAGTGGGGCCGGCATTAGCAGCATCCGGTGGCAGGGGTGAATCAGGAGAGGGCGTGGGCTTGCTGTGGCCTGCTCTTGCAGACTCTGTTTTTGCCGAGTAGATGACATTGCAAACTTAAATTTCTCAAACTTGATCTGAATTGTTTATAGGGGTCTCTTCAGATGCATGGCCAAACAGAAATATAAATATATACATATACATTTGGTCACTAACTCAGGAGCGATAGGGAAATGCGTTCTACATCCTTGGATTCCAACAGCGCCCCCCCGTTTTGTTCATTTATTAACTAAATGTATTCACTCCCTGAACTTGCTTCCCGACTCTCAGCGTACATCGTTACAAACGCCAAGGGGGATTCATATTTATACTGTTTTTATACCTGTGTTCTCTCATTGTCTGTTGCCAGTTCGTTTTGTTCCTCAAACCTACCAGCTTTTTCCCCTTGCTCCTGTCTTGTCTAAATTCCTGTTCTATAGTTTTCCCGGTTTTGTCCTTTCTGCCTGACCTGACCCTGAGCCTGCCTGCCTGCTGTCCTGTACCTTTGCCCCACTTCTCTGGATTACCCACATCTGCCTGACCTGACCCTGAGACTGCCTGCCGTCCTGTACCTTTGCCTGCCCGTGTTCGATTTAATACACTTTTGTTACTTCGACACTGTCTGCACCTGGGTTCTTACCTACAGACGTGATACGTATAACATATTCATGCTATAAGTTATATGTCGGACTCTATTTATACATAAAGAAAATACTTCAGCGAGACCGAAGCTTCTGGCAGGAGGGTTATTAAAACAACAGAAGAGCTAAATAACTTGGAGCCATGAGGCACGGTGATACAGAGAAGTAGAAAGGCTGGAGAATGATAGAGAGTTAAGTTGAGGCTGTGAGTGCTGTGTAAAGATAATTCAGTACCTGTCGCATTATAGAAAGTTACATGTGCAGTGCTGCAGTCAATAAAATGTAAGGCAGTGGGTTCCAGTGCCAATGACTGCTGTAACCGGACATATTGAGAGAATTACAGTCATAATGAACTCTGTGGACAGTAATGAAACACTGTTAAGAGTAGTGGTGGTGGCTGGTTTGGAACAAAACAAACTGAATGATTGGTGTCTGAATCAATGAGTGACTTTCATTCTATGAAGGCACAGATACAGAGCAGAACTGACACAGAGAGGAACAGATACAGAGAGGAACAGATACAGAGAGGAACAGATACAGAGAGGAACAGATACAGAGAGGAACAGATACAGAGAGGAACAGATACAGAGCAGAACTGATACAGAGAGGAACAGATACAGAGAGGAACAGATACAGAGAGGAACAGATACAGAGAGGAACAGATACAGAGGAACAGATACAGAGAGGAACAGATACAGAGAGGAACAGATACAGAGAGGAACAGATACAGAGAGGAACAGATGCAGAGAGGAACAGATACAGAGAGGAACAGATACAGAGAGGAACAGATACAGAGAGGAACAGATACAGAGAGGAACAGATACAGTGCAGAACTAATACAGAGAGGAACAGATACAGAGAGGAACAGATACAGTGCAGAACTAATACAGAGAGGAACAGATACAGAGAGGAACAGATACAGTGCAGAACTAATACAGAGAGGAACAGATACAGAGAGGAACATATACAGTGCAGAACTAATACAGAGAGGAACAGATACAGAGAGGAACTGATACAGAGAGGAACTGATACAGAGAGGAACAGATACAGTGCAGAACTAATACAGAGAGGAACAGATACAGAGAGGAACAGATACAGTGCAGAACTAATACAGAGAGGAACAGATACAGAGAGGAACAGATACAGAGCAGAACTGATACAGAGAGGAACAGATACAGAGAGGAACAGATACAGAGGAACAGATACAGAGAGGGACAGATACAGAGAGGAACAGATACAGAGAGGAACAGATACAGTGCAGAACTAATACAGAGAGGAACAGATACAGAGAGAAACAGATACAGAGAGAAACAGATACAGAGCAGAACTGATACAGAGAGGGACATATACAGAGAGGAACAGATACAGAGAGGAACAGATACAGTGCAGAACTAATACAGAGAGGAACAGATACAGAGAGGAACAGATACAGAGCAGAACTGATACAGAGTGGAACAGATACAGAGAGGAACAGATACAGAGGAACAGATACAGAGAGGGACAGATACAGAGAGGAACAGATACAGAGAGGAACAGATACAGTGCAGGAACAGATACAGAGAGAAACAGATACAGAGAGAAACAGATACAGAGCAGAACTGATACAGAGAGGGACATATACAGAGAGGAACAGATACAGAGAGGAACAGATACAGAGAGGGACAGATACAGAGAGGAACAGATACAGAGAGGAACAGATACAGAGAGGAACAGATACAGAGGAACAGATACAGAGAGGAACAGATACAGAGAGGAACAGATACAGTGCAGAACTAATACAGAGAGGAACAGATACAGAGAGAAACAGATACAGAGCAGAACTGATACAGAGAGGGACAGATACAGAGAGGAACAGATACAGAGAGGAACAGATACAGAGGAACAGATACAGAGAGGAACAGATACAGAGAGGAACAGATACAGAGAGGGACAGATACAGAGAGGAATAGATACAGAGCAGTCTGTGTGTACATTTAGTGTTGTTTATTCATAACAACTCAACTGAATGAAATGTAATCTTTAGAAATAATGTTGATTAAACCAGTGTTACCCACTCGGACCGATCAATCACACACAAACACCTCATGTAGCACTGAAACAATTAGGTTATTATTTCTACTGAGTGCAAAGTGTCATTTTTATACAGTCAGTGCTGCATCACTGGGATTTTTGTGCCCAAAAATCTGTCATGGGAACCTCCTTGGTACTCATTCAGCAGGTAGACAATGTGAGAAATCGTTGTAAAATGATGGCAGTTTTATATATGAAGGGCCTTGGTGTTGCTTTGTGTTGCCTGTGTGAATCATTTAGCTGGCTGCTCCCTCGGCTGGGGTGAGCTTGCTGTGTGTGTGTGTGTGTGTGTGTGTGTGTGTGTGTGTGTGTGTGTGTGTGTGTGTGTGTGTGTGTGTGTGTGTGTGTGTGTGTGTGTGTGTGTGTGTGTGTGTGTGTGTGTGTGTGTGTGTGTGTGTGTGTGTGTGTGTGTGTTTGTGTGTGTGCGGGTGCGAGTGCATGTGTGTGCTCTGTGCGTGTCTGTGTGCATGTAGGAGGAGGAAGAGCTGCTGAGTCCCTCTCTAGTGGGAGGAGGAGCTGCTGAGTCCCTCTCTAGTGGGAGGAGCTGCTGAGTCCCTCTCTAGTGGGAGGAGGAGCTGCTGAGTCCCTCTCTAGTGGGAGGAGGAGCTGCTGAGTCCCTCTCTAGTGGGAGGAGCTGCTGAGTTCCTCTCTATCGGGAGGAGGAGTGTGCTGTCCCTCTCTATTGGGAATAGGAGCTTCTGAGTCCCTCTCTA
Organism: Brachymystax lenok tsinlingensis; assembly: GCA_030435695.1. Lineage (NCBI taxonomy): Eukaryota > Metazoa > Chordata > Actinopteri > Salmoniformes > Salmonidae > Brachymystax > Brachymystax lenok. The sequence goes on from CM059813.1 coordinate 6,798,657, forward strand.
GTGGGAAGAGGGGCTGCTGAGTCCCTCTCTAGTGGGACGAGGAGCTGCTGAGTCCCTCTGTAGATGGAGGAGCTGCTGAGTCCCTCTCTAGTGGGAGGAGGAGCTGCTGAGTCCCTCTCTAGTTGGAGGAGGAGCTGCTGAGTCCCTCTCTAGTGGGAAGAGGAGCTGCTGAGTCCCTCTCTAGTGGGAGGAGGAGCTGCTGAGTCCCTCTCTAGTGGGAGGAGGAGCTGCTGAGTCCCTCTCTAGTGGGAGGGGCTGCTGAGTTCCTCTCTATCGGGAGGAGGAGCGTGCTGTCCCTCTCTATTGGGAGTAGGAGCTTCTGAGTCCCTCTCTAGTGGGAGGAAGAGCTGCTCAGTCCCTCTCTATTGGGAGTAGGAGCTTCTGAGTCCCTCTCTAGTGGGAGGAAGAGCTGCTGAGTTCCTCTCTAGTGATAGAGAGGAGCTGCTGATTCCCTCTCTAGTGGGAGGAGGAGCTGCTGAGTCCCTCTAGTGGGAGGAGGAGCTGCTGTGTCCCTCTCTAGTGGGAGGAGGGGCTGCTGAGTTCCTGTCTTGTGGGAGAAGGATGTAGGAGGAGCTGCTGAGTCCCTCTCTAGTGGGAGGAGGAGCTGCTGAGTCCCTCTCTAGTGGGAGGAAGAGCTGCTGAGTCCCTCTTGAGTGGGAGGAGCTGCTTAGTCCCTCTCTAGTGGGAGGAGGAGCTGCTGAGTCCCTCTCTAGTGGGAGGAGGAGCTGCTGAGTCCCTCTCTATTGGGAGGAGGAGCTGCTGAGTCCCTCTCTAGTGGGAGGAGGAGCTGCTGAGTCCCTCTCTGAGTGGGAGGAGGAGCTGCTGGAGTCCCTCTCTGAGTGGGAGGAAAATCTGCTGAGTCCCTCTAGTGGGAGGAGGAGCTGCTGAGTCCCTCTCTAGTGGGACGAGGAGCTGCTGAGTCCCTCTCTAGATGGAGGAGCTGCTGAGTCCCTCTCTAGTGGGAGGAGGAGCTGCTGAGTCCCTCTCTAGTGGGAGGAGGAGCTGCTGAGTCCCTCTCTAGTGGGAAGAGGAGCTGCTGAGTCCTTCTCTAGTGGGAGGAGGAGCTGCTGAGTCCCTCTCTAGTGGGAGGAGGAGCTGCTGAGTCCCTCTCTAGTGGGAGGGGCTGCTGAGTTCCTCTCTATCGGGAGGAGGAGCGTGCTGTCCCTCTCTATTTGGAGTAGGAGATTCTGAGTCCCTCTCTAGTGGGAGGAAGAGCTGCTCAGTCCCTCTCTAGTGGGAGGAGGAGCTGCTGAGTCCCTCTAGTGGGAGGAGGAGCTGCTGAGTCCCTCTCTAGTGGGAGGAGGAGCTGCTGAGTCCCTCTCTAGTGGGAGGAAAATCTGCTGAGTCCCTCTCTAGTGGGAGGAGGAGCTGCTGAGTCCCTCTCTAGATGGAGGAGCTGCTGAGTCCCTCTCTAGTGGGAGGAGGAGCTGCTGAGTCCCTCTCTATCGGGAGGAGGAGCGTGCTGTCCCTCTCTATTGGGAGTAGGAGCTTCTGAGTCCCTCTCTAGTGGGAGGAAGAGCTGCTGATTTCCTCTCTATTGATAGAGAGGAGCTGCTGATTCCCTCTCTAGTGGGAGGAGGAGCTGCTGAGTCCCTCTAGTGGGAGGAGGAGCTGCTGTGTCCCTCTCTAGTGGGAGTAGGGGCTGCTGAGTCCCTGTCTTGTGGGAGGAGGATGTAGGAGGAGCTGCTGAGTCCCTCTCTAGTGGGAGGAGGAGCTGCTGAGTCCCTCTCTAGTGGGAGGAGCTGCTGAGTCCCTCTCTAGTGGGAGGAGGAGCTGCTGAGTCCCTCTCTAGTGGGAGGAGGAGCTGCTGAGTCCCTCTCTAGTGGGAGGAAAATCTGCTGAGTCCCTCTCTAGTGGGAGGAGGAGCTGCTGAGTCCCTCTCTAGTGGGACGAGGAGCTGCTGAGTCCCTCTCTAGATGGAGGAGCTGCTGAGTCCCTCTCTAGTGGGAGGAGGAGCTGCTGAGTCCCTCTCTAGTGGGAGGAGGAGCTGCTGAGTCCCTCTCTAGTGGGAAGAGGAGCTGCTGAGTTCCTCTCTTTCGGGAGGAGGAGCGTGCTGTCCCTCTCTATTGGGAGAAGGAGCTTCTGAGTCCCTCTCTAGTGGGAGGAAGAGCTGCTCAGTCCCTCTCTAGTGGGAGGAGGAGCTGCTGAGTCCCTCTAGTGGGAGGAGGAGCTGCTGAGTCCCTCTCTAGTGGGAGGAGGAGCTGCTGAGTCCCTCTCTAGTGGGACGAGGAGCTGCTGAGTCCCTCTCTAGATGGAGGAGCTGCTGAGTCCCTCTCTAGTGGGAGGAGGAGCTGCTGAGTCCCTCTCTGAGTGGGAGGAGGAGCTGCTGAGTCCCTCTCTGAGTGGGAGGAGGAGCTGCTGAGTCCCTCTCTAGTGGGAGGAGGAGCTGTTGAGTCCCTCTCTAGTGGGAGGGGCTGCTGAGTTCCTCTCTATCGGGAGGAGGAGCGTGCTGTCCCTCTCTATTGGGAGTAGGAGCTTCTGAGTCCCTCTCTAGTGGGAGGAGGAGCTGCTGAGTCCCTCTCTAGTGGGAGGAAGAGCTGCTGAGTCCCTCTCGAGTGGGAGGAACTGCTTAGTCCCTCTCTAGTGGGAGGAGGAGCTGCTGAGTCCCTCTCTAGTGGGAGGAAAATCTGCTGAGTCCCTCTCTAGTGGGAGGAGGAGCTGCTGAGTCCCTCTCTAGTGGGACGAGGAGCTGCTGAGTCCCTCTCTAGATGGAGGAGCTGCTGAGTCCCTCTCTAGTGGGAGGAGGAGCTGCTGAGTCCCTCTCTAGTTGGAGGAGGAGCTGCTGAGTCCCTCTCTAGTGGGAAGAGGAGCTGCTGAGTTCCTCTCTTTCGGGAGGAGGAGCGTGCTGTCCCTCTCTATTGGGAGAAGGAGCTTTTGAGTCCCTCTCTAGTGGGAGGAAGAGCTGCTCAGTCCCTCTCTAGTGGGAGGAGGAGCTGCTGAGTCCCTCTAGTGGGAGGAGGAGCTGCTGAGTCCTCTCTAGTGGGAGGAGGAGCTGCTAAGTCCCTCTCTAGTGGGAGGAAAATCTGCTGAGTCCCTCTCTAGTGGGAGGAGGAGCTGCTGAGTCCCTCTCTAGTGGGACGAGGAGCTGCTGAGTCCCTCTCTAGATGGAGGAGCTGCTGAGTCCCTCTCTAGTGGGAGGAGGAGCTGCTGAGTCCCTCTCTAGTGGGAGGAGGAGCTGCTGAGTCCCTCTCTAGTGGGAGGAGGAGCTGCTGAGTCCCTCTCTAGTGGGAGGAGGAGCTGTTGAGTCCCTCTCTAGTGGGAGGGGCTGCTGAGTTCCTCTCTATCGGGAGGAGGAGCGTGCTGTCCCTCTCTATTGGGAGTAGGAGCTTCTGAGTCCCTCTCTAGTGGGAGGAGGAGCTGCTGAGTCCCTCTCTAGTGGGAGGAAGAGCTGCTGAGTCCCTCTCGAGTGGGAGGAACTAGCTTAGGAGGAGCTGCTGAGTCCCTCTCTAGTTGGGAGGAGGAGCGCTGAGTCCTCTCTAGTGGGAAGAGGAGCTGCTGAGTCCCTCTCTAGTGGGAGTGAGGAGCTGCTGAGTCCCTCTCTAGTGGGAGGAGGAGCTGAGTCCCTCTCAGTGGAGTGGCTGCTGAGTTCCTCTCTATCGAGCAGTGAGCGTGCTGTCCCTCCCATGGGGAGTAGGAGCTTCTGAGTCCCTCTCTCAAAGGGGAGGAGCTGCTCAGTCCCTCTCTAGCTGGGAGTAGGAGCTTCTGAGTCCCTCTCTAGTGGGAGGAAGAGCAAGGAGTTCCTCTCTAGTGATAGAGAGGAGCTGCTGGATTCCCCAGTGGGAGTGAGGAGCCAAGGAGTCCTCTAGTGGGAGGAGGAGCTGCTGTGTCCTCTAGTGGGAGGAGGCTACTGAGTTCCTGTCTTGTGAGAAGATGTAGAGGAGCTGCTGAGTCTCTAGTGGGAGGAGGAGCTGCTGAGTCCCTCTCTAGTGGGGAGGAAGAGCTGAGTCCCTCTTGAGTGGGAGGAGCTGCTTAGTCCTCTCTAGTGGGAGGAGGAGCGTTGAGTCCCTCTCTAGTGGGAGGAGGAGCTGCTGAGTCCCTCTCTATTGGGAGGAGGAGCTGCTGAGTCCTCTCTAGTGGGAGGAGGAGCTGCTGAGTCCCCTAGTGGGAGGAGGAGCTGCTGAGTCCTCTAGTGGGAGGAAAATCTGCTGGAGTCCTCTCTAGTGGGAGGAGGAGCTGCTGAGTCCCTCTCAGTGGGACGAGGAGCTGCTGGAGTCCTCTAGATGGAGGAGCTGCTGAGTCCTCTAGTGGGAGGAGGAGCTGCTGAGTCCCTCTAGTGGGGAGGAGGAGCTGGGCTGAGTCCCTCTCTAGTGGGAAGAGGAGCTGCTGAGTCCTTCTAGTGGGAGGAGTGGAGCGCTGAGTCCCTCAGTGGGAGGGAGGAGCTGCTGAGTCCTCTTCAGTGGGAGGGCTGCTGAGTTCCTCTCATCGGGAGGAGGAGCGCAAGGTCCTCTATTTGGAGTAGGGAGATTCTGAGTCCCTCTCAGTGGGAGGAAGAGCTGCTCAGTCCTCTCTAGTGGGAGGAGGAGCTGAGTCCCTCTAGTGGAGGAGGAGCTGCTGAGTCCCTCTCTAGTGGGAGAGGAGCTGCTGAGTCCCTCTCTAGTGGGAGGAAAATCTGCTGAGTCCTCTCTAGTGGGAGTGAGGAGCTGCTGGTCTCTCAGATGGAGGAGCTGCTGAGTCCTCTCTAGTGGGAGGAGTGAGCTGCTGAGTCCTCTCATCGGGAGGAGGAGCGTATGTCCCCTCTATTGGGGAGTAGGAGCTTCTGAGTCCCTCTCTAGTGGGGAGGAAGAGCTGCTGATTTCCTCTCTGGCTGATACAGAGAGGAGCTGCTGATCTCCCTCTCTATGGGAGGAGAGCCATGAGTCCCCAGTGGGAGGAGTGAGCTGCTGTGTCCCTCTCTAGTGGGAGTAGGGCTGAGTCCCTGTCTTGTGGGGAGCTGCTGAGTCCCTCTCTAGTAGTGGAGTGGAGGAGCTGCTGAGTCCCTCTCTAGTGGGGAGGAAGAGGCTGGGAGGAGGAGCTGCTGAGTCCCTCTTGGAGGAGGAGGAGCTGTCAGAGTCCCTCAGTGGGAGAAAATCTGCTAGTCCCTCTCTAGTGGGAGGAGGAGCTGGCTGAGTCCCTCTCTAGTGGGAGGAGAGAGCTGAGAGTCCCTCTCTTTGGGAGGAGGAGGAGCTGCTGAGTCCTCTCTCTAGTGGGAGGAGGAGCTGCTGGAGTCCCTTCTCTAGTGGAGGAGGAGCTGCTGAGTCCCTCTCTAGTCGGGAAGGAGGAGCGTGCTTAGGTTCTCTCTCTTCGGGAGGAAGGAGCGTATGTCCCTTCTCTAGTTGTGGAGAAGGAGTTTGAGTCCTCTCAGTGCTCAGTCCCTCTCTAGTGGGAGTGAGGAGCCAAGGGAGTGCTGAGTCCCTCTAGTGGGAGGAGGAGCTGCTGAGTCCCCTCTCTAGTGGGAGGAGGAGCGCTGAGTCCCTCTCTAGTGGACGAGGAGCTGCAGGAGCTGCTGAGTCCCTCTCAGACGGGGAGGAGCTGCTGGAGTCCTCTCTCTAGTGAGGAGGAGCTGCTGAGTCCCTCTCTAGTGGGAGTGAGGAGCTGCTGGAGTCCTCTCAGTGGGAGGAGGAGCTGCTGAGTCCCTCTTTCTAGTGGGAGGAGTGGAGCTGCTGAGTCTCTCTCTAGTGGGAGGGGCTTGCTGAGTTCCTTCTCATCGGGAGGAGGAGCTGCTGTCCCTCTCTATTGGGAGTAGGAGCTTCTGAGTCCCTCTCTAGTGGGGAGGAGGAGCTGCTGAGTCCCTCTCTAGTGGGAGGAAGAGCTGCTGAGTCCCTTCCTCGAGTGGGGAGGAACTGCTTAGTCCTCTCTCTAGTGGGAGGAGGAGCTGCTGGAGTCCCTCTCTAGTGGGAGGAAAATCTACTGAGTCCCTCTATGGGGAGGAGGAGCTGCTGAGTCCCTTCTCTAGTGGGACGAGGAGCTGCTGAGTCCCTCCTCTAGATGGAGTGGAGCTGCTGAGTCCCTCTCTCTAGTGGGAGGAGGAGCTGCTGAGTCCTCTCTCTCTAGTTGGGAGGAGGAGCTGCTGAGTCCCTTCTCTAGTGGGAAGAGGAGCTGCTGAGTTCCTCTCTCTTTCTCGGGAGTGAGGAGCGCGCTGCTGTCCCTCTCTATTGGGAGAAGGAGCTGGAGTTCCTCTCTAGTGGGAAGAGGAAGAGCTGCCTCAGTCCCTCTCTAGTGGGAGTGAGGAGCTGCTGATTCCTTCTAGTGGGAGGAGGAGCTGCTGAGTCCCTCTCTAGTGGGGAGGAGGAGCCAAGTCCCTCTCTAGTGGGGAGGAAAATCTTGCTGAGTCCCTCTCTAGTGGGAGTGAGGAGCTGCTGAGTCCCCTCCTCTAGTGGGATCTAGGAGCTGCTGAGTCCCTCTCTCTCTAGATGGAGGCATTGCTGAGTCCTCTAGTGAGGAGGAGCTGCTGAGTCCTCTCTAGTGGGAGGAGGAGCTGCTGAGTCCCTCTCTAGTGGGAGGAGGAGCTGCTGAGTCCCTCTCTAGTGGGAGGAGGAGCTGCTGAGTCCTCTCAGTGGGAGGAGGAGCTGCTGAGTCCTCTCTAGTGGGAGGGGCTGCTGAGTTCCTCTCTATCGGGAGGAGGAGCGTGCTGTCCCTCTCTATTGGGAGTAGGAGCTTCTGAGTCCCTCTCTAGTGGGAGGAGGAGCTGCTGAGTCCCTCTCTAGTGGGAGGAAGAGCTGCTGAGTCCCTCTCGAGTGGGAGGAACTGCTTAGTCCCTCTCTAGTGGGAGGAGGAGCTTCTGAGTCCCTCTCTAGTGGGAGGAGGAGCTGCTGAGTCCCTCTCTAGTGGGAGGAGCTGCTGAGTCCCTCTCTAGTGGGAGGAGGCGCTGCTGAGTCCCTCTCTAGTGGGAGGAGGAGCTGCTGAGTCCCTCTCTAGTAGGAGGAAAATCTGCTGAGTCCCTCTCTAGTGGGAGGAGGAGCTGCTGAGTCCCTCTCTAGTGGGACGAGGAGCTGCTGAGTCCCTCTCTAGATGGAGGAGCTGCTGAGTCCCTCTCTAGTGGGAGGAGGAGCTGCTGAGTCCCTCTCTAGTGGGAGGAGGAGCTGTTGAGTCCCTCTCTAGTGGGAGGGGCTGCTGAGTTCCTCTCTATCGGGAGGAGGAGCGTGCTGTCCCTCTCTATTGGGAGTAGGAGCTTCTGAGTCCCTCTCTAGTGGGAGGAGGAGCTGCTGAGTCCTCTCTAGTGGGAGGAAGAGCTGCTGAGTCCTCTCGAGTGGGAGGAGCTGCTTAGTCCCTCTCTAGTGGGAGGAGGAGCTGCTGAGTCCCTCTCTAGTGGGAGGAGGAGCTGCTGAGTCCCTCTCTAGTGGGAGGAAGAGCTGCTGAGTCCCTCTTGAGTGGGAGGAGCTGCTTAGTCCCTCTCTAGTGGGAGGAGGAGCTGCTGAGTCCCTCTCTAGTGGGAGGAGGAGCTGCTGAGTCCCTCTCTTTTGGGAGGAGGAGCTGCTGAGTCCCTCTCTAGTGGGAAGAGGAGCTGCTGAGTTCCTCTCTTTCGGGAGGAGGAGCGTGCTGTCCCTCTCTATTGGGAGAAGGAGCTTCTGAGTCCCTCTCTAGTGGGAGGAAGAGCTGCTCAGTCCCTCTCTAGTGGGAGGAGGAGCTGCTGAGTCCCTCTAGTGGGAGGAGGAGCTGCTGAGTCCCTCTCTAGTGGGAGGAGGAGCTGCTGAGTCCCTCTCTAGTGGGACGAGGAGCTGCTGAGTCCCTCTCTAGATGGAGGAGCTGCTGAGTCCCTCTCTAGTGGGAGGAGGAGCTGCTGAGTCCCTCTCTAGTGGGAGGAGGAGCTGCTGAGTCCCTCTCTAGTGGGAGGAGGAGCTGCTGAGTCCCTCTCTAGTGGGAGGAGGAGCTGTTGAGTCCCTCTCTAGTGGGAGGGGCTGCTGAGTTCCTCTCTATCGGGAGGAGGAGCGTGCTGTCCCTCTCTATTGGGAGTAGGAGCTTCTGAGTCCCTCTCTAGTGGGAGGAGGAGCTGCTGAGTCCCTCTCTAGTGGGAGGAAGAGCTGCTGAGTCCCTCTCGAGTGGGAGGAACTGCTTAGTCCCTCTCTAGTGGGAGGAGGAGCTGCTGAGTCCTCTCTAGTGGGAGGAAAATCTGCTGAGTCCCTCTCTAGTGGGAGGAGGAGCTGCTGAGTCCCTCTCTAGTGGGACGAGGAGCTGCTGAGTCCCTCTCTAGATGGAGGAGCTGCTGAGTCCCTCTCTAGTGGGAGGAGGAGCTGCTGAGTCCCTCTCTAGTGGGAGGAGGAGCTGCTGAGTCCCTCTCTAATGGGAAGAGGAGCTGCTGAGTTCCTCTCTTTCGGGAGGAGGAGCGTGCTGTCCCTCTCTATTGGGAGAAGGAGCTTCTGAGTCCCTCTCTAGTGGGAGGAAGAGCTGCTCAGTCCCTCTCTTGTGGGAGGAGGAGCTGCTGAGTCCCTCTAGTGGGAGGAGGAGCTGCTGAGTCCCTCTCTAGTGGGAGGAGGAGCTGCTAAGTCCCTCTCTAGTGGGAGGAAAATCTGCTGAGTCCCTCTCTAGTGGGAGGAGGAGCTGCTGAGTCCCTCTCTAGTGGGACGAGGAGCTGCTGAGTCCCTCTCTAGATGGAGGAGCTGCTGAGTCCCTCTAGTGGGAGGAGGAGCTGCTGAGTCCCTCTCTAGTGGGAGGAGGAGCTGCTGAGTCCCTCTCTAGTGGGAGGAGGAGCTGCTGAGTCCCTCTCTAGTGGGAGGAGGAGCTGTTGAGTCCCTCTCTAGTGGGAGGGGCTGCTGAGTTCCTCTCTATCGGGAGGAGGAGCGTGCTGTCCCTCTCTATTGGGAGTAGGAGCTTCTGAGTCCCTCTCTAGTGGGAGGAGGAGCTGCTGAGTCCCTCTCTAGTGGGAGGAAGAGCTGCTGAGTCCCTCTCGAGTGGGAGGAACTGCTTAGTCCCTCTCTAGTGGGAGGAGGAGCTTCTGAGTCCCTCTCTAGTGGGAGGAGGAGCTGCTGAGTCCCTCTCTAGTGGGAGGAGCTGCTGAGTCCCTCTCTAGTAGGAGGAAAATCTGCTGAGTCCCTCTCTAGTGGGAGGAGGAGCTGCTGAGTCCCTCTCTAGTGGGACGAGGAGCTGCTGAGTCCCTCTCTAGATGGAGGAGCTGCTGAGTCCCTCTCTAGTGGGAGGAGGAGCTGCTGAGTCCCTCTCTAGTGGGAGGAGGAGCTGTTGAGTCCCTCTCTAGTGGGAGGGGCTGCTGAGTTCCTCTCTATCGGGAGGAGGAGCGTGCTGTCCCTCTCTATTGGGAGTAGGAGCTTCTGAGTCCCTCTCTAGTGGGAGGAGGAGCTGCTGAGTCCCTCTCTAGTGGGAGGAAGAGCTGCTGAGTCCCTCTCGAGTGGGAGGAGCTGCTTAGTCCCTCTCTAGTGGGAGGAGGAGCTGCTGAGTCCCTCTCTAGTGGGAGGAGGAGCTGCTGAGTCCCTCTCTAGTGGGAGGAAGAGCTGCTGAGTCCCTCTTGAGTGGGAGGAGCTGCTTAGTCCCTCTCTAGTGGGAGGAGGAGCTGCTGAGTCCCTCTCTAGTGGGAGGAGGAGCTGCTGAGTCCCTCTCTATTGGGAGGAGGAGCTGCTGAGTCCCTCTCTAGTGGGAGGAGGAGCTGCTGAGTCCCTCTCTAGTGGGAGGAGGAGCTGCTGAGTCCCTCTCTAGTGGGAGGAAAATCTGCTGAGTCCCTCTCTAGTGGGAGGAGGAGCTGCTGAGTCCCTCTCTAGTGGGACGAGGAGCTGCTGAGTCCCTCTCTAGATGGAGGAGCTGCTGAGTCCCTCTCTAGTGGGAGGAGGAGCTGCTGAGTCCCTCTCTAGTGGGAGGAGGAGCTGCTGAGTCCCTCTCTGATGGGAAGAGGAGCTGCTGAGTCCTTCTCTAGTGGGAGGAGGAGCTGCTGAGTCCCTCTCTAGCGGAAGGAGGAGCTGCTGAGTCCCTCTCTAGTGGGAGGGGCTGCTGAGTTCCTCTCTATCGGGAGGAGGAGCGTGCTGTCCCTCTCTATTGGGAGTAGGAGATTCTGAGTCCCTCTCTAGCGGGAGGAAGAGCTGCTCAGTCCCTCTCTAGTGGGAGGAGGAGCTGCTGAGTCCCTCTAGTGGGAGGAGGAGCTGCTGAGTCCCTCTCTAGTGGGAGGAGGAGCTGCTGAGTCCCTCTCTAGTGGGAGGAAAATCTGCTGAGTCCCTCTCTAGTGGGAGGAGGAGCTGCTGAGTCCCTCTCTAGATGGAGGAGCTGCTGAGTCCCTCTCTAGTGGGAGGAGGAGCTGCTGAGTCCCTCTCTAGTGGGAGGGGCTGCTGAGTTCCTCTCTATCGGGAGGAGGAGCGTGCTGTCCCTCTGTATTGGGAGTAGGAGCTTCTGAGTCCCTCTCTAGTGGGAGGAAGAGCTGCTGATTTCCTCTCTATTGATAGAGAGGAGCTGCTGATTCCCTCTCTAGTGGGAGGAGGAGCTGCTGAGTCCCTCTAGTGGGAGGAGGAGCTGCTGTGTCCCTCTCTAGTGGGAGTAGGGGCTGCTGAGTCCCTGTCTTGTGGGAGGAGGATGTAGGAGGAGCTGCTGAGTCCCTCTCTAGTGGGAGGAGGAGCTGCTGAGTCCCTCTCTAGTGGGAGGAGCTGCTGAGTCCCTCTCTAGTGGGAGGAGGAGCTGCTGAGTCCCTCTCTAGTGGGAGGAGGAGCTGCTGAGTCCCTCTCTAGTGGGAGGAAAATCTGCTGAGTCCCTCTCTAGTGGGAGGAGGAGCTGCTGTGTCCCTCTCTAGTGGGAGTAGGGGCTGCTGAGTCCCTGTCTTGTGGGAGGAGGATGTAGGAGGAGCTGCTGAGTCCCTCTCTAGATGGAGGAGGAGCAGCTGAGTCCGTCTCTAGATGGAGGAGGAGCTGCTGAGTCCCTCTCTAGTGGGAGGAGGAGCTGATGAGTCCCTCTCTAGATGGAGGATGAGCTGCTGAGTCCCTCTCTATTGGGAGGAGGAGCTGCTGAGTCCCTCTCTAGTGAGCGGAGGAGCTGCTGAGTCCCTCTCTAGTGGGAGTAGGGGCTGCTGAGTCCCTGTCTAGTGGGAGGAGGATGTAGGAGGAGCTGCTGAGTCCCTCTCTAGTGGGAGGAGGAGCTGCTAAGTCCCTCTCTAGTGGGAGGAAAATCTGCTGAGTCCCTCTCTAGTGGGAGGAGGAGCTGCTGAGTCCCTCTCTAGTGGGACGAGGAGCTGCTGAGTCCCTCTCTAGATGGAGGAGCTGCTGAGTCCCTCTCTAGTGGGAGGAGGAGCTGCTGAGTCCCTCTCTAGTGGGAGGAGGAGCTGCTGAGTCCCTCTCTAGTGGGAAGAGGAGCTGCTGAGTCCCTCTCTAGTGGGAAGAGGAGCTTCTGAGTCCCTCTCTAGTGGGAGGAGGAGCTGCTGAGTCCCTCTCTAGTGGGAGGAGGAGCTGCTGAGTCCCTCTCTAGTGGGAGGGGCTGCTGAGTTCCTCTCTTTCGGGAGGAGGAGCGTGCTGTCCCTCTCTATTGGGAGGAGGAGCTTCTGAGTCCCTCTCTAGTGGGAGGAAGAGCTGCTCAGTCCCTCTCTAGTGGGAGGAGGAGCTGCTGAGTCCCTCTAGTGGGAGGAGGAGCTGCTGAGTCCTCTCTAGTGGGAGGAGGAGCTGCTAAGTCCCTCTCTAGTGGGAGGAAAATCTGCGGAGTCCCTCTCTAGTGGGAGGAGGAGCTGCTGAGTCCCTCTCTAGTGGGACGAGGAGCTGCTGAGTCCCTCTCTAGATGGAGGAGCTGCTGAGTCCCTCTCTAGTGGGAGGAGGAGCTGCTGAGTCCCTCTCTAGTGGGAGGAGGAGCTGCTGAGTCCCTCTCTCGTGGGAGGAGGAGCTGCTGAGTCCTCTCTAGTGGGAGGAGGAGCTGTTGAGTCCCTCTCTAGTGGGAGGGGCTGCTGAGTTCCTCTCTATCGGGAGGAGGAGCGTGCTGTCCCTCTCTATTGGGAGTAGGAGCTTCTGAGTCCCTCTCTAGTGGGAGGAGGAGCTGCTGAGTCCCTCTCTAGTGGGAGGAAGAGCTGCTGAGTCCCTCTCGAGTGGGAGGAACTCGTTAGTCCCTCTCTAGTGGGAGGAGGAGCTTCTGAGTCCCTCTCTAGTGGGAGGAGGAGCTGCTGAGTCCCTCTCTAGTGGGAGGAGCTGCTGAGTCCCTCTCTAGTGGGAGGAGGCGCTGCTGAGTCCCTCTCTAGTGGGAGGAGGAGCTGCTGGGTCCCTCTCTAGTAGGAGGAAAATCTGCTGAGTCCCTCTCTAGTGGGAGGAGGAGCTGCTGAGTCCCTCTCTAGTGGGACGAGGAGCTGCTGAGTCCCTCTCTAGATGGAGGAGCTGCTGAGTCCCTCTCTAGTGGGAGGAGGAGCTGCTGAGTCCTCTCTCAGTGGGAGGAGGAGCTGCTGAGTCCCTCTCTAGTGGGAGGGGCTGCTGAGTTCCTCTCTATCGGGAGGAGGAGCGTGCTGTCCCTCTCTATTGGGAGTAGGAGCTTCTGAGTCCCTCTCTAGTGGGAGGAGGAGCTGCTGAGTCCCTCTCTAGTGGGAGGAAGAGCTGCTGAGTCCCTCTCGAGTGGGAGGAGCTGCTTAGTCCCTCTCTAGTGGGAGGCGGAGCTGCTGAGTCCCTCTCTAGTGGGAGGAGGAGCTGCTGAGTCCCTCTCTAGTGGGAGGAGGAGCTGCTGAGTCCTACTCTCTAGTGGGAGGAAGAGCTGCTGAGTCCCTCTCGAGTGGGAGGAGCTGCTTAGTCCCTCTCTAGTGGGAGGCGGAGCTGCTGAGTCCCTCTCTAGTGGGAGGAGGAGCTGCTGAGTCCCTCTCTAGTGGGAGGAGCTGCTGAGTCCCTCTCTAGTGGGAAGAGTAGCTGCTGAGTCCCTTTCTAGTGGGAGGAGGAGCTGCTGAGTCCCTCTCTAGTGGGAGGAAAATCTGCTGAGTCCCTCTCTAGTGGGAGGAGGAGCTGCTGAGTCCCTCTCTAGTGGGACGAGGAGCTGCTGAGTCCCTCTCTAGATGGAGGAGCTGCTGAGTCCCTCTCTAGTGGGAGGAGGAGCTGCTGATTCCCTCTCTAGTGGGAGGAGGAGCTGCTGAGTTCCTCTAGTGGGAGGAGGAGCTGCTGAGTCCCTCTCTAGTGGGAGTAGGGGCTGCTGAGTCCCTGTCTTGTGGGAGGAGGATGTAGGAGGAGCTGCTGAGTCCCTCTCTAGTGGGAGGAGGAGCTGCTGAGTCCCTCTCTAGTGGGAGGAAGAGCTGCTGAGTCCCTCTCGAGTGGGAGGAGCTGCTTAGTCCCTCTCTAGTGGGAGGAGGAGCTGCTGAGTCCCTCTCTAGTGGGAGGAGGATTTGCTGAGTCCCTCTCTAGTGGGAGGAGGAGCTGCTGAGTCCCTCTCGAGTGGGAGGAGCTGCTTAGTCCCTCTCTAGTGGGAGGAGGAGCTGCTGAGTCCCTCTCTAGTGGGAGGAGGAGCTGCTGAGTCCCTCTCTAGTGGGAGGAGGAGCTGCTGAGTCCCTCTGTAGTGGGAGGAGGAGCTGCTGAGTCCCTCTCTCGTTCAAGGAGGAGCTGCTGCAATAAACAAGCAAATATTTGATTGACCTTTCCTTTCACCCAAAGTTCCCCGTCAAGGAGTTTGGATAGCCACAGTAAAACAAACACAACAGATGCTAAAATACTGCTGCTGAGTCCCTCTCTAGTGGGAGGAGGAGCTGCTGAGTCCCTCTCTAGATGGAGGAGGAGCAGCTGAGTCCGTCTCTAGATGGAGGAGGAGCTGCTGAGTCCCTCTCTAGTGGGAGGAGGAGCTGATGAGTCCCTCTCTAGATGGAGGAGGAGCTGCTGAGTCCCTCTCTATTGGGAGGAGGAGCTGCTGAGTCCCTCTCTAGATGGATGAGCTGCTGAGTCCCTCTCTAGTGGGAGGAGGAGCTGCTGATTCCCTCTCTAGTGGGAGGAGGAGCTGCTGAGTCCCTCTAGTGGGAGGAGGAGCTGCTGTGTCCCTCTCTAGTGGGAGTAGGGGCTGCTGAGTCCCTGTCTTGTGGGAGGAGGATGTAGGAGGAGCTGCTGAGTCCCTCTCTAGATGGAGGAGGAGCAGCTGAGTCCGTCTCTAGATGGAGGAGGAGCTGCTGAGTCCCTCTCTAGTGGGAGGAGGAGCAGCTGAGTCCGTCTCTAGATGGAGGAGGAGCTGCTGAGTCCCTCTCTAGTGGGAGGAGGAGCTGATGAGTCCCTCTCTAGATGGAGGAGCTGCTGAGTCCCTCTCTATTGGGAGGAGGAGCTGCTGAGTCCCTCTCTAGATGGAGGAGCTGCTGAGTCCCTCTCTAGTGGGAGGAGGAGCTGCTGATTCCCTCTCTAGTGGGAGGAGGAGCTGCTGAGTCCCTCTAGTGGGAGGAGGAGCTGCTGTGTCCCTCTCTAGTGGGAGTAGGGGCTGCTGAGTCCCTGTCTTGTGGGAGGAGGATGTAGGAGGAGCTGCTGAGTCCCTCTCTAGATGGAGGAGGAGCAGCTGAGTCCGTCTCTAGATGGAGGAGGAGCTGCTGAGTCCCTCTCTAGTGGGAGGAGGAGCTGATGAGTCCCTCTCTAGATGGAGGATGAGCTGCTGAGTCCCTCTCTATTGGGAGGAGGAGCTGCTGAGTCCCTCTCTAGTGAGCGGAGGAGCTGCTGAGTCCCTCTCTAGTGGGAGTAGGGGCTGCTGAGTCCCTGTCTAGTGGGAGGAGGATGTAGGAGGAGCTGCTGAGTCCCTCTCTAGTGGGAGGAGGAGCTGCTTAGTCCCTCTCTAGTGGGAGGAGGAGCTGCTGAGTCCCTCTCTAGTGGGAGGAGGAGCTGCTGAGTCCCTCTCTAGTGGGAGGAGGAGCTGCTGAGTCCCTCTGTAGTGGGAGGAGGAGCTGCTGAGTCCCTCTCTCGTTCGAGGATGAGCTGCTGCAATAAACAAGCAAATATTTGATTGACCTTTCCTTTCACCCAAAGTTCCCCGTCAAGGAGTTTGGATAGCCACAGTAAAACAAACACAACAGATGCTAAAATACTGCTGCTGAGTCCCTCTCTAGTGGGAGGAGGAGCTGCTGAGTCCCTCTCTAGATGGAGGAGGAGCAGCTGAGTCCGTCTCTAGATGGAGGAGGAGCTGCTGAGTCCCTCTCTAGTGGGAGGAGGAGCTGCTGAGTCCCTCTCTAGATGGAGGAGGAGCTGCTGAGTCCCTCTCTATTGGGAGGAGGAGCTGCTGAGTCCCTCTCTAGTGGGCGGAGGAGCTGCTAAGTCCCTCTCGAGTCGGAGGAGGAGCTGCTGAGTCCCTCTAGTGGGAGGAGGAGCTGCTGAGTCCCTCTCTAGTGGGAGGAGGATGGAAGAGGAGCTGCTGAGTCCCTCTCTATAGTGGGAGGAGGAGCTGCTGAGTCCCTCAAGTGGGAGGAGTAGCTGCTGAGTCCCTCTCTAGTGGGAGGAGGAGCTGCTGAGTCCCTCTCTAGTGGGAGGAGGATGGAGGAGGAGCTGCTGAGTCCCTCTCTAGTGGGAGGAGGAGCTGCTGAGTCCTTCTTTAGTTGGAGGAGGAGCTGCTGAGTCCCTCTCTAGTGGGAGGAGGAGCTGCTAAGTCCTTCTCTAGTGGAGGAGGAGCTGCTAAGTCCCTCTAGTGGGAGGAGGAGCTGCTGAGTCCCTCTCTAGTGGGAGGAAAAGCTGCTGAGTTCCTCTCGAGTGGGAGGAGGAGCTGCTGAGTCCCTCTAGTGGGAGGAGGAGCTGCTGTGTCCCTCTCTAGTGGGAGGAGGGGCTGCTGAGTCCCTCTCTTGTGGGAGGAGGATGGAGGAGGAGCTGCTGAGTCCCTCTCTAATGGGAGGAGGAGCTGCTGAGTCCCTCTCGAGTGGGAAGAGGAGCTGCTTAGTCCCTCTCTAGTGGGAGGAGGAGCTGCTGAGTCCCTCTCTAGTGGGAGGAGGAGCTGCTGAGTCCCTCTCTAGTGGGAGGAGGAGCTGCTGAGTCCCTCTGTAGTGGGAGGAGGAGCTGCTGAGTCCCTCTCTCGTTCGAGGAGGAGCTGCTGTAATAAACAAGCAAATATTTGATTGACCTTTCCTTTCACCCAATGTTCCCCGTCAAGGAGTTTGGATAGCCACAGTAAAACAAACACAACAGACGCTAAAATACAATATTATGTCCACTGTGCACTATCAGAAACATGAAATGCATATTAAACGATTTTAAGGTAGTACAATTACTTTAAGAAACCAGTAAGAGAATATGAATGTTGGAGTGGATCATAAATGGTATAGTTTATGGCTTTCCCATTGACTGGATATCATTCAACAAAGGTTCTACCTGCTCTGTTATTGTGCAATCTTGATAGTATTGAGAGTGGAATGACAGTAGAAGGAAAGCTGAGGGTAGAATGAAAACAGTTTCAGAAATGTTGAGCAAGGAATTCTGGTACTCAGCTTAGAGATCTTATCTCAATTGTTTCCTAAGGGACATAATTGTAAATTCTAAGTGCGGATCTTGGTGCTCAAACATTGACCAAGCACACTTCTCATCTGCTCTGCATCCAGTATCCATTACATGAATATATAGTTAGTGGAAGCCTCTTTTTTTATTAAATCGACCATCTGTTTGCGGCTTTTAACATAGTAAAAAAATAATAATAAAAAAACGCGAAAATCAAATTTAAATACATTTCATTACGTTATTCACAATCACATTTAAATTTGATTTTTTTTTATCTGCCTCAGCCTTTAAATAAATGTGAAACCGTATCACTCTGGGAGTTTTAAACCGACACAGACCTCAATTTATTTTATTTTTTTGTTAATAGCTCAGGAATTAGAATTATTGATTGTGATTGAATGTGATTATTGTGTTTGACTCCAGCCAGAGACAGGAAGGGTTGATACTAAATTGACCAGCTATAGGCTTTTTGACTAGTGTCTTCCAGTCTAAATGGCAACCTTTCACGGTATAGATTAGTATTGTTCTCTGCATCGATGACATCGACCCCACTCACTCAGCCAAGAGCCTTTCAGACAGATTATTGGAGATAGACAGGGTGTTATTTCAGAATTATTCCATATATAACCCAGACCAATAAATTGTAATTTAATGCATAGAATGGTCATTTGGAGGAAGTATTGTTGACATATATTGGACATTTGTATCTAAAAGCTTTATTAAGAAATATCAAAGTTTTCATATTTACGATATTCTGGACTTACCCAGGCCTCCTTTAAGACTCAATAATACTTCATCTGGAAATGCTGCAAAGCAACCATTGGTGTCACATAAAGCTTAACTGCTTGCACTGCAATATGAGTAGTATTTTGATTTAATTAACACTTTTCTTACATTCATTTATGAATATTGAAAAATATAGCATCTTTGATTTGGCTAGTTTTCAAGGCTAGTTTTTGGCTAGTTTTTGGCTAGTTTTTTAAATATATTGTTATATTATTTGTTGGTGTGACAAGAGTATGGCCTTGGTTGAAGCTCATGTATCTCCTTACCATAATATTTAAGAAAATATGACACCAATGTCAACGAAAATACACAAATCAACTTGATTGAAGACACACAAGACATTCCCCTCCTCTCCTCATGATTCGTCCGACCGTTACCGAGGACCACAATACCAGATATTTTACAGGGTTGTTAGCGTTAGAGTAGTCTTGCCCAAATCTAACATTAGCTCAAATTCTAGACGTTTTGCAACTTACTATTATGTTGTATTATGTTGTATTATTATTATTATTATATTGTATTATTATGACGTACTATTATTATGTTGTATTATTATTTGTATTATTATTATTATGTTATATTATTATTATGTTGTATTATTATTATTAATATTATTATTATTATTATGTTGTATTATTATTTGTATTATGTTGTATTATTATTATTATGTTATATTATTATTATGTTGTATTATTATTATTATTATGTTGTATTATTATGATGTATTATTATTATATTGTATTATTATTGTGTTGTATTATTATGTTGTATTATTATTATTATTATTATGTTGTATTATTATGATGTATTATTATTATATTGTATTATTATTGTGTTGTATTATTATGTTGTATTATTATTATTATTATTATTATTATTATGTTGTATTATTATTATTATTATGTTGTATTATTATGTTGTATTATTATTATGTTGTATTAATATGCTGTATTATTATGTATCATTATTATTATTATTATTATTATTATTATTATTATTATTATTATTATGTTGTATTATTATTATTATGTCAGACGGGGCCACAGTGTCTCCCGACCCCTCCTGTCTCAGCCCCCAGTATTTATGCTTCAGTAGTTTATGTGTCGGGGGGCTAGGGTCCGTCTGTTATATCTGGAGTATTTCTTCTCTTATCTGGTGTCCTGTGTGAATTTAAGTATGCTCTCTCTAATTATCTCTCTCTCTTTTCTTTTTTTCTCTCTCTCGGAGGACCTGAGCATTAGGACCATTCCTCAAGGCCTACCTGGCCTGATGACTCCTTGATGTCCCGAGTCCACCTGGCCGTGCTGCTTCTCCAGTTTCAACTGTTCTGCCTGTTTTATGAACATTTTAAAATCTTATCCATGTTCTGTTATAATCTGCACCCGGCACAGCCAGAAGAGGACTGGCCACCCTTCACAGCCTGGTTCCTCTCTAGGTTTCTTCCTAGGCTTTGGCCTTTCTAGGGAGTTTTTCCTAGCCACCGTGCTTTTACTCCGCAATTGCTTGCTGTTTGGGGTTTTAGGCTGGGTTTCTGTACAGCACTCTGTGACATCAGCTGATGTAAGAAGGGCTTTATAAATACATTTGATTTGAATTGATTTATGCTGTATTATTATGTTGTATTATTATTATTATGCTGTATTATTATGTATTATTATTATGTTGTATTATTATTATGTTGTATTATTATTATTATTATGTTGTGTTATTATTATGTTGTATTATTATTATGTATTATTATTATGTTGTATTATTATTATGTTGTATTATTATTATGTTGTATCATTATTATTATTATTATTATTATTATTATTATGTTGTATTATTATGTTGTTTTATTATTATGTTGTATTATTATTATGTTGTGTTATTATTATGTTGTATTATTATTATGTTGTATTATTATGTTGTATTATTATTATGTTGTATTATTATGCTGTATTATTATTATGTTGTATTATTATGTTGTATTATTATTATGTTGTATTATTATGTTGTATTATTATTATGTTGTATTATTATGTTGTATTATTATGTTGTATTATTATTATTATGTTTTATTATTATGTTGTATTATTATGATTATGTTGTATTATTATGATTATGTATTATTATTATTATTATTATTATTATTATTATTATTATGTTGTATTATTATTATGTTGTATTATTATGATTAAGTTGTATTATTATGTTGTATTATTATTATGGTGTATTATTATTATTTTGTTGTGTTATTGTTATTATGTTGTGTTATTGTTATTATGTTGTGTTATTATTATGTTGTATTATTATTATGTTGTATTATTTTTATTATGTTGTGTTATTATTATGTTGTGTTATTATTATGTTGTATTATTATTATGTTGTGTTATTATTAGTATGTTGTGTTATTATTATTATTATTATTATTATTATTAGGGTGTGTTATTATTATGTTGTAATTTTATAATGTTGTATTATTATGTTGTATTATTTTTATTATAATGTGTTATTATTATGTTGTATTATTATTATGTTGTATTATTATGTTGTATTATTATTACGTTGTATTATTATTTTGTATTATTATGCTGTATTATTAGTATTATTATTATTATGTTGTGTTATTATTATGTTGTATTATTATATTATGCATTATTATTATGTTGTGTTATTATTATGTTGTATTATTATTATTATTATGTTGTATTATTATGTTGTATTATTATTATGTTGTATTATTATTATGTTGTGTTATTATTATGTTGTAATATTATTATTATGTTGTATTATTATGATTATGTTTTGTCATATTATGTTGTATTATTATTATGTTGTATTAGTATTATGTTGTGTTATTATTATGTTGTAATATTATTATTATGTTGTGTTATTATTATGTTGTGTTATTATTATGTTGTATTATTATTATGTTGTATTATTATTAAGCATTATTATTATTATGTTGTATTATTATTATGTTGTATTATTATTAATCATTATTATTATTATGTTGTATTATTATTATGCTGTATTATTATTATTATTATGTTGTATTATTATTATGTTGTGTTATTATTATTATGTTGTATTATTATTAAGAATTATTATTATTATGTTGTATTATTATTTTGTTGTATTATAATGCTGTGTTATTATTATTATTATGTTGTGTTATTTTTATGTTGTTTTATTATTATTATATATTATTATTATGTATTATTATTATGTTGTATTATTATGATTATGTTGTATAATTATTATGTTGTTGTGTTACTATTATGTTGTATTATTATTATTATTTTGTATTATTATTATTATTTTGTATTATTATGTTGTATTATTATTATAATGTTGTATTATTATAATGTTATATTACTATTATGTATTATTATTATGTTGTATTATTATTATTATGTTGTATTAGTATTATGTTGTATTATTATTATGTTGTATTATTATTATTTTGTATTATTATTATTATGTTGTATTATTATGTTGTATTATTATTATTATGTTGTATTATTATAATGTTATATTATTATTATGTATTATTATTATGTTGTATTATTATTATGTTGTATTAGTATTATGTTGTATTATTATTATGTTGTAGTATTATGTTGTATTGCTATTATTTTGTTGTATTATTATTATGTTATATAATTATTATTATTATTATGTATTATTATTATTATGTTGTATTATTATTATCATGTTGTATTATTATTATTATTATTGTGTTGCATTATTATTATGTTGTATTAGTATTATGTTGTATTATTATTATGTTGTATTATTATGTTGTATTGTTATTATTATGTTGTATTATTATTATTATTATGTTGTATTATTATGTTATATAATAATGTTGTATTATTGTACTCTATTATTGCATTGTATTATTATATTGTATTATTATGTTGTATTATTATGTTGTATTATTATTAGATCTGAACCCCTTAACAAAATCGCTACAGATGGATCGTAGTTTGAGCCAGCTTGCTAAAATAATCCTGTAGCAACAGGAAATGTGAATTGTTATGTGGATTATAATGAATATAGATTTTTGTGGGGGTTGATACAATTTTCGTAAAGGCAAATTAAGTCTGACGTTTTGAAGTGGAAATTACTCAGTTTAAGATGTATTTTTAAACCTTAAATACACTATCAGTTAATATTTCCAGCTGTACAGGAACATTCCTGAAACAACAGGATTATCAAATGAAGATATTGGATCTGTAGGTGGAACGACCCCATTCCTTCGGGAGAGCAGGTCCCCACGCTTCTTTATACCAAGCCACTAACAAGTACATGTCTCTCTGATGGCGTCACAGATGCCATCTCACTTCTGACGCCAATCAAAAGTTCCAGTCTAAATGGGAACCTATCACAGTGTAGATCAGTGTTGTACTCTACATCAATTCCATTGACCCCACTCACTCAGCCAGGCTCCTGTCAGGCACATCATTGTTCAGGCAGGTGGTTTGTTTCAGACAGGTTGTCATTGTGTGCCAGGCAGGTTGTTTTCAATCAGCCAGGCCAGCCAGGTCATTGTGAGCCAGGCAGGTCGTTGTTTTAGGCAGGTAGTTGTTTGGCAGGCAGATCATTGCTATAGACAGTTCATTATTCACTGTGTTGGAGAATGGTTAGGTAAGAGAGGTGGTGTTTCAGGTGTCCGTGTCATGCAAGGTAATCATTACCAAGACAAGTGCACGGCAGAGCTGGGCTGTCGTTCGGGCTGAAACACAGACACACACAGGGTTGTGCCTTTAAGTAATACTGCTAGGCAGATAACAGTGTGATGTGATGTTCTGAGGATGAGGAGGTGGGTGAGCTGGTGCTGGTGAGGCTGATCGTTACGCTACCAAACCAAGTGGTGGGGTTCACACACAGACAAAACAGAGGACTGTGGCTTTAATACTGTGTGATGTGGAGGACAAACACAGGCCTGTGGCTTTAATACTGTGTGATGTGGAGGACAAACACAGGACTGTGGCTTTAATACTGTGTGATGTGGAGGACAAACACAGGACTGTGGCTTTAATACTGTGTGATGTGGAGGAGAAACACAGGACTGTGGCTTTAATACTGTGTGATGTGGAGGACAAACACAGGCCTGTGGCTTTAATACTGTGTGATGTGGAGGACAAACACAGGCCTGTGGCTTTAATACTGTGTGATGTGGAGGACAAACACAGGACTGTGGCTTTAATACTGTGTGATGTGGAGGACAAACACAGGCCTGTGGCTTTAATACTGTGTGATGTGGAGGACAAACACAGGACTGTGGCTTTAATACTGTGTGATGTGGAGGGAGGGAGGTGATGTGGTGCCTGTGAGGTGGGTCATTACGTTGCCCACTGCATCTAATGGGATTAATTTAATCAACCAGTTGACTCGCCTTCGGCCCAGGAAAATAGTTCCTCCTGCAAGCAGTCGCCTAGCAACCTCTGATTGGCTAAGGCAAGTAGGCCCAATAGGCATATAGTGAAGAAAGCGGCGAAACCTCGACTACTCTTCTTGATTGAGCCAAAGGATGCTGTGCAGCGCTAATACATATCCCCCTGGTACACAGAGATAAGGCATTGGGGATTGGTGTCTTGAAGTCCTGTTAAATGATGCAGAATGTTCAATGACGCGTCACAAAAAACAAGAATAGAATCAATGGAAACGTCAGCTAAATACAACTTCCTTTCTTCTGTGGAGAACACTTAACATCTCAACCAGGTCTCCCTTGGGAGAGAGGTCTTCTGTCCTCAAAGGAACTACCTCGTTAAATAAAAATGACATAAAAATCTAATACGCATCTTAGGTTAGTTGCAGTAGACTTTTTACCCCCATGTGTGTGTTTTTATGTGTTTGGTTTTGTAGCTTCAGCTTCGGTTCCTAGTTCAGCAGTTTATTGGTGTCATTATGTGGACACAGCTCATTTAGCCAAGCAGCTGGCTGTTTGGAAGGCAGGCTACTGAACAAAAACCTTTGCTGTAGAACCAATTAGCCATAGCAACACGTGAAGGGGAGAGAGAGATGCAGAGAAAGACAGAAAGAGGCAGAGAGAGATAGAAGGGAGAACGGCAGAGAGAGAAAGAGTCAGAGAGAGAGAGAGAGAGAGAGAGAGAGAGGAAGGGGGAGAGAGAGAAAGAGAGAGAGAAGCCGTGAGAGAGAGAAAGAGAGAGAGATGCTTAGCAATGTAGAGGGAAGGCGAAGATCAGCTTGGTAATTAACTTGAGCAGGTAATTAAGTAGTGAACTTGGGCATGTAATTAAGTAGTGAACTTGGGCTTGTAATTAAGTACTGAACTTGGGCAGGTAATTAAGTAGTGAACTTGGGCAGGTAATTAAGTAGTGAACTTGGGCATGTAATTAAGTAGTGAACTTGGGCAGGTAATTAAGTAGTGAACTTGGGCATGTAATTAAGTAGTGAACTTGGGCAGGTAAATAAGTAGTGAACTTGGGCAGGTAATTAAGTAGTGAACTTGGGCATGTAATTAAGTAGTGAACTTGGGCATGTAAATAAGTAGTGAACTTGGGCATGTAATTAAGTAGTGAACTTGGGCATGTAATTAAGTAGTGAACTCGGGCAGGTAATTAAGTAGTGAACTTGGGCATGTAATTAAGTAGTGAACTTGGGCAGGTAAATAAGTAGTGAACTTGGGCATGTAATTAAGTAGTGAACTTGGGCATGTAATTAAGTAGTGAACTCGGGCAGGTAATTAAGTAGTGAACTTGGGCAGGTAAATAAGTAGTGAACTTGGGCATGTAATTAAGTAGTGAACTTGGGCATGTAATTAAGTAGTGAACTTGGGCATGTAACTAAGTAGTGAACTTGGGCAGGTAATTAAGTAGTGAACTTGGGCATGTAATTAAGTAGCGAACTTGGGCAGGCAACCACATTATTTCGAAAATTGTTTATGTTAAACACAGATTAACTGTTTTTATTTTTTACATACGGTCAGTATTCTTCTGTTAACATAGTCTGAAGGATTTGCTTTGCTGCTGAGATGTTTGCTGCTCTCCAATCTATAGTGAAATGTGTTTTTTAACATTCATTTTTGCTATGCCTGGCTTGCCACAATATAAATCTGAAGTTTATTTAGTTTTCAGGCTTTTTTGTTGTTGTTGTAATAAACTATTCATTAGATAAACATTAATGTAACAGTGTTAGGGGAGTTACTGTGAATGTTAATGTGATGTATGTTTTATTTTGTTGCAACATCATGCAGCCTTCAGGCAAACAGGAAGTATAAACAAAAAAACATGATGATCATTAAGGTACATATTTAAGTCCTCAAAAAAACCTCTTCGTTAGACCTAGTTAGTTTGGCGACATTTTACAAATCGATGATTCGATGATTGAAAGTAATTCTGAAGTTTGAGGTCTACGACCAATACAAACAGCATGACTCCAGGACAACTTAAAAAATAATAAGGGGAGAAAGTTAATGAATCTGATTTGTTATGACTGAAGCTCAGGAAGATAATCTGAGCTCGGATCTGTTTGTGTTGGTGGGGGATACTTCTCTTGTCTTCTCTCTGTTGGACTAGTGAGGATGGAGAAAGGGGGAATCCGTGCGTGGAGAGTTGTCAGCGTGTACATCAGTGGCAGCCGAGCTAGCGAGGTTAGGGTTGAATGAACCTATTATTATGTTGATCAGAAGGTCTCAGTATTCTCGTTGGCTTTCACGGCTAATATGACAGCTTTCACTGTTCACCTTCCATCTTCCCCGTCTTGTCCATAGACCAATAAGAGCCCATCACAATGCCATGAAAGGATCTCTCTTTAAAAAAACAACACCGCATCTGCCAAGATCCCTGAGGGGTGTCAAACTCTAAATTTCAACATAGTTTTTTGGGGTTTCAGCACCAGAAATCCATCCCAGCTCTCAGCTCTCAACACCATGGTGTTGTATCAGACTGTGTATCAGACTGTGTACCTACATAGTGTTGTATCAGACTGTGTACCTACATAGTGTTGTATCAGACTGTGTACCTACATGGTGTTGTATCAGACTGTGTATCAGACTGTGTACCTACATAGTGTTGCATCAGACTGTGTACCTACATGGTGTTGTATCAGACTGTGTACCTACATAGTGTTGTATCAGACTGTGTATCAGACTGTGTACCTACATAGTGTGTATCAGACTGTGTACCTACATAGTGTGTATCAGACTGTGTACCTACATAGTGTTGCATCAGACTGTGTATCAGACTGTGTACCTACATGGTGTTGTATCAGACTGTGTATCAGACTGTGTACCTACATAGTGTTGTATCAGACTGTGTATCAGACTGTGTACCTACATAGTGTTGTATCAGACTGTGTATCAGACTGTGTACCTACATAGTGTTGTATCAGACTGTGTATCAGACTGTGTACCTACATAGTGTTGTATCAGACTGTGTATCAGACTGTGTACCTACATAGTGTTGTATCAGACTGTGTACCTACATAGTGTTGTATCAGACTGTGTTCCTACATAGTGTTGTATCAGACTGTGTTCCTACATAGTGTTGTATCAGACTGTGTACCTACATAGTGTTGTATCAGACTGTGTATCAGACTGTGTACCTACATAGTGTGTATCAGACTGTGTACCTACATAGTGTTGTATCAGACTGTGTTCCTACATAGTGTTGTATCAGACTGTGTTCCTACATAGTGTTGTATCAGACTGTGTACCTACATAGTGTTGTATCAGACTGTGTATCAGACTGTGTACCTACATAGTGTTGTATCAGACTGTGTACCTACATAGTGTTGTACCAGACTGTGTACCTACATAGTGTTGTATCAGACTGTGTATCAGACTGTGTACCTACATAGTGTTGTATCAGACTGTGTATCAGACTGTGTACCTACATAGTGTTTTATCAGACTGTGTTCCTACATAGTGTTGTATCAGACTGTGTATCAGACTGTGTACCTACATAGTGTGTATCAGACTGTGTACCTACATGGTGTTGTATCAGACTGTGTACCTACATAGTGTTGTATCAGACTGTGTATCAGACTGTGTACCTACATAGTGTGTATCAGACTGTGTACCTACATAGTGTTGCATCAGACTGTGTACCTACATGGTGTTGTATCAGACTGTGTACCTACATAGTGTGTATCAGACTGTGTACCTACATAGTGTTGTATCAGACTGTGTACCTACATAGTGTTGTACCAGACTGTGTACCTACATAGTGTTGTATCAGACTGTGTATCAGACTGTGTACCTACATAGTGTTGTATCAGACTGTGTATCAGACTGTGTACCTACATAGTGTTTTATCAGACTGTGTTCCTACATAGTGTTGTATCAGACTGTGTATCAGACTGTGTACCTACATAGTGTGTATCAGACTGTGTACCTACATAGTGTTGCATCAGACTGTGTATCAGACTGTGTACCTACATAGTGTTGTATCAGACTGTGTATCAGACTGTGTACCTACATAGTGTTTTATCAGACTGTGTTCCTACATAGTGTTGTATCAGACTGTGTATCAGACTGTGTACCTACATAGTGTGTATCAGACTGTGTACCTACATGGTGTTGTATCAGACTGTGTACCTACATAGTGTTGTATCAGACTGTGTATCAGACTGTGTACCTACATAGTGTGTATCAGACTGTGTACCTACATAGTGTTGTATCAGACTGTGTATCAGACTGTGTACCTACATAGTGTGTATCAGACTGTGTTCCTACATAGTGTTGCATCAGACTGTGTATCAGACTGTGTACCTACATAGTGTTGTATCAGACTGTGTATCAGACTGTGTACCTACATAGTGTGTATCAGACTGTGTACCTACATGGTGTTGTATCAGACTGTGTACCTACATAGTGTTGTATCAGACTGTGTACCTACATAGTGTTGTATCAGACTGTGTACCTACATAGTGTTGTACCAGACTGTGTACCTACATAGTGTTGTATCAGACTGTGTATCAGACTGTGTACCTACATAGTGTTGTATCAGA
This sequence comes from Brachymystax lenok tsinlingensis, assembly GCA_030435695.1. Taxonomy (NCBI): domain Eukaryota; kingdom Metazoa; phylum Chordata; class Actinopteri; order Salmoniformes; family Salmonidae; genus Brachymystax; species Brachymystax lenok. Next base: position 6,825,692 of record CM059813.1, read on the forward strand.
CTGTGTATCAGACTGTGTACCTACATAGTGTTTTATCAGACTGTGTTCCTACATAGTGTTGTATCAGACTGTGTATCAGACTGTGTACCTACATAGTGTGTATCAGACTGTGTACCTACAAAGTGTTGTATCAGACTGTGTTTCTACATAGTTTAGTATCAGACTGTGTTCCTACATAGTGTTGCATCAGATTGTATCAGACTGTGTATCAGACTGTGTTCCTACATTGTGTTGCGTCAGACTGTGTATCAGACTGTGTTCCTACATTGTGTTGCGTCAGACTGTGTATCAGACTGTGAACCTAAATGTGTTGCATTAGACTGTGTTTCAGACTGTGTACCTACGTGTGTTGCATCAGACTGTGTACCTACATAGTGTTGTATCAGACTTTGTATCAGACTGTGTACCTACATAGTGTTGCATCAGACTGTGTACCTACATAGTGTTGCATCAGACTGTGTACCTACATAGTGTTGTATCAGACTTTGTATCAGACTGTGTACCTACATAGTGTTGCATCAGACTGTGACTCTGTTATGGGAAACTTTTCGGTGACAAGGTACTGTAGCTATGCTATATACGCTACATATACATTTAACGGGCCGATTAGTAGTTCCTACATCCATTTTTGGATTAAATAAAAATTACGTACCCATTGTTTCTCCAAGAATATTTCTTATAAATGCCTCACGAGTTTAGTTCATCTTTTGTACTCCATCAGAACCTCAAATGTCAACTTGTTTTACTCCAATCTTTTCAAACATGGTATATTTAAATAAACACAATATAGCTTTAAAACACGATTAAAACTATAATGTATGCTATCGTGGATGGTCAGTCCTTGCATCCATCTCTCTGTCTATAAATTTGAGAGTGGTTAAAAGTCTCCAGACTCATTCCTCAGATTTTTACCAAAAACAGGGGCGCGGTCAACACTTTGTTATTGTTTCAACTGCGGACAATGAACACAATCGTATTTATTGATGCCAATTTGAACGCTGATTGGCGGTTTAAATGAGACAGTCAGCTAACAAAAGCAAGGGGCATGTTCTGACGATGGTACGTTAGGGCTAAGAATGTTTAATTAGTTGTTGCTTCTCAGTTGGTTCCTGCAGTCTAATTTCCTTTATTCAGCAGCTCCCCTCTATATCTTCCCTTTGATGAAGCCGTTCCACTGGGCTCCAAACGTGTGATGCCAAGTTACAACAGGTTGGTTAGAACTCATTAAGGACATTAACTCAAGCCTGTGGGGAGCCACTGTCAGTGGTGTGGGGTTCTACAATAGTCTGGTCATACCCATACCTGTTTGTGTTTGTGTTTGTGTGGGTGTGTGTGTGTATGTTTGAAGATTAAGTGTGTGTGTGTTTTTTTGTGTGTGTGTGTGTGTTTGTGTGTTTGCATGTGTGTGTGTGTGTGTGTGTGTGTGTGTGTGTGTGTGTGTGTGAGAGAGAAAGACCTGTGTTTCTATTTGCACAATTTGCACAATTGTTTACATCCCTGTTAGTGAGCATTTCTGCTGACAGGTGTGGCATATCAATAAGCTGATTAAACAGCATAATCATTACACAGGTGCAACTTGTGCTGGGGACAGTAAAAAGGCCACTCTAAAATGTGAAGTTTTGTCACACAACACAATGCCACAGATGTCTCCTGTTTTGAGGGAGTGTGCCATTGGCATGCTGACTGCAGGAATGTCCACCAGAGCTGTTGAATGTTCATTTATCTACCGTAAGCCACCTCCAATGTTGTTTTAGAGAATTTGGCATTCCGTCCAAAGGGGCTCACAATCGCTGACCACGTGTAACCACGCCAGCTCAGGACCACATCCGGCTTGAGACCAGCGACCCGGACAGCTGATGAAACTGTGGGTTTGCAAAGCCGAATAATTTCTGAACAAACTTTCAGAAACCGTCTCAGGGAGGCTCATCTGCGTGCTCGATGTCCTCACCAGGGTCTTGACCTGACTGCAGTTCGGCATCGTAACCGACTTCAGTGGGCAAATACTCACCTTCGATGGCCACTGGCAAGCTGGAGAAGTGTGCTCTTAATGTATGAATCCCGGTTTCAGACAGCGTGTATGGTGTCGTGTGTTCAGACAGAGTGTATGGGTGTCGTGTGGGTGAACATTTTTCTGGTGTCAACGTTGTGAACAGAGTGCCCCATGGTGGTGGTGAGGTTATGGTATGAGCAGGCATAAGGTACGGACAATGAACACAATTGAATTTATCGATGGCAATTTGAATGCAGAGATCCCCAAAGATTGGTAAGCTGCCGCGGTCATCCCCCTCTTCAAAGGGGGAGACACTCTAGACCCAAACTGTTATAGACCTATATCCATCCTGCCAAGCCTTTCTAAAATCTTCGAAATCCATGTTACTAAACAAAATCACTGACCATTTCGAATCCCACTGTACCTTCTCCACTATGCATTCTGGTTTCCGAGCTGGTCATGGGTGCACCTCAGCTACACTCAAGGTCCTAAACGATATCATAACCGCCATTGACAAAAGACAGTACTGTGCAGACGTCTTCATCCACCTGGCCAAGGCTTTTGACTCTTTCAATCACCGCATTCTTATCGGCAGACTCAATAGCCTTGGTTTCTCAAATGACTGCCTCGCCTGGTTCACCAAATATTTCTCAGATAGAGTTCAGTGTGTCAAATTGAAGGGCCTGTTGTCCGGACCTCTGGCAGTCTCTATGGGGGTGCCACAGGGTTCAATTCTCAAGCCAAATCTTTTCTCTGTACATATCAATGATGTCGCTCTTGCTGCTGGTGATTCTCTGATCCACCTCTACTCAGACGACACCATTCTGTATACGTCTGGCCCTTCTTTGGACACTGTGTTAACAAACCTCCAAACGAGCTTCAATGCCATACAACACTCCTTCCGTGGCCAACTGCTTTTAAATGCTAGTAAAACTAAATGCATGCTCTTCAACCAATTGTTGCCCGCACCCGCCAGCCTGACTAGCATCACTACTCTGGACGGTTCTGACTTAGAATATGTGGACAACTACAAATACCTAGGTGTCTGGTTAGACTGTAAACTCTCCTTCCAGACTCACATGAAGCATCTCCAATCCAAAATTAAATCTAGAATCAGCTTCCAATTTTGCAACAAAGCATCCTTCACTCATGCTGCCAAACACTCTCCTACCCATCCTTGACTTTGGCGATGTCATTTACAAAATAGCCTCCAACACTCTACTCAGCAAACAGGATGTAGTCTATCACAGTGCCATCCGTTTTGTCACCAAAGCCCCATATACTACACACCACTGCGACCTGCATGCTCTTGTTGGCTGGCCCTTGCTACATATTCGTCGCCAAACCCACTGGCTCCAGGTCATCTATAAGTGTTGGCTAGGTAAAACTCAGCCATTTCTCAGCTCACTGGTCACCATAGCAACACCCACCCGTACCACGAGCTCCAGCAGGTATGTTTCACTGGTCATCCCCAAAGCCAACAACTCTGTTAATCTGTAAATAGTCCACCCAACTACCTCCTTCCCATATAGGTATTTATCTTTTTGCTCTTTTGCACCCCAGAATCTCTACTTGCACATCTATCACTCCAGTGTTAATGCTAAATTGTAATTATTTCGCCTCTATAGCCTCTTTATTGCCTTACCTTCCCAATCCTCTACATTTGCACACACTGCATATATATTTTTTCTATTGTGTTATTGATTGTACGTTTGTTTATGTGTAACTCTGTGTTGTTGTTTTTGTCGCACTGCTTTGCTTTTATCTTGGACAGGTCGCAGATGTAAATGAGAACTTGTTCTCAACTGACCTACCTGGTTAAATAAAGGTGAAATATATATTTTTAAATAAAATAAAATAAACACAGGAGATGCAGGTTTAAACCTGGATTAAAACCCTGGTTGGTCACACCTGTCATTAAGGGTTAGCTAGGGGTTGAGATCTACCAACTACATAATAAAACCTCTTGTCATCTTGGTAGCTAGGGCCTGAGATCTACCAACTACAGTAGGAAACATCTGGTCATCTTGATAGCTAGGGCCTGAGATCTAACCAACTACAGTATAAAACATGTGGTCATCTTGGTAGCTAGGGCCTGAGATCTACCAACTACAGTATAAAACATCTGGTCATCTTGGTAGCTAGGGCCTGAGATCTACCAACTACAGTATAAAACATCTGGTCATCTTGGTAGCTAGGGCCTGAGATCTACCAACTACAGTATAAAACATCTGGTCATCTTGGTAGCTAAGGGCTGAGATCTGCCAACTACAGTATAAAACATCTGGTCATCTTGGTAGCTAGGGGCTGAGATCTACCAACTACAGTATAAAACATCTGGTCATCTTGGTAGCTAGGGGCTGAGATCTACCAACTACAGTGTAAAACATCTTGTCATCTTGGTAGCTAGGGGCTGAGATCTACCAACTACAGTATAAAACATCGGGTCATCTTGGTAGCTAGGGCCTGAGATCTACCAACTACAGTATAAAACATCTGGTCATCTTGGTAGCTAGGGCCTGAGATCTACCAACTACAGTATAAAACATCTGGTCATCTTGGTAGCTAGGGCCTGAGATCTAACCAACTACAGTAGGAAACATCTGGTCATCTTGGTAGCTAGGGCCTGAGATCTACCAACTACAGTATAAAACATCTGGTCATCTTGATAGCTAGGGGCTGAGATCTACCAACTACAGTAGAAAACATCTTGTCATCTTGGTAGCTAGGGGCTGAGATCTACCAACTACAGTAAAAACATCTGGTCATCTTGGTAGCTAGGGCCTGAGATCTACCAACTACAGTATAAAACATCTGGTCATCTTGGTAGCTAAGGGCTGAGATCTACCAACTACAGTAAAAACATCTGGTCATCTTGATAGCTAGGGCCTGAGATCTACCAACTACAATATAAAACATCGGGTCATCTTGGTAGCTAAGGGCTGAGATCTACCAACTACAGTATAAAACATTGGGTCATCTTGGTAGCTAAGGGCTGAGATCTACCAACTACAGTATAAAACATCTGGTCATCTTGGTAGCTAAGGGCTGAGATCTACCAACTACAGTAGAAAACATTGGGTCATCTTGGTAGCTAAGGGCTGAGATCTACCAACTACAGTATAAAACATCTGGTCATCTTGGTAGCTAGGGCCTGAGATCTACCAACTACAGTATAAAACATCTGGTCATCTTGGTAGCTAGGGGCTGAGATCTAACCAACTACAGTAGAAAACATCTGGTCATCTTGGTAGCTAGGGGCTGAGATCTACCAACTACAGTATAAAACATCTGGTCATCTTGGTAGCTAGGGCCTGGGATCTACCAACTACAGTAGAAAACATCTGGTCATCTTGGTAGCTAGGGGCTGAGATCTACCAACTACAGTAAAAACATCTGGTCATCTTGATAGCTAGGGCCTGAGATCTACCAACTACAATATAAAACATTGGGTCATCTTGGTAGCTAAGGGCTGAGATCTACCAACTACAGTATAAAACATCTGGTCATCTTGGTAGCTAAGGGCTGAGATCTACCAACTACAGTATAAAACATCTGGTCATCTTGGTAGCTAAGGGCTGAGATCTACCAACTACAGTAGAAAACATTGGGTCATCTTGGTAGCTAAGGGCTGAGATCTACCAACTACAGTATAAAACATCTGGTCATCTTGGTAGCTAGGGCCTGAGATCTACCAACTACAGTATAAAACATCTGGTCATCTTGGTAGCTAGGGGCTGAGATCTAACCAACTACAATAGAAAACATCTGGTCATCTTGGTAGCTAGGGGCTGAGATCTACCAACTACAGTATAAAACATCTGGTCATCTTGGTAGCTAGGGCCTGAGATCTACCAACTACAGTAGAAAACATCTGGTCATCTTGGTAGCTAGGGACTGAGATCTACCAACTACAGTAGAAAACATCTGGTCATCTTAGTAGCTAGGGGATGAGATCTACCAACTACAGTAGGAAACATCTGGTCATCTTGGTAGCTAGGGACTGAGATCTACCAACTACAGTATAAAACATGTGGTCATCTTGATAGCTAGGGGCTGAGATCTACCAACTACAGTATAAAACATCTGGTCATCTTGGTAGCTAGGGGCTGAGATCTACCAACTACAGTAGGAAACATCTGGTCATCTTGGTAGCTAGGGGCTGAGATCTACCAACTACAGTAAAAAACATCTGGTCATCTTGGTAGCTAGGGGCTGAGATCTACCAACTACAATATTGACCTGTGGCTGGGAAGCTTTAGTGTCTATTTGACCCTTTGGTAAACCCATTGTTAGCAGTGAAATACTGTATTGTGCTAATGTTCATACTCAGGAGTCTAGTGAGTTGTTGTAAAATGGGTCTGCAATAGTTTCGAAAAATTCCCTTTCTAGTTTTTATAGTTTATTCATTTATTTTTTCTCTGAGGGTGCATTCCCTGAGGTATTCAGAGCAGAACTGCACCCAACATCTGTTATTATTTCTGTATTTAAGTCAGCATGTCTCGACTTTATGCTCCTTTTGATTTGGTGATGTTCTTCAATAAACTGAAAAACAAAGAATACAATAGAAATCTGCTGACTTCAAAACCCTTTGATGAAGGTGAATCATTGTTTACTTGTCCAACATTCATGCAGCAACTGAGTGCTACCAGATAAAGTCACCAGTTAAAGTATCCTGGGGTAAGGAATGATAGTCACCAGTTAAAGTATCCTGGGGTAAGGAATGATAGTCACCAGTTAAAGTATCCTGGGGTAAGGAATGATAGTGACCAGTTAAAATATCTTGTGGTAAGGAATGATAGTGACCAGTTAAAATATGTTTACATTAATTTATGAATATTGAAAAACATAAACATGAATAGTGAAAATATAACATATTTGATTTGGCAATTTTTTACTCTACGGGCATATCAACATTCCAGAGTGGGATCACTGCTTTGTAGCACTTAAATATGAAACATTACGGAGTCTTAAACAAGGTCTGGGTAAGGTCAATATTTTATATGTCTGAAGCAGAGCCACGTCCATACACTCCTCCCCTTCCCCTCCTTCTCCTCTTCCTCTTCCTTCTCCTCTTCCTTCTCGTCTACTCTTCCTCTTCCTTCTTTCTGCTGTTAAAAATTGATGGCTCAATTCAATAACCTTCAGTGGAGTTTTCAAAGCTTCAAAGTGAGTAGATTCTTCTCTCTTTTTGCCCTCAGAATAAATCCAACCCCTCTATGAAAACTGTGTGAGATTACACAGTACACTGTGTGATCTGTGTACAAGACAGAGGCTACCTGGGGTGGCAGGTAGCCTAGTGGTTAGAGCATTGGGCCAGTAACCAATAGGTTGCTAGATTGAATCCCTGAGTTGACAAGGTAAAAATATGTCTTTCTGCCCCTGAACAAGACAGTTAACCCACTGTTCCTTGGCCATCATTCTAAATAAGAATTTGTTCTTAACTCACTTGCCTAGTTAAATAAAAAACAAAAGACACTTCTTTGCCCTTGTGGAGAACATGACTCATGGTAGACTGTAATAATGGGGTTTTCTGTCTTTCACTTACTTTTGGTATTATTGTGGTTGAGAATATAATTATACTGTGTCTCAGAATGGGTGTAGGCTATATAGATGAAAGACTGGTCAGCTTTAAAACAATTGTTGATATTAGTGAATAAAAATCTTGTAAACGATATTGTGATATCCCTGTCCATAAAGATTCTGATACTGTACATAAAGTTCTGATACTGTACAGTACTGTATCGGTAAAACATTCCTCCCCGGATCCCTCTCTGACGTAAACTCAGTGTTGCTCCTGTGTCAAGTCCAGAGTTATTACATTTCCTATTGAGCTGCCATACAGATATCACAGAATGATATGGACACAGGAGCATTTGCTATTACATTTTTTTGGGGGGGAACTTTTTCTCCCCAATTTCGTGATATCCAATTGGTAGTTACAGTCTTGTCCCGTTGCTGCAACTCGGATACGGACTCGGGAGAGGCGAAGGTCGACTGCTTCTTGACAAACTGCTCGCTTAACCCGGAAGCCAGCCCTACCAATGTGTCGGAGGGAAACACTGCACAACTGGTGACTGAAGTCAGCGTGTATTGCGACCGGCCTGCCAAAAGAGTCACTAGAGCGCGATGGGACAAGGACATCCCGGGCCGGCCAAACCCTTCCCTAACCCGGACGACACTAGGCCAATTGTGCGCCGCCTCATGGGTCTCCCAGTCGCAACCGGCTACGAACCCAGGTCTGTAGTGATGCCTCTAGCGCCTTAGTGCCTTAGACTGCTTCGCCACTCGGGAGACTCCCCCCCCACCTTAACATCACTTTATATCCCTAGAATGTCTGTGTGGTTGAGGGCAACTTATCTTTCTCAGCGGGACAGTCAGAGCTTGCCAGGCAAAATACTTTTGTCTTTGAAAAAATAAATCTCAAGGGAACAATAAATATATTTATGAAAAAAAAAAATTCAATTAATTATCAAGGAGAGATTTTACATTTTATTTCATGGAATGCCTGAAGTTTGAGAAATATCAGATGATGCTTCCCAAATTGCACCCTATTCCCTAGATAGTGCCCTATTCCCCAGATAGTGCCCTATTCCCAATAGTCCCTATTCCCTAGATAGTGCCCTATTCCTTAGATAGTGCCCTATTCCCTAGATAGTGCCCTATTCCCAAGATAGTGCCCTATTCCCTAGATAGTGCCCTATTCCCTAGATAATGCCCTTTACCCTAGATAGTCCCCATATTCATTAGATAGTGCCCTATTCCTTAGATAGTGCCCTATTCCCTAGATAGTGTCCTATACCCTAGATAGTGCCCTATTCCTTAGATAGTGCCCTATTCCCTTGATGGTGCACTACTTTTGATCAGAGCCCTATGAGAATAGGGTGCACTACTTTTGATCAGAGCCCTATGAGAAAAGGATGTTGTTTGTGATGAAGCCTGAAAGATCTGATTCTGAACTCTTTCTGAGTGGAACAAGAACTAAAAACTCAGATAGGACAAACTCACTTAATCCAATCTGTGCTATCAGTCATTAAATCTTTGGCTCCCACTGTTCCGGACATGGTGGTAGCTTCGAGACAGTCTTAAACGCCCACACCAGTAAAAATCCACTTTCTCGAGCTAAAAGACGATGGCCAGAGCTTACCCATTTGGTACTTGTTTAGGATACCCATTAGCTGTTGCAAAAGCAGCAGCTTCTCTTCCTGGGGTCCATACAAAACATGAAGCATGACATAATACAGAACATTAATAGACAAGAACAGTTTAAAGACAGAACTACTACTTTCAAAAACGATACACATAGCCTACACACCCACAAGATGGCGCCGATAGGGATGGCAGCTTCGATTCCAGTCCTTAGGAAACTGTGTCGTTTTTTATATATTATTTCTTACATTGTTAGCCCAGAAAACCTTGAGTGTTATTAAATACGGCCGGGAAGAACTATTGGATATCAGAGAGACGTCAATTTACTAGCACAACCAGCACTACGACCAGGAATACAACTTTCCAAAAGTGGATCCTTTGTCTGCACCTCCCAGGGCATTTGAACTGATTCCAGCGGCCGACCCAAAACAACGCCGCTGGAGGAGAGGGTGCAGGAGCGGTCTTCTAGTGAGGCTTCGAATGCGCGCACACCACCTACCGCTTCCCAGTATGTTACTCGCTAATATACAGTCCCTAGTCAACAAAATTAGGGTAAGATTTGCTTTCCAAAGAGATATCCGGGATTGTAACATATGGAGACATTGCTAGCTGGGGACATGATGTCGGAGTCCGTACAGCCAATGGGATTTTCAGTGCATCGCGCCGACAGGAACAGACATCTCTCTGGTAAGAAGAAGGGCGGGGGTGTATGTTTCATAATTTACGACTCATGGTGTAATTGTAACAACATACAAGAACTCAAGTCCTTTTGTTCACCTGACCTAGAATTCCTCACAATCAAATGCCGACCGTATTATCTCCCAAGAGAACTCTCCTGGGTTATCAGCAGGAGCTGACACAAAAACGCTGGTTGGCTTGACAAAAAAGATGAACTGGCAACAGACAAACAGAGAACACAGGTATAAATACACAGGGGATAATGGGGAAGATGGGCGACACCTGGAGGACACCTGGTGGAGACAATCACAAAGACAGGTGAAACAGATCAGGGTGTGACACATATAGTACGCACGATCAATTTTGTATTTCCACTTGTTCAACTTGCAAAAAAGAAATCTGTGAAAATAGAACGCTATATGTTGTTTTAACCAATCAAATTGCATTCATATTTATTACTCAGACACTCTAAAAATTAACCAGCCTTTGCTATATCATTCTGCATTCAGTATATCCACTGGAACACCAATTTTAGCCAGGAAGGTACGACATCATTGTGTGCCAATGACATGGGCAGTGTTCACCTGATATACGGTATCTTTGTCAAATGACCACCTATCATATTTAAAACCTAGCTAGCTAGATAGCCAATGAGATGTGCTTTACGAGAGTAGGTGGAAACCCTTTCTGTGAAGAAAACTCTTTCAGCTAATCTTGCGCGTATGAGTCGAGTGGCGTTTTTAACATTTACGCAAGAGCATGTCGAAGCGCGTTACGCATCTGTGAGTTATGAAAACGAAGTGTTTTGCAAATGTTGAACTTACAACATGGCTACTAATACTGGAAAAGCTAAATCAAAGTCCAGGTATACAGATTTTGGATGAAATTCTAGCAGAAATCTACCGGGAAAGTGTCATAGACAACAGCTAAAGGAGAGGACGCTATCTTAGATAGTGTTATACAAGTCTTTATATTATATTATATTTGAAATCCGAGCTAATGCAGTTGTTTCAATGGTTGCATAGTATTCATTTTAGAGATCTTTGAAATATTTTCTTTGATTGCTATATATATATATATATATAACCCCTAATGAAATATGTGTATGAATAGCAAACAAGGCACTCGAAAGCCACAACGTGTCAAAGTCAACATACAATACACATTGGGCTCCCGACTGCCGCAGTGGTCTAACACACCTGGTTCGAATCCAGGCTGCATCACATCCGGCCGTGATTGGGAGTCCCATAAGGCAGCACACAATTAGCCCAGCGTCGCCCGGGTTTGGCTGGGGTAGGCGTAATTGTAAATAAGAATTTGTACTGACTTGCCTAGTTAAATAAAGGTTAATTTAAAAAAATAAATAATTGGTACACACACTTCACCACAGTGTTCTCCACACTATATAATGTATGTTTATAGATGTGTTGTTGATTATTTGATGTATTGCTAAAATAAAGGTTAAATAAAATAAGTCATAAACTTAAGTTATTTAAATAAAAGAATCTTCAATAGTGGTAAAGTCGGACTTCAACGAGACCACATTCAAATCCTCCATCCCACAGTTAGTCTGACTGCTTTTCTCTCTGGATCCACAACAAACCCTGGCCATCTAGAGGTGTGAATGCCCAGCTAGCCTACAAGTAGAGGATGGTAAGTGCTTTACGGCAGAAAGAGACTTGGGACTTGGGACCAAGACGTTGGATCAGCATTCTTGTCGCGTCTCCTGTTAGTACATTTTATGTAGGCAAAATAATAATCCAGAATGCATGACATTCCTGGGAGTATGTAAACTTGTATTTTTTATTAACATAGCGTTTTTGTATGTTTTCTATAGTTATGTTATTGAAAATGTATCAATTTACCAATTCGGCCACTTGGATGACACTTGAGTACATTTGGGCAAATCGTGAAGGACAGCTGGGTGACTTCATACTAAATGTCATGTAGCTTGCTCATTCTTGAAGTTATCAGTCTGATAACTTTGCACATACACTGTTGCCCTCTTGTGGAGACCATCTAAATTACCTCCAGCTTCCTAGCAAAATGTGTTACTTTTGTCTTTCATTTCAAAGATGGTTGTTTTTTTTCTTTGTATTATCTTTCACCAGATCTAATGTGTTATCTTCTCCTACATTCATTTCACATTTCCACAAACTTGCTTTCTAATGGTATCAAGAGTATGCATATCTTTGCTTCAATGCCTGAGCTACGGGCAGTTCGATTTGTGTTTGTAATTTTAGGCGAAAAATAAAAAATGGGGCGGATACATAGGTCTTTCTTTGCATCACATGACCACATGACTGGACACTAATCAAGATAAGTTTAAACTAGAGCCTGCAGGACTTGATTTGTGGAGTGTGGTGTCAAAAAAAACCAGACCATCTCTTCATTACGGACAGATCTCTCTCCGTCTTTACAACCATTGAATCTGTAAAACATGAAAGTTTACAATCTGACATGCTGACCACACTGCCCGCGTCGCGTTGCAAAATAAATGTACACATACATGTTATTCAATCATTTCACCCACACTGTTCAGGTGCGTCAACAAGCGTCTGCGTAGCCAGGCTCTATCCCAGGACAAATTAGCTAGCAACATCAGGCTAGCTATCTAAATTGCCATAAATGTTTAATGCTTTTAAACCTGTCCACAAAGTAATATATTTGGTTCAGAGTTCGTTTTGATATTTCAACCTGTGTGTCCTGATCGCGTCTGGTGTGGGTGGACAAAATCAACATGCATGCGATGGTGGTCAGCATGTAAGGTAACATCAAGTCTCCTCAACTTGTTCAATGGACACACCCTTCATTACCAGATTAAGCTGACGTCTAGAACTTAAGGAATGATTTGTACCAAATACAATGCTCTTAGTTTTAGAGATGTTCAGGACCAGTTTATTACTGCAACTCCTTGATAAGGGTCATTAGCTGTGGTTACTGACACGTATATGGTGAATCATTAGCATACATGGGCACTTTGTTTAATGCCAGTGGACAATAATAGAGGGCCTAGAGAGCTGCCTACATGTTTGACAATAGAGACACTTCCGTTAAAGAAAACCCTTTGACTTCTAGATAGATAGATAGCTGAATCCACGGTATGGCAGAGGTTGAAAAGCCATAGCACATGAGTTTTCTCAAACAACAGGTTACGGTCAATAATATCAAACACTGCACTGAAATCTAAACAGTACAGCTCCCACAATGTTCTTATCATCAATTTCTTTCAACCAATCGTCATTTGTGTCAGTGCAGTACATGTTGAGTGCTCTTCTCTATAAGCATGCTGAAAGTCAGTTGTTAATTTGTTTACAGAGAAATAGCATTGTTTTTGGTCAAACACCATTTTTTCCTACAGTTTGATGAGAACTGGCAGCTTATAGGTCTGCTGTTAGAACCATTAAAGGCCACTTTACTACTCTTGGGTAGCGGAATGACTTTGGCTTCCCTCCAGGCCTGAGGACAAAGACTTTCCTCTAGGCTCAGATTAAAGATATGACAGATAAGAGTGGCTATAGAGTCAGCTACCATCCTCAGTAGCTTTCCATTGTCAATGCCAGGGGGTTTGTCATTATTGATAGAAAACAATATTTCTCTGCCACACAAACTTTACAAAATGTAAATTTGCAATGCTTTTCTTTCATTATTAGCTTATTTATGCATAACTACGATGTCTCACTGTTCGTTGTTGGTATTTCCTGCCTAAGTTTGCCCACTTTGCCAGTGAAGTACTCATTAAAATAATTGGCAACATTAAATGGTTTTGTGATGAATATGCCATTTGATTCGTGCCCAATGTTGCACAACGATATAAGTCAATAAGTCATTGTTTTAGTCAAAGTATGATATATTTGGGCTTGAAGTGACAAATCCGAACTGCCCACTTCGAGCAAATCTGTGTAAATGCGTTTTCTTTTCCCATGATACACATACAAATATTTTTTTTATTTCAATAAATCAATCACGTTTATTTATAAATCCCTTTTTACATCAGCAGATGTCACAAAGTGCTTATACAGAAACCTAGCCTAAAACACCAAAGAGCAAGCAATGCAGATGTAGAAGCACGGTGGCTAGGAAAAACTCCCTATAATGGCCGGAACCTTGGAAGAAACCTAGAGAGGAACCAGGCTCTGAGGGATGGCATGTCCTCTTCTGGCTGTGATGGGTGAATATTATAAGAGTACATGGTCATTAAGTCCAGATTGTTCTTCAAGATGTTCAAACATTCATAGATGACCAGCAGGGTCAAGTAATAATCACATTTGGTTGTAGAAGGTGCAACAGGTCAAAACCTCACGAGTGAATGTCAGTTGGCTTTCATAGCCAAGCATTCAGAGTTCGAGACAGCAGGTGTGAGAGAGAGAGAGAGATCTGGGATAAGGAAGCACATCCGGTGAGCAGGTCAGAGTTCCATAGCCGCAGGCAGAACAGCAGTAACTGGAGAGAGAGAGCATACCTAAGATCACACAGGACACCAGATAAGACAGGAGAATTACACCAGATATGACAGACTGACCCTAGCCCCCCGGCACATAGACTACTCCAGCATAGATACTGGGGACTGAAACGGGGAGGGGGGTCAGGGGACACTGTGGCCCTGTCCGACGATACCCCCGGACAAGGCCAACCAGGCAGGATATAACCCCAGCCATTTTGCCAAAGCACAGACCCCACACCACCAGAGGGATATCATCAGACCACCAACTTCCTACCCTGAGACAAGGCGGAGTATAGCCCACGAAGATCTCCGCCACCACACGAGCCCAAGGGGGCGCAAGGCCGGACAGGAAGATAACGTCAGTGACTCAACCCACTCAAATCAAGTATAGTTAAACATATCCTAACATGATGCAGCCCTCCTAGGGACAGCATGGGAGAGCACTAGCAAGCCAGTGACTCAGCCCCCGTAATAGGGTCAGAAACAGAGAATCCCAGTGGAGAGAGGGGAACCGACCAGGCAAAGACAAAAAGGGTGGTGCCTCACTCCAGTGCTTTGGCCGTTCACCTTCGCACCCCTGGGCCAGACTACACTCAATCATTGGACCTACCGAATAAATTATTCTTCAGTAAAGACTTAGAGATTGAGACCGAGTCTGCTTCATTCATATGGATCTGAAAACCATTCCATAAAATGTTGCTCTGCATCCAGCAGTTTGCTTAGAAATTCTAGGAACAATAAGGAGGTCTGCATCTTATGACCGTAGCATACCTGAAGGTATGTACGGCAGGACCAAATTGGAGAGATAGGTAGGAGCAAGTCCATGTAATGCTTTGTAGGTGAACAGTAAAACCTTGAAATCAGCCCTAGCCTTAACAGGTAGAGAGGCTAGCACTGGAGTAATATGATTCTAGTCAAGATTCTAGCAGCCGTATTTAGCACTGGCTGAAGTTTATTTAGTGTTTTAACCGAGTAGCCGGAGATTAGAACATTGCAGTAGTCTAATCTTAAAGTGACCAAAGCATGGATGAGCTTTTCTGCATAATTTTTTTAACAAAACGTTCAGATTTTTCGCAGTGTTATGAAGTTGGAAAAAAATGCTCTTGAAATATTTTTGATATTTTCATCAAATTAAAGATCAGTGTCCAGAGTAATGCTGAGGTCCTTCACAGTTGTATTTGGGATGACTGTACAACCAGTGAGATTAATTGTCAGATCCAACAGCAGATCTCTTTGTTTCTTGGGACCTATAACTAGCATCTCTGTTTTGTCCAACAGTTTAAAAGTAAAGAAACTGTCGCCATCCACTTCCTTAGGTCTGAAACGCAGGTTTTCAAAGTAGGCACTTTTGGGGCTTCACCAAGTTTCATCCAAATGTACAGCTGTGTGTCATCTGCATAGCATTGAAAGTCACCAAGACTAAGTGGTCCTAAAACGGAACCTTGAGGAACACTGAAATCTACCATTGATTTATTGGAGGACAAGGCCAACCAGGCAGGGGGGTCAAGGTTTGGCTTTTTAAAAAGAGGCTTTAGAGGGTCCTGTAGGCAGCTGGAAGACTTAGAGGCCATGACTATTTGTGTGAATGTGTCAAGAGATACAGGATTAAAAACCTGAGTGTCTCCATTGATTAGAGCTCCTGGCAGTTCTGTGCAGACTCAGGACAACTGAGTTTTGGAGAAATATACATATTCAAAAGAGGAGTCTAATTTGCTTTCTGATTATCATGATCTCATCTTCGAAGAAGTTCATGAATTCATCACTGCTGAAGTGAAGGCCATCCTCACTTGGGGAATGCTGCTTTTTACTTAGCTTTGCGACAGTATCAAAAATAAATTTTGGATTGTTTTTAAATCTCCTCAATCAGGTTGGAAAAGTAGGCTGATCAAACAGCAATGAGGGATTTTCGATATTGCACGGTATTGTCTTTCCAAGCTAGTCGAAAGGCTTCCAATTTGGTGGAGCGTCATTTCCGTTCCAGTTTTCTGTAGGCTTGTTTCAGGGCTCTGGTATTTTCAGTATACCTGGCATCTAGTTTCTTGTGACAAATGTTTTTATCAGTGTGACTGCATCTAGAGTATTACGCAAAGTTAAGTTTAGACCCTGATACTCCGACTTCCTTGGGTAGTTGGAAGTAGTCTGGAAGGGCATCTTGGAATCTTTGCGATGTCCAAGAATTTATAACACACTTCTTGATAATCCTTGGTTGGGGTCTGAGAGAATTTTTTGTTGTGATTGCAAACGTAATAAAATGGTGGTGCAATGTCCCGGATTATGAGGAAAAACATTTAGATCCACAACATCCACAGAACATAACTAGATCCAGGGTATGACTTAGACAATGCGTAGGTCCTGAGACATGTTGGATGAAACCCATTGAGTTGATGATGGCTCCGAAAGTCTATGGACTTCTCCATATGAATATTGAAGTCACCAAACATTAGAATTTTATCTGCCACGAGGTCCGATAGGAGTCCAGGGAACTTAGTGAGGAACACTGTACATGGCCCAGGAGGCCTGTAAACAATAGCTG
Source organism: Brachymystax lenok tsinlingensis (assembly GCA_030435695.1). Lineage (NCBI taxonomy): Eukaryota > Metazoa > Chordata > Actinopteri > Salmoniformes > Salmonidae > Brachymystax > Brachymystax lenok. Next base: position 6,842,486 of record CM059813.1, read on the forward strand.
TAAAAAGTGATTGATTAGGCTGCATAGATTTCATGACTAGAACCTCAAAAGACGAAAACAGTATTTTTCTTTTAACACTACTAGGTTCCAGTTCACATTTTTTATGTCACATGCACAAGTACAGTGAAATGCTTTTCTTGCAAACTCAAACCCCAGCAATGCAGTAATCAATAACAATGTGTTAATTGAAGAAAAAAACACACAAGAATTAAGAAGAAATATGTATTTACTGATGGCAAGCTGTTTCATCCTTTCCTACACTTACATTGACCTTGCCTAACGATTGCGTCTAAAGCAGGACTTGCAACTCGGCTATCCTCAACTTAAGGCAATAGTTCTCCTGTATATTATGAGTACAGCGACTGCAAAGAGAAGGCATTATGTTACTTAGCTTTTTTGCCTGGAGGACGTCCTGCAGATCCATGCCAGATAAAGGGTATGGGGTTGAAAAAGTTTAGTGAAAAAAGTTGAGTGAGGACAAAACTAAGACAATAGTAAACTTGTTAAATACAGAGTTTTATTAAAACTGTTATTGAAAGTAAAAAAAAGAGAAAGTTTGGCAGGTAGCCAAGTAGCAACAAAAAGACAACGTGGAAGAGTGTTACCACCTATCAGCATGGCATTGTAAACCCTCTTTGATATAAAGTACCCTATTTAGGGGACCTGCTTGTTTCTTGTACTAGTTCCGACCGACATTTTTGCTTATAAATCGATCTGTAGACAACGTAAGTCGAAATGGCTGAATGCATTGAGCGGTAGAGCCGATTGTCATGGACACAGGAGTATGTCTTGTTTGCCTGTGTGAAGCAGGATGTGAAATCCGACACCACTTGAAGCTGGGATGTCCCTCCTACCATTTAATTCACTCCTCCGACTGTCCATCAACTCCAGGCTGAACACTATGTCACAGCCAATACCAATGCATATGCCTGGAATCCTTACATCGTAGCGCCTAAGGTGAAAGAGTGGTTTCGTAACTTTAGCACATTCAGAGATCGGTATATAGCCACTAATATAAAATAGTTCAGAGATTTTTTACAAAAATATGCAAATTTTCTCTAAAACTAAATATACAAATATGTATTTCACAGCTATAAGGTAGGTGAAATCTATTAATTAGTCATGTTGTAATGTAATTTCATGTCTTTTTCATAAATTTTTGTTGAATAGGAATTATATTATATTTGCCTAGTAAAATTAAGTTTACATAAAAATATAATAAATACTACAAATATAAATTATAAAATATTTGTATCGTATTTGTACTGTGTTCTGTCCTCAGCAATTTATAAGGGGGGCACAATTGTTTTCACGCTTCCACTTACTTTTGCCAGAAAAGCATCATAATCTAGTGGATTATTTTAAATTTTAACTTGTTTTCTAGATGGTCTGTATATATATAAATAAATGGTATAATTGTGTGATATGATAGCATTTTGCAAACTCACTCCCCCATCGCCCCAAGACGAATGGTTTTGACCACTAAAGTTTTACTTCACTACACGTTCCACTACTTTGATTGGTGTAACTTTAGCTAGAAAACACAAGTGTCTATCCACATAACGAAAATGCACGCGCAAAATAAAATTCAAGGAACTTATAGTTGTCATTTGCGTTGTGCATGATCACGAGCAAAGTCATTAACGCCTGCAGGCTACAAGGAAGGAGATACCCTGGGTGCATCCCAATTATCACTCCAAGTGTACACTTGCTCACTACTTCCAACTAATCTTAAAACATAGGAGGCATAGGCTAGAGCAGGGTTTCCCAAACATTTGTTTTTTACCCTAGCACTTCATAGCGGATTTAAATAATCAAACCTTAATGATGAGTTGGTTATTTGAATCAACTGCGTAGTCCTAGGTCCAAGACTGGGCTAGAGGGAGTGGGCTAGAGTGGGCTCTCTAGCCCAGAACCCTGGGCTAGAGGGAGTTTCCACCATTAATATTTCTTATACCAGTAATTTCCTTTCAAATCAGGGAAGGGAAATGCCCTTGCTAACACATAACTATAAAATCTAAAGGGCACACTTGCCACAAAAGACTATGATAGGCTTTCAAAACACGAAAGAAGATGCTAGATGCAACAATCCATTCCACTGTTGTCGCAAAAGTTACAATGTATAAGATAAAGGACAGGTGTGTCAAAGTCATTCCATGGATGGACGAGTTTTCTGCTTATTGTTATTTCCTTTCAAGTTGTGTCCAAATAACAACTAGACAACCAGGTGAGTGGAGTTCCTAACTGATCAGTGACCTTAATTCATCAATCAAGTAGAAGGGGGGAGTGATAACCTGCAGACACTCAACCCTCCTCCCTCCTCCCCCTGACACTTGGCCCTCGACCCTCCTGACACTCGGCCCTCCACCTGCAGACACTCGGCTCTCCACCTGCAGACACTCGGCCCTCCTGACACTCGGCCCTCTTGACACTCGGCCCTCCTGACACGCGGCCCTCCTGGCACTCGGCCCTCCTGACACTCTGCCCTCCACCTGCAGCACTCTGCCCTCCACCTGCAGCACTCTGCCCTCCACCTGCAGACACTCGGCCCTCCACCTGTGATACTCGGCCCTCCTGACACAGAAAAACAGCATTGCTCCTGACCTGATTAGAATACCCCTGCTCTAGGTTTAATAAACTGTTTGTCATTATTGATGAGAAAGAACATTGTTTCAGTTTTGACTGCCATGTCAGGACTCTGTGTGTGTTTGTTTACGTGTGTGTGTGTGTGATTTTTCCTAACCACCGTGCTTTTACACCTGCATTGCTTGCTGTTTGGGGTTTTAGGCTGGGTTTCTGTACAGCACTCTGTGACATCAGCTGATGTAAGAAGGGCTTTATAAATAAATTTGATTGATTGATTTGATTGATTCTGAGGACATCAAGAAATAGGTAAACAAATATACCGCTTATCTACTTATAACACCTTGGTTCAATGACTGTGTGTGTCTGTGTGTGTCTTCTCCATTTTAAGACTTCAAACAGTCTCGCCTTGAATCACTCTCTTCCTGAGAATTTCCATGTTCAAGAAATGTATATCCCCCTCTCTTGACAACCGTAGAAAAACACTGCACTGGAAAAGGAAGGAAAAAGCTAAGTTTACGACATCTAAGTTCAATTCTAATGACAGTGCCAATCTCCGGGCTTTAACTTTATAGCCGACCACAAAGGGTATCAGTTCTGTGCTACCAAGCTGCTATTGGCAATCCTTTCTGCGTCTCAAACAGCACCCTGTGCCCTCTATAGTCAACTACTTTGGACCAGTGCCCATAGGGAAACCCGTAGGGAAACCCATAGGGCTCTGGTCCAAAGTAGGGTGCTGTAGAGGGAATAGGTTACCATTTGGGAGGCATCCTACAGTCTTTCAATCCAGTGTTTCTGGGGACTAAAAACCTGATTGATCCTGTAACTCTGAGGGCTTTATTTAAAAGGGTTTGGGGGGGGGTGTTGAGCTTTATCTCTGGACCGTGTAATAGAAGATGAAGAATTTCACTGGTTCGATACTCTGAGATACTCTTCTTTTCTCTCCCTGTCCTTTGTCCCCTTTCATCCAGGGCAGCCAGACTGAGTTAGTGATCCCACAGTAGGGTCTGCATCCCAAACGGAACCTTATATAGTGAACATTTGACCAGGGCCCACATGACTCTTGTCAAAAGTAATTCACTATGGAATAGGGTGCCATTTTTGGACATAAGCTAGTTTAAAGGTTTTTCTACCTTTTTCAACTATGGAAAAGTTTGCCGTAGATGTAAAATTACCCCCTCTAAGGTTATTCCCTGAATATCCATTTCTCAAATCCTATGCTGTGAAGAGACAAAACTAGTGACCCTATTGAGTGCGAACCGTTTCTCTTGTTTTAGAAGCAGAAATTGCTATTTCGTTCTTATACTGGGTGCGTTTTTAAAAATAAAGTACGGCAACAGCTTTTGATTTTTGGAGTCTTTACTTAAGTTTCAGGCATATTATCCTATGCATTCATTCCAACACTTCTTCCTCAGATTGAACAGAAATGTTTTCAATTTTTGGTGAACTTCTTCAGGATAGGGTCTAGTTTCCTAAATTTCCGTCTGACTGACGTGCCCAAAGTAAACTGCCTGTTACTCATGCCCAGAAGCCAGGATATGCATATTGGTAGCATTGGAAACTTTGACGTTTCTAAAACTGTTACAATAATGTCTGTGACTATAACATAATTGACATGGCAGGCGGAAATCTAAAGGTCCCAGGCTCTTCCAATGGAAACCTATTGCTCCTATGTAAATTCCGGCTCCCAGATTGCAATTCTTATAGCTTCCACTAGATGTCAATAGGCTTGTTTCTTGAAAAACAAGGAAGAATTTGGAGTTTTGGTGAACAGATCATCGGAAGAATATCAGTCTTTCGGCGTGCGTGGAAGAGGGTGCGTTTAAACATTTTCCTTTCCTATTCAACAGACTACTTTCCGTACGAAAAGTTATAGTTTATTTACATTTTAGGGTACCTGAGGATTAAAAAGAAACGTTGTTTGACTTGTTTGGACGAAGTTTAGTGGTAGCTTTTTTGGATTCCTTTGTCTGCATGTTGAACGAGTGGATTACTGAAATCGATGGCCCCAACTAAACCTACTTTTTGGGATATAAAGAACGATTGTATCTAACAAAACGACAATTCATCTTGTAGCTCGGGCCCTTGGGATTGCAAACAGAGGAGATTTTCAAAAGTATGTGATTTATTTTATCACTATTTGTGATTTTGTGATGACTGTGCTGGTTGAAAAATATGTTGATGTGGGGCACTATCCTCAGACAATCGCATGGTATGCTTTCGCTGTAAAGCCTATTGTAAATCGGACAACGTGGTTAGATTAAACATTCATCAATATACAAGTGTTGAATAGTCATCAAAAGTTCTGATTCTTGGCAATATCACAGCGTTGTCAGATTTCAAAAAGGCTTCACGGCGAAAGCACAACATTTTATTGTTTGAGGATAGCACCCAACATATTTTCTACATTAGCATAAATTCATATCCAGCGCGGATCTCACAAAACCAATATCACAGCTAAAATGAATATCTTACCTTTCGAAGAACTTCTGCTGAGGGCTTTCCAAGTGTCCAACCAAGACATCCAATGGTTCTTTTGTCAGAAAAAGTCATTTATTATATCCATAAATCTCTGTTTGGTTGGCGCGTTATGATCAGAAAATCCAACGGCGAATCGCCCATTTCACCGTGAAGAGAACGCGTTCAAATATACCTATACATTTTTCGTAAACAAATCATAGATAATTTATAATGCATCCTTAGCTATCCTTTTATGAATATTAGCGATAATATTTCACTCGGATGGTAACCTAAACGTTATGAAAGGAAAATACAGTGGGCCGCGCATACGGTCTCGCGCCCGTACAATCTTGTTGACATCTGAGCTACCTTGACTATTTCCTGTTCCAATCCGTTCTGCTCAGGTCTATCGCTTCCAGGCTTTGTATAAAGACTGATGACATCTAGTGGAAGCCATAGGTACTGCAGTCTCAGTCCTAGGTAAAATACAAATGAATAGGCACAATGGAGAAGAAGGTCATTTACAAAAAAACTGCAAATCCGAATGGATTTTCCTCAGATTGTTGCCTGCTATATCAGTTCTGTTATACTCACATACATTATTTTAACACTTGTAGAAACTTCAGAGTGTTTCCTATCCAATAGTACTAATTATGTGCATATCCTATTTTCTGGGCCTGAGTGGCAGGCATTTTATTTTTCGGCACGCCAGACTCTCCAAAACCGTCACCTATGCTTTTAAATGATATAAAACACTTGTATGTTCATGAATGTTTAATATTACGATCATTTATTTGAATTGCGCACCCTCCAATTTCACCAGATGTTGTCGCATTTGGTCCCGCTAGTGGGACACCTAGCCTTAAGTATTAAACCATTATGAATTAATTACTGAATTGTAAGTTACGAACAACTCTTATTTACAATGATGGCCTACCCCGACCAAACCCTAACCAAGAAGACGATGGGCCAATTGTGAGGCGCCCTATGGGACCCCCAATCACGTCCGGAGGCCAACCTACCTGTTCTTTAGGGTCTCATTAGATACTGTTGTAATGGCCTCACCCCCACGCTTTAAAGTGGTGACTCTTACTAATTAATGGAAGAATGAGTTAGAATGTATCGCCTCAGAATTTGTTTGTTTAAAAGTCTATAAACATTAATCTTATCTATGTAAAATGTATTAGAGGTTGGACCGCTAGCGGTCCACTTACGACAACATCCGATGAAATGCAGAACGCCAAATTCAAATTACAAAAATAGTAATATTAAACATTCATGAAAATACAAGTGTTGTACATCATTCAAAAGCTACAAAAAGGCTTTATGGCGAAAGCAGAACATTCAACTATCTGAGGACAGCGCGCCCACAACAGCGTATTATTCAAACCAGCACAGGCGTTACAAAAAAAAATATAGCGATAAAATAAATCACTTACCTTTGACGATCTTTCTCTGTTTGCAATTACAAGGGTCCCAGGAACACAAAGAATGGTTGTTTTGTTCGATAAAGTCCTTCTTTATATCCCAAAAAGTCAGTTGGCGCCATGGAGTTCTGTAATCCAGTCGTTCAACATGCAGACAAAGAAATACCAAAAGTACTGGTAAAGTTCGTCCAAACAAGTCAAACGATGTTTCTAATTAATCCCCACGTTGTCAAATATCTAAATAAATGATAATATTTCAGACGCAGAATAGTCTGTTCAAAAGGGAAGAAAAATAACGAAGAGCACGCACACAGTCACTCGCGCAAAACAGTAGTGTCCGTTTCAACAGCCACTTGGAAGATCTTCTATTTCTTGTTAATTTTTCAAAAAACAAGCCTGAAACCATGTCTTAAGACTTTTGACATCTAGTGGAAGCCATAGGAACTGTAATCTGGGAGATAATTCCCTCTATAGACAATAGCAAGTGAATGAAAAAACTGTGACATAAAAAAAAACTAAATTTTCCGAACGGATTTTCCTCGGGTTTGCACCTGCCATATCGCCTGCCATTATATGCCTATCCTAGCTTCTGGGCCTGAGTAACAGGCAGTTTACTTTGGGCACGTCAGACTCTCCGTACTTCCGAACACTGCCCCCTAGCCCATAGAGGTTAAGTATGTTGTGTGTGTGCTAGCTGCATGTATGAGACTGTTTAGTGCATTTTATGGATAGATTACAGAAACCGTTCTATACGTTTGTTTACTTCAGAGAGATATTCTGGAACATCACCACATTATACATGTTAGATATGAGGGTATCACCTGGAATAACCCACCACTACTCCCACCATTTTACTCTAACCGGATTTGAGATTGTCATTGGATTTGTTTCTTCTTTTCGATAGCAGTATGTTATGTTGTTGTGCTGATACATATTTTTACAGTGATCTATGACTCATAAACTGTTTCCGGATTCTTGATAGAGCCATTATCCGTTGATATGATTGTATTTGCTGGGTCTGCATTCCAAATGGCACCGTATTCCCTATATAGTGCACTATTTTTGACCAAAGACCTAAGAGCCCTTGTCAGAAGTAGCACATTATGTGTGTATAGGGAATAGGGTGTCATATGGGAGGTAGCCTGGCTGTGATGTTTAGATTTTTTTTTGTCTATAAAACACATATTAATTGGTTTTTGCAATCTGCTCATCTCAGGTCACATTGTAGAATAACAGTGAACACATCAACACTATGAAATAACACATGGAATCATGTAGTAACTAAACAAGTGTTAAACAAATCAAAATATATTTTATATTTTAGATTCTTCAAAGTAGCCACCCTTTGCCTTGATGACAGCTTTGCCCACTCTTGGCATTCTCTCAACCAGCTTCATGAGGTAGTCACCTAGAATGCATTTCAAATAACACTTGTGTCTTGTTAAAAGTTAATTAGTGTAATTTCTATCCTTCTTAAGCCAATCAATACAACTGACAAGGTGGGGTGGTATACAGAAGAGAAACATAAAGGTCAGTCAAAACGGAAAAGGTAAAGAACTTTGAAACTTTCTTCATGTGTATTCGCAAAAACTATCAAGCGCTATGATGAAACAGGCTCTCATAAAGACCACCACAAGAAAGGAAGATCAAGAGTTACCTCTGCTGCAGAGGATAAGTTCATTAGAGTTAACTGCACCTCAGATTGCAGCCCAAATAAATGCTTCACAGAGTTCAAGTAACAGACACATCTCAAAATCAGACTGCGTAAATCAGGCTTTCATGGTCGTGTTGCTTCAAAGAAACCACTACTAAAGGAAACCAATAAGGAAAAAAGACTTGCTTGGGCCAAGAAACACAAGCGATGGACATTAGACTGGTGGAAATATGTCCTTTGTGCTGATGAGTCCAAATTTGAGATTTTTGGTTCCAACCGCCGTGCCTTTGTGAGACACAGAGTAGGTGAGCAGATGATCTCCGCATGTGTGGTTCCCACCATGAAGCATGGATGAGGAGATTTGATGGTGTGGGAGTGCTTTGCTGGTGACACTGTCAGTGATTTATTAAGAATTCAATGCACACTTAACCAGCATGGCTACCACAGCATTCTACAGAAATACGCCATCCCATCTGGTTTGCGCTTAGTGGGACTATAACTTGTTTTTCAACAGGACAATGACCCAAAACACACCTCCAGGCTGTGTAAGGTCTATTTGACCAAGAAGGAGAGTGATGGAGTGCTGCATCAGATGACCTGCCCTCCACAATCACCTGACCTCAACCCAATTGAGATGGTTTGGGATGAGTTGGACCGCAGAGTGAAGGAAAAGCAGCTAACAAGTGCTCAGCGTATGTGGGAACTCCTTCAAGGCTGTTGGAAAATTATTCCTTATAAAGCTGGTTGAGAGAATGCCAAGAGTGTGCAAAGCTGTCAAGGCAAAGAGTGGCTACTTTGAAGAGTCTAAGGTCTAGCGCCCAAATGATCTTAGGGATCATTGGGGCGCTAGCGCCCCATTCTCGACACTACCTAGTGAAATTCCTGACACTACCAGGGGGAAATGTAAGGCACGAAATTCAAAATCCAAAAGTTGAATTATTAAACATTCATCAATATACAAGTGTTGCATAGTCATCAAAAGCTCTGATTCTTGGCAATATCACAGCGTTGTCAGATTTAAAAAGGCTTTACGGCGAAAGCACAACATTTGATTGTTTGAGGATAGCACCTCTCATATTTACTAATTATGTGCATATCCTAGTTTCTGGGCCTGAGTGGCAGGCATTACTTTGGGCCCGCCAGACTCTCCAAAGCCGACACCTTGGCTGCCGCTCCCTAAGAAGTTTGGTTACTACATCAAATCAAATTGTATTGGTCACATACACATGTTTAGCTGATGTTATTGCGGGTGTGCGAAATGCTTGTGTTTCTAGCTCCAACAGTGCAGTAATATCTAACAATTAACATCTAACAATTTCACAACAATACACACAGTACACACAAATCTAAAGTGAAGGAATGCATTTAAGAATATATAAATATTTAGACGAGCAGTCAGAGAGTGGCATAGACTAAGATACATTAGAATAGATTAGAATACAGTATATACATATGAGATGAATAATTCAAAATATGTAAAAATGATTAAAGTGACTAGAGTTCCATTATTAAAGTGGCAATTGATTTCAAGTCTATGTACAGTTTAAGTCGGGAAGTTTACATACACCTCAGGCAAATACATTTAAACTCAGTTCTTCACAATTCCTAATATTTAATCCGTCTTAGGTCATTTAGGATCCCCACTTCATTTGAAGAATGTGAAATGTCAGAATAATAGTAGAGAATGATTCATTTCAGCTTTTATTTCTTTCATCACATTCCCAGGGGGTCAGAAGTTTACATACACTCAATTAGTATTTGGTAGCATTGCCTTCAAATTGTTTAACTTTGGTCAAATGTTTCGGGTAGCCTTCCACAAAATTCCCACAATAAGTTGGGTGAATTTTGGCCCATTCCTCCTGACAGAGCTTGTGTAACTGAATCAGGTGTGTAGGCCTCCTTTCTCGCACACTCTTTTTCAGTTCTGTCCACACATTTCCTATAGGATTGAGGTCAGGGCTTTGTGATGGCCACTCCAATAGCTTGACTTTGTTGTCCTTAAACCATTTTCCCACACCTTTGGAAGTATGCTTGGGGTCATTGTCCATTTGGAACACCCATTTGCGACCAAGCTTTAACTTCCTGACTGATGTCTTGAGATGTTTCTTCAATATATCCACAGCATTTTCACGATGCCATCTATTTTGTGAAGTGCACCAGTCCCTTGTGTAGCAAAGCAGCCCCACAACATGATGCTGCCAGCCCAGTGCTTCACGGTTGGGATCGTGTTCTTCGGCTTGCAAGCCTACCCATTTTTCTGAAAGGCCACTCAGCAAGGAAGAAGCCACCGCTCTAAAACCGTCATGAAAAAGCCAGACTACGGTTTGTAACTTCAGATGGGGACAAAGATCTGACTTTTTGGAGAAAAGTCCTCTGGTCTGATGAAACAAAAATATTACTGTTTGGCCATAATGACCATCGTTATGTTTGGAAGGTTATGTCGATATATGACTTGTTTTACTGTGGACATAGATACTTTTGTACCTGTTTCCTCCAGCATCTTCACAAGGTCCTTTGCTGTTGTTCTGGGATTGATTTGCACTTTTTGCACCAAAGTACATTCATCTCTAGGAGACAGAACGCGTCTCCTTCCTAGCGGTATGACGGCTGCATGGTCCCATGGTGTTTATACTTGCGTACTATTGTTTGTACAGATGAATTTGGTACCTTCAGGTGTTTGGAAATTGCTCCCAAGGATGAACCAGACTTGTGGTCTACAATTCTTTTGTCTTGGCTGATTTATTTTTGGTTTTCCCATGATGTCAAGCAAAGAGGAACTGAGTTTGAAGGTAGGCCTTGAAATACATCCACAGGTACACCTCCAATTGACTCAAATGTTGTCAATTAGCAGAAGCTGCTAAAGCAATTACATAATTTTCTGGAATTTTCCAAGCTGTTTAAAGGCACAGTCAACTTAATGTATGTAAACTTCTGACCCACTGGAATTATGATACAGCTGTGAAAAAGTTATCTTTAAGTCGGAAAATTGGACCTCTAGAAAAAGGCCCGAGTTCCCGAGTTGGAATTCCGAGTTGGATGAACATTAAACACTAACAGTATTCTTTCCAAGTTCCCAGTTGCCTTGAACTCGCTGATGTCGGAAATTTTGGATGTCCCAGTTCTTTCGTACGCAGCATTAATACTCAGAGGGAGAGGGCAGGGTATTCCCTTTGAGTCAGGAAAGACCCGTGAATGCGTTGTCTGCAGCATTCGATCACATGACAGCTTGATCATCTGTTCAATTTCACTTAACGGCATGTCAACTGAGCCAGGATTGGGAAGAGGGTCCCAAAGTGCTCGTACAATCGTTAGAGTTGAGCAGTCATCACTAGTGTGGGTCACTTACTGATGCAGTTTTCCATTCTTTTCTTTTCATTACACAGAAATTATACCAAGTCTGTTTTAAAAAAAAAAATTATCGATTGTGAACGACAACCGTTCCTCTCTCAATGCGGAAAATCTTTACAATACTCCTCCTCGATAACCACCAAGCTTCGGTGTGAAATAGAACATTGTCATACTCTGATCCCATATCTCCTTGTAGTTTTTTGAACAGGCGTGCGCACAGTGGATGTGGTTTGATGTAGTTTACAATCAAAGTTAACTGCTGCAGTATGTCTCTGAGTTCTGTGCTCAGCTCTTTTGCCGGCAGTTACTCTCAGTGTATCATACAATGCGTCCATATGGCAGAGGGAGAGACATTCATAACTAGAGTGCAGAGGCCAGCCTGCCGTCCCGTCATAGATGGAGCCCCATCTGTGCAAAAGCCAACCGTTCTATCCCATGGAATCTGTTTTTAGTCAATATAGCACACTGAACATCCCCTACTCCGTTTCGTGCTCGGGAATCGTGAGACAGAACAATATGTCCTTGTGAATAGCATCCCCGACATGTGTAGTGAACAAATTTAATGCACTGGCATCTCGGCCCTCACAGCTAACGGCCATTTGGAGAGCATCAACTGGGGAGTTTGAGTAATTTAGTCTGAGCATCAATTCTTAGTTGAACAGTGTTATCTGACATAAGTATTGATGTGAGTTTCTGTGACTCTGCCTCCCTACACATTGTAATATCAAATTATTGTTGAATTTTAGATTTGAATAATTTTCATTTACATTTTTAACATTACAATGATTTTGAGATACAAGGACAATTTTATAATATATTGTACCAGTCAAAAGTTTGGACACACCTACTCAGTTTTTCTATATTATTTTTACTATTTTCTACATTGTGGAATAATAGCAAAGACATCAAAATTATGAAATAACACATATGGAATCATGTAGTAATCAAAAAAGTGTTAATCAAATCCAAAATATTCTATATTTAAAGATTCTTTAAAGCAGCCACCCTTTGCCTTGATGACAGCTTTGCACACTCTAGGCATGAGAAAACAAAAAGATAACTACTTGACACATTGGAAAGAATTAACAAAAAAACAGAGAAAACTAGAATGTTATTTGGCGCTAAACAGAGAGTACACAGTGGCAGAATACCTGATCACTGTGACTGACCAAAACTTAAGGAAAGCTTTGACTATGTACAGACTCAGTGAGCATAGCCTTGCTATTGAGAAAGGCCGCCGTAGGCAGACCTGGCTCTCAAGACTAGACAGGCTATGTGCACACTGCCCACAAAATGAGGTGGCAACTGAGTTACACTTCCTAACTTCCTGTCAAATGTATGACCATATTAGAGACACACATTTCCCTCAGATTACACAGACCCCCAAAGAATTCAAAAACAAACCCAATTTTGATAAACCCCCAAATTTACTGGGTGAAATACCACAGTGTGCCATCACAGCAGCAATATTTGTGACCTGTTGCCACAAGAAAAGGGCAACCAGTGAAGAACAAACACCATTGTAAATACAACCCATATTTTGCTTACAGTATTTATCTTACCTTTCTGTACTTTAACTATTTGCACATAATATGACATTTGAAATATCTTTATTTTGGAACTTTTGTGAGTGTAATGTTTACTATACATTTTTATTGTTTATTTCATTTTTGTTTATGAGTGAGCATTGACAGGGAGAGACAGAGAGGCAGAGTGAGCATTGACAGGGAGAGACAGAGAGACAGAGTGAGCATTGACAGGGAGAGACAGAGAGGCAGAGTGAGCATTGACAGGGAGAGACAGAGAGGCAGAGTGAGCATTGACAGGGAGAGACCGAGAGGCAGAGTGAGCATTGACAGGGAGAGACAGAGAGGCAGAGTGAGCATTGACAGGGAGAGACAGAGAGGCGGAGTGAGCATTGACAGGGAGAGACAGAGAGACAGAGTGAGCATTGACAGGGAGAGACAGAGAGGCGGAGTGAGCATTGACAGGGAGAGACAGAGAGGCAGAGTGAGCATTGACAGGGAGAGACAGAGAGGCAGAGTGAGCATTGACAGGGAGAGACAGAGAGGCAGAGTGAGCATTGACAGGGAGAGACAGAGAGGCAGAGTGAGCATTGACAGGGAGAGACAGAGAGGCAGAGTGAGCATTGACAGGGAGAGACAGAGAGGCAGAGTGAGCATTGACAGGGAGAGACAGAGAGGCAGAGTGAGCATTGACAGGGAGAGACAGAGAGGCAGAGTGAGCATTGACAGGGAGAGACAGAGAGACAGAGTGAGCATTGACAGGGAGAGACAGAGAGGCAGAGTGAGCATTGACAGGGAGAGACAGAGAGACAGAGTGAGCATTGACAGGGAGAGACAGAGAGGCAGAGTGAGCATTGACAGGGAGAGACAGAGAGACGGAGTGAGCATTGACAGGGAGAGACAGAGAGACAGAGTGAGCATTGACAGGGAGAAACACAGAGAGTCATCCATACTGACACACGACAGGAGAGAGTTGGGAGGTCAAACACAACACGCTTGGCACAACATTGGTGACTGTTGCTCATGTGAGCCGACACTACTGGAAACAAAACGGGGCAGATATATGGATGGAAAAAACAAGACGGATGAAAGGAAGGATGATGTGATATAAATACTCTACTTCAAATCATTGTCAGCGTCGGTGTCTGTCTGCATCTGTCTGCAAATCTGCGTCTGTCTATATTGCAATGAAGTTAAAATTCCTTGACATCCTGTGAAAATCTCGTACAACATGTTCCCTTTTTCTGAACACAGGGAATGATATACTGTAGGTCAAACAGATTGAATGATGTTATGCAGGTCCGCGTCCCAAATAGTGCCCTATGGGCCCTGGTCGACAGTAGTGCACTAAATAAGTAATAGGGTGCCTTTTGGGACGCATCCTAGCTAGCAGAGCCAACTTCTCGTCTTGACAAGGTAAAACTGCAATATGGTTCAATAATATCACTGATGAGTTCTGTGATAGCATTGGGTTTGATGGATGAATCCTCTCTATCATTGATTGGTTTTCTCACTGCAACGCTAGGCTTGCATCCCAAATGGCACCCTATTCCCTATGTGGTGCACTCCTTTTCACAAAAATAATGTTGATATGTATATCAAATATCTTGGAACAAGATTGCATTTCTGTACTGTGAAATACCATATTTCTTTTTTACGTTGTCGGCCGACAGTTTTGCTCTCCAATTCCTTTCTCCCTGTCTCTTTCTCTCTTTCTCTCTTTCTCTCTGTCTCTCTCTCTCCTTCTCTCTGTCTCTCTCTCTCCCTTTCTCCCTCCCTCTCTCTCTCTCTCTCTCTCTCTCTCTCTCTCTCTCTCTCTCCTTCTCTCTGTCTCTCTCTCCCTCTCTCCCCTCTGTCTCTTTCTGTATCTCTCTCTTTCTCTCACCCTCTCGCTCCCTCTCTCTCTCACCACATTTCTCAGTTTTGCGTGGTGTTTTCTCCAATCCCCCTCTTTCTCTCTCTCGTTCTCTCAATTCAATTTCAATTTAATTCATGGGGATTTATTGGCATGGTAAACATATGTTTACATTACCAAAGCAAGTGAAATAGATGATAAACAGAAGTGATATAAAAAATGTACAGTAAACATTATACTAGTTCCAATAGAATAGAGACATTTCAAATGTCATATTATGGCTATGTAGTGTTGTAACGATGTGCAAATAGTTAAAGTACAAAAGGGAAAATAAATCAACCTAAATATGGGTCTTTGTTCTTCACTGGTTGTCATTTTCTTGTGGCAAAAGGTCACAAATATTGCTGCTGTGATTGCACACTGTGGTATTTCACCCAGTAGATATGGGAGTTTATCAAAATTGGATTTGTTTTAGAATTCTTTGTGTGTCTGTGAAATCTGAGGGAAATATGTGTTTCTAATATGGTCATATATATGGCATTTGGATTTGGTTAGGAAGTGCAACTCAGTTTCCACCTCATTTTGTGTGCAGTGTGTACATAGCCTGTCTTCTCTTGAGAGCCAGGTCTGCAAGGCTATGCTAACTGAATATGTACATAATCAAAGCTTTCCTTAGTTTTGGGTCAGTCACAGTGGTCAGGTATTCTGCCACTATGTACTCTCTGTTTAGGGCCAAAATGCGTTCTAGTTTGCTCTGTTTTTTTGTAAATTCTTTCCAATGTGTAATAATTATCTTTTCGTTTTCTCATGATTTGATTGAGTCTTATTGTGCTTGTGAACAGAGACCCAGGACCAGCTTGCTTAGGGGGCTCTTCTCCATGTTCATCTCTTTGTAGGTGATGGCATTGTTATGGAAGGTTTGGTAATCACTTCCTTTTATGACCAGAGAATGTGAACATTATGTGCATTACAGTCAATCAGGAATGAAAGTGAGGGAAGGAGGGAGAAGGGAGGTGAAGTGGAGATTGAGAGACAGAGAAAGAGCCTGTGAGAGAGAATAAGAGAGAGTGACTGAGGGATAGAAAGAGAGAGACAGAGGAAGAGAGACAGACAGAGAGAGAGAGAGAGAGAACGATACCTACCTCGGCCTAAACATCAGCCCCACAGGTAACTTCCACAAAGCTGTGAACGATCTGAGAGAGCCGTCAAGAAGGGTCATATTTGCTATCAAAAAGATAGCATATATGACCCTGGCCATCCCCTGTTACTTCATGGCATGGCCAGCCTGCCTCTCCCCTCACCCCCTGATCCCCTGTTGCTTCATAGCATGGCCAGCCTGCCTCTCATCTGATCCCTGATCCCCTGATCCCCTGTTGCTTCATGGCATGGCCATCCTGCCTCTCCCTCATCCGCTGATCCCCTGTTACTTTATGGCATGGCCATCCTGCCTCTCCCTCATCCGCTGATCCCCTGTTACTTTATGGCATGGCCATCCTGCCTCTCCCCTCATCCCCTGATCCCCTGTTACTTCATGCCATGGCCATCTTGCCTCTCCCCTCATCCCCTGATCCCCTGTTACTACATTGCTAGGCCAGCCTGCCTCTTCCCTGAACCCCTCTGTTCCCCCTGGCACATGA
This sequence comes from Brachymystax lenok tsinlingensis, assembly GCA_030435695.1. NCBI lineage: Eukaryota > Metazoa > Chordata > Actinopteri > Salmoniformes > Salmonidae > Brachymystax > Brachymystax lenok. The sequence continues at coordinate 6,858,976 of CM059813.1, forward strand.
TCTGGGGCTGGAGAAATCAGGTCTTTGGGTCAAAGACACACATTGACTGCTACCAACGTGCAGTAGGGTGACCTAGACAGGCCTACCTTGTAACCAGTAGGCTAGCCTAGCCAAATGTTTGTATCAGTAGATTTGTGTGCTAATAAATATTCCTAATCTGTTACAGGTTTTGAACTAAGGAAACACACGTATTGACAGCTTTATATAAAAAAAGAGGCATCTACTATATATCTGCAGTTGGGCTGAACTTCTGCATGGCCTCCCATCAAGTCATTCCAAGACTTAAAAACCAAAACAATCGTTAAGAAGTCTGAAGCAAAAATGAGCACATTTTTTGTTGTTGCTAAATCTATAGTCTGATAAAACACATTCGGCATAATTCTGCATTAGCTACATTAAAATCCAAATGATCAATTTACGTGCAGGATATTAAAACAACGTTAGCTGTGTCTGTGATTAAACCATTGATTCCTGTTTTTTTTCCTCGTGATGAAGCGAGCCTGATGAACGACATCAAGTCTAATCAATACAGAAGTTTGTTGCAACACCTAAAAACCAATCTGTTTTTTTGTTAGCCATTTGTATAATACATTGAACCCAGGGCATTAACTTAACTCTCCCTATATTCCTTCTCAACACTCAATACTCTATGCAAAACCCTATTAGTCCCAAGACCAGAGGAAACCCCGGCTTTTCATTTATCTCGTTCGTTTATCTGCAAATCAAATCAAATAATTGCAGAGAGAAAAATTACAAAATAATACAAAGATAAGTCACCAGAACAGACTACGGGAGGCGCACAGTACTACATAGAGCCATGTTTAAACGGAACTCTATTCCACATCAGATAACTGATGCAAGCAGTAAAATTAGACTGAAAAAACTGATACAAATACAACTTATGGAACGGTGGGGACTGTGAAGCAACACAAACATAGGCACATGCATACAAACACATGATAACATACACATGTACACATGGATTTTGTGTTTATAGATATGTGGTAGTAGAGTAGAGGCCTGAGGGCACACACTTAATCTATTGTGAAATCTGTTATGAATGTATAGTAATGTTTTTAAAATGTATAACTGCCTTAATTTTGCTGGACCCCAGGAAGAGTAGCTGCTTCCTTGGCAGGAACTAATGGGGATCCATAATAAACCCCAGGAAGAGTAGCTGCTGCCTTGGCAGGAACTAATAGGGATCCATAATAAACCCCAGAAAGAGTAGCTGCTGCCTTTGCAGGAACTAATGAGGATCAATAATAAACCCCAGGAAGAGTAGCTGCTGCCTTGGCAGGAACTAATAGGGATCCATAATAAACCCCAGGAAGAGTAGCTGCTGCCTTGGCAGGAACTAATAGGGATCCATAATAAACCCCAGGAAGAGTAGCTGCTGCCTTGGCAGGAACTAATAGGGATTCATAATAAACTCCAGGAAGAGTAGCTGCTGCCTTGGCAGGAACTAATGGGGATCCATAATACATTTCAAATACAAATAACACAAGGACTAAATACAAAATGAGTAGCGATAACTTGGCTTCATACACGGGGTACCGAGTCAATGTGTAGGGGTACGAGGTAATGTGTAGGGGTACGAGGTAATGTGTAGGGGTACGAGGTAATGGAGGTAGATATATACGTATAGGTAAGTGACTAGGCAAATGGATATGTAATTAACAGTAGCAGTAATGTACTGTATGTGATGAGTTCAAAGAGTTAATGCAAAAACGGTCAATGCAGATAGTTCAGGTAGCTATTTGGGTAACTATTTAACTAATTATTTAGCAGACTTGGGGCCTGTAGTCCACGATCAGCTGACTTTGAGGGAAAGATTGTTTTTCTTGCATCACACTGCCAGGTCACTGACGATCTCCCTATAGGTTGTCTCGTCATCTCCGGTGATGAGGCCTACCACCGTCGTGTCAGCAAACTTAATGATGGTGTTGGAGCCATGCTTGGCCATGCACTCATGGGTGAACAGGGAGTAAAGGAGGGGACTAAGCACGCACACCTGAGGGGCCCTTGTGTTGAGGTTCAGAATGGAAGATGTGTTGTTGCCTAACCTCACTACCTGGGGGCAGCAGGATCCAGTTGCAGAAAGTCCAGGATCCAGTTGCAGAAATAGGTGTTTATTTCCAGGGTCCTGATTTTGGTGATGAGCTTGGAGGGCACTATGGTGTTGAACGCTGAGCTGTAGTCAATTAACAACATTCTCACATAGGTGTCCCTTTTATCCAGGTGGAAGAGGGCAGTGGGGAATGCAATAGAGATTGTGTCATCTGTGGATCTGTTGGGGTTGTATATGATTTTGAGTGGGTCCAGGGTGTCTATGATGATGGTGTTGATGTGAGCCATGACCAACTTTTCAAAGCATTTCATGGCTAAAGATGTGAGTGCTATGGGAAGAAAGATATTTAGACAGGTTACCTTGGTGTTCTTGGGCACAGGTACTATGGTGGTCTGTTTGAAACATGTAGGTATTACAGACAGGAAAAGGTTGAACATTTCAATGAAGGCATATGCTCTGAGTACGCGTCCTGGTAAGCTATCTGGCCCGTTTGGCCTTGTGAATTTTACCTGTTTAAAGGTGTTTCTCAAGCGAGATCACACATTCATCCGGAACAGCTGGTGCTCTCAAGCATGGTTCAGTGTTGCTTGCCTCGAAGCCAGCATAGAAGGCATTCAGCTCATCTGGTAGGCTCGAGTCGCTGGGCAGCCCGTCGCTGCTGGGTTTCCCTTTGTAATCCATGATAGTTTGCAAGTCCAGCCACATCCGATGAGCGTCAGTGCTGGTGTAGTCCTGAGCTGGTGTAGTCCTTTAGTCCTGTATTGATGATTTGTCTGTTTGAAAGCTCGTTGGAGTCCATAGCAGGATTTTTTTATAAGCATCCGGATTAGTGTCCCGCTCCTTGAAAGCAGCAGCTCTAGCCTTTAGCTCAGTATGGATGTTTCCTGTAATCCATGGCTTCTTGTTGGGATTTGTAAGCATGGTCACTGTGGGGACGACGTCGTCGATGCACTTATTAATGAAGACGATAACTGATATGGTAAACTCCTCAACGTTATTGGATGAATCCCTGAACATATTCTAGTCCTGTAGCTTAGCATCTGCTTCATCTGACCACATTCATGCTGACCGTGTCACTGTTTGAGTTTTTGCTTGTAAGCAGGAATCAGGAAGATAGAGTTATTGTCAGATTTGCCAAAGGCATGGTAAAGGGAAAGCGTTGTCTGTGTGGGGAGTAAATGTGATCTTGAGTTGTGTCATCTCTAGTTGCTGGTAAAAATGAGGTATAACGGATATAAAATATAAAATATATTTTAATTTGTTTAACACTTTATTGGTTACTACATGATTCCATATGTGTTATTTCATAGTTTGATGCATTCACTATTATTCTGCAATGTAGAAAATAGTAAAAATAAAGAAAAACCCTTGAATGAGTAGGTGAGTCCAAACTTTTGACTGGTACTGTATACTGTCACGACTTCCGCCGAAGTCGGTTCCTCTCCTTGTTCGGGCGCCGTTCGACATCACCGGTTTTCTAGCCATCGCCGATCCACTTTTCATTTTCCATTGGTTTTGTCCTTGTTCTACACACCTGGTTTCAATCCCACAACTACATTAACCCTCTGTTCCCCCATGGTTGTTTGTGAGTGATTGTTTATTGTATTGCGGTCCGTTATTGTGGGCTTGGCATTATTTTGTTGTGTATTGTGATTATTTTGAGTAAATTGCTATTATTACTCATATCTGCTGTCCTGCGCCTGACTCCTCTACACCAGCTACACACAGACGCATTACATATACACTGAGTGTAGAAAACACAAGGAACAGCTTCCTAATATTGAGTTTGCCCTCGGAACAGCCCCAATTATTCAGGGCATTGATTCTACAAGGTGTTGAAAGCGTTCCACAGGAATGCTGGCCCATGTTGACTCCAATGCTTCCCACAGTTGTGTCAAGTTGGCTGCATGTCCTTTGTTTGGGGGACCATTCTTGATAAACACGGGAGACTGTTGAGTAATGAAATACCCATCAGCTTTGCAGTTTTTGACACTGGCACCTACTATCATATCCCATTGAAAGGCACTTAAATATTTTGTCTTACCCATTCACCCACACAATCCATGTCTCAATTGTTTCAAGGCTTAAAAATCCATCTTTAAATAAGGATCCGCCTCTTTTTTTAAATGTTTGCCTAAAATGACATACCCAAATCTTACTGCCTGTAGCTCAGGACCTGAAGCAAGTATATGCATATTCTTGATACCATTTGAAAGGAAACACTTAGAAGATTGTGGAAACATGAAATTAATGTAGGAGAATATAACACTTAATACAGATCTGGTAAAAGATAATACAAAGAAATAAACATGCGTTTGAAATGCAAGAGAAAGGCCATAATGTCTTATTCCAGCCCAGGTGTAATTTAGATTTTGGCCACTGGATGGCAGCAGTGTACATGCAAAGTTTTAGACTAATCCAATTAACCATTGCATACTGTATCTGTTCAAAATGTTGTATCAAGACTGCCCAAATGTAACTAATTGTTTTATAAATACATTTTCAAGTTCATAATTGGGCACTCTCCTCAAACAATAGCATGGTATTCTTTCACTGTAATAGCTACTGTAAATTGGACAGTGCAGTTAGATTATCAAGAATTTAAGCTTTCTGCCCATATCAGATATGTCTATGTCCTGGGAAATGTTCATGTTACTTACAACCTCATGCTAATCACATTAGAATATGTTAGCTCAACCATCCCGTGGGGTGGGGGACACCAATCCTGTAGAGGTTAACCCCCTTCATCTCCACTGATTGAAGTGGATTTATCTTCTTGGGGATGGGTGCATGAGGTGAACGTTTTGGAGAGCCTGGCGTGCCCAATGTAAAATGCCTCCCATTCAGGCCCGGAAAATAGGATATGCACATATTTGGTACCACTGGATAGGAAACACTCTGAATTTTACGAAACTGTTAACCATTTGTCTGTGAGTAAAACAGAACGGATATGGCAGGCGAAACCCCGAGGAAGTTCTGTCCTGGAAAAAGTGGTTTTCACAGAGTGCCTCATTTGGAACCCCTCCCTCATGAAAATGCCCTTATAAGGGCATATGAATGCAGTACACATCGCTTCCTTTAGATGTCAACAGTCTCGAGACAGTATGGATTTTCATTTTGGATGCTTTAGATCAGAGAAGAAGAGGAAACCAGGAAGTGTCCTTTTTATGTCAACAGTAGCCAGCGCCACGCTCCCGACAAGGCGCGCTGTGTGTTTTTTACCGTCTTTATTGATCAGTTTATATTCCCGGTCGATTTATAATAGTAAATACAAACTAAATACAAACTAAATACAAACTAAATACAAACTAAACAACTTCTTTGCTCGCTTTGAGGACAATACAGTGCCACCGACACGGCCCGCTACCAAAACCTGCGGGCTCACCTTCACCGCAGCCAATGTGAGAAAAACATTTAAATGTGTTAACCCTCGCAAGGCTGCCGGCCCAGATGGCATCCCTGGCCGTGTCCTCAGAGCATGCGCAGACCAGCTGGCTGGTGTGTTTACGGACATATTCAATCAGTCCCTATCCCAGTCTGCTGTTCCCACATGCTTCAAGAGGGCCACCATTGTTCCTGTTCCCAAGAAAGCTAAGGTGACTGAGCTAAATGACTATCGCCCGTAGCACTCACTTCCGTCATCATGAAGTGCTTTGAGAGATTAGTCAAGGATCATATCACCTCCATCCTGCCAGACACCCTGGACCCACTCCAATTTGCTTACCGTCCCAATAGGTCCACAGACGACGCAATCGCAATCACACTGCATACTGCCCTAACCCATCTGGACAAGAGGAATACTTATGTAAGAATGCTGTTCATCGACTACAGCTCAGCATTTAACACCATAGTTCCCTCCAAGCTCGTCATTAAGCTCGAGACCCTGGGTCTCGACTCCAGCCCTGTGCAACTGGGTCCTGGACTTCCTGACGGGCCGGTCCCAGGTGGTGAGGGTAGGAAACAACATCTCCACCCCGCTGATCCTCAACACTGGGGCCCCACAAGGGTGCGTTCTCAGCCCTCTCCTGTACTCCCTGTTTACCCATGACTGCGTGGCCAAGCACGCATCCAACTCAATCATCAAGTTTGCTGACGACACTACAGTGGTAGGCTTGATTACCAACAACGACGAGACGGCCTACAGAGAGGAGGTGAGGGCCTCGGAGTGTGGTGTCAGGAAAATAACCTCTCACTCAATGTCAACAAAACAAAGGAGATGATCGTGGACTTCAGGAAACAGGAGAGGGAGCACCCTCATCCACATCGAGGGGACAGTAGTGGAGAAGGTGGAAAGTTTTAAGTTCCTCGGCGTACACATCACGGACAAACTGAATTGGTCCACCCACACAGACAGCGTGGTAAAGAAGGCGCAACAGCGCCTCTTCAACCTCAGGAGGCTGAAGAAATTTGGCTTGTCACCAAAATCACTCACAAACTTTTACAGATGCACAATCGAGAGCATCCTGTCGGGCTGTATCACCGCCTGGTACGGCAACTGCTCCGCCCACAACCGTAAGGCTCTCCAGAGGGTAGTGAGGACTGCACAACGCATCACCGGGTTAAACTACCTGCCCTCCAGGACACCTACACCACCCGATGTCACAGAAAGGCCAAAAAGATCATCAAGGACAACAACCACCCGAGCCACTGCCTGTTCACCCCGCTATCATCCAGAAGGCGAGGTCAGTACAGGTGCATCAAAGCTGGGACCGAGAGACTGAAAAACAGCTTCTACCTCAAGGCCATCAGACTGTTAAACAGCCATCACTAACATTGAGTGGCTGCTGCCAACATACTGACTTAAATCTCTAGCCACTTTATACATAGGAATTGGATGTAACAAATGTATCACTAGCCACTTTAAACAATTTTGTATATAATGTTTACGTATCCGACATACTCATATCAAATGTATACACTGTACTCTAAACCATCTACTGTATCTTGCCTATGCCGCTCGGTCATCGACCCAAATCTCTAGCCACTTTAATAATTATAATTGGATGAAATAATGTATCACTAGCCACTTTAAACAATGCCATTTATATAATGTTTACATATCCTACATTACTCATCTCATATATATGTGTATATACTGTACTCCATACCATCTACTGCATCTTGCCTATGCCGGTCAGCCATCGCTCATCCATATATTTATATGTACATACTCGTATTCATTCCTTTACTCTTGTGTGTATAAGGTAGTTGTTGTGAATTTGTTAGATTACTTGTTAGATACTACTGCATGGTCGGAACTAGAAGCACAAGCATTTCGCTACACTCGCATTAACATCTGCTAACCATGTGTATGTGACAAATAAAAATTTGATTTGATTTGATTTGATATATGTAAAAGTGTTCCTAAGGATACATTTAAAACTATGTTTGATTGTTCTTGGACAAGTTTATAGGTATAAGATGAACGAGTTTGCGTCACGTTTCAATGGAGGAGTGGAAGCTGTCGTTTCTGATTATAACGCGTGAACCAAATGATTTATGGATAAAATACATTACTTTTTCTAACAAAAGAACCATGGATTGTCTTCATTGGACACTTAGGATGACCTCAGCAGAAGTTCTTCAACAGGTAATTGATTTGTTTTCGCTGTGAAATGTGTTATGTGTGTGCCGTGATGGCTAATGGATTCATGGCTATGGGAAAAATATGTGAGGTGCTACCCTCAAACAATCAAATGTGCTGCTTTCGCCGTAAAGCCTTTTTGAAATCTGACAACGCTGTGATATTGCCAAGAAACAGAGCTTTTGATGAGTATGGAACACTTGTATATTGGTGGATGTTTAATAATTCAACTTTTGGATTTTGAATTTGGCGCCTTGCATTTCACCTGGTAGTGTCGGGATTGGGGCGCTAGCGCCCCACTGATCCCCAAGAAGTTTTAACAAGTGATATCATTAAGGGATCACAGCTTTCACCTGGATTCACCTGGTCAGTCTATGTCATGGAAAGAGCAGGTGTTTTGTACACACAGTGTATATCACGTCCATGTCTTTGTTCATTCAAAACTCAGAGAAACGTAGAACATTACATTTCTTCAGGACCCATTGATTTGATAGTCTTCTGTCGAGTCCCGGGGATTAGGTCCTGGTCCACAGTAAGCAGAATGTTCCAGAGCTGCAGAATCGTTGAAGTAGAAATCTCCATCTAAATCGAGGTTAGTGATCGCTGTTCTGATGTTCAGAAGCCGATTTACATTGTAGGACATTATGGTGGAGACATTATGTACAAATAAAGTTAAAAACAGCATACAAAAAAACCCTACAAAACCTTGGTCAGGAGCCCTTAAAACGTCCGCTATCCGTCATGTCCATCCCTTTACAATGTTTTACCATTTCATTTTCAGGACAACCAGTAGAAGTAGAACACAAAACAAATTGACATAAACAGCATTCATGAGTTTTACTGACAAATATCAATAAAAAAAAAAAAGGTCAGCCAAAGCAAGAACCTGATAAAATGTATTTAATTTCTTTACGTAAATTGTTTGCTCATTGGAAAATGTATACCCAACTAGTCAGTAATATGTGGAGTTTGGAGTTTGTGACAGTAACTATGTGAGCTTATTACAGTATTACAGACACTATTTCCTGGGATTTCCTATGATCTTCTATATAGAATAACCCGTTACCTCTTCTACTATATGAGTCTATTTGTACCAACAGAGTGAAGGTGAAAAAGTGTTTTAAAATGATCGCCCTCAGCTGGTGATTTGCAGGATGTGCAATGATAGAATGAAAAGGGGGACTGTGATTGGTTACATTGCCTACAATGCAAATGTCTCTGTTTGAATTAGGCCATAACTTTAAAACTAGCAGAGATCGAAATCTGAAGCTTTGATATGCCCATAAAGTATGTTATGTTCAACAATATGTTGAACAATTAGCCAGCCAAATCAATAAAAAAAAAAATGAAAAAATTGTAGTCATGCATTTTAAATATTGATGAATTCAAGTTACAAATAAAATAATTAATACAAATAAAAATGCTACTTTTATTACAGAGCAAGTGGCAAAACTTGAACTTCAGTCAAAGATTTCCTTCATTTTGGGTCAGGTGTTCTGCCACTGTGTACTCTCTGTTTAGGGCCAACTAGAATTCTAGTTTGCTCTCTTTTTTGTAAATTCTTTCCAATGTGTCAAGTGATTATCTTTTTGTTTTCTCATGATTTGGTTGGGTCTAATTGTGTTGCTGTCCTGAGGCTCTGTGGGGTGTGTTTGTGAACAGCTTGTTTAGGGGGCTCTTCTCCAGGTTCATCTCTCCGTAGGTGATGGCTTTGTTATGGAAGGTTTGGAAATCACTTTTGATCATTAACGGGTATCTGCTCTGCATGCATTGTTTGGTGTTTTACGTTGTACACAGAGGAGTCTCAATTTGGTGTTTGTGACATTTTGTGAATTCTTGGTTGGTGAGCGTTCCCCAGACCTCCCAACCATAAAGAGCAATGGGTTCTATAACTGATTGAAGTACATTTAGCCAGATCTTAATTGGTATGTCAAATTTTATGTTCCTTTTGATGACACTTCTTGCCTTGTCTCTCAGATTGTTCACAGCTTTGTGGAAGTTATCTGTGGTGCTGATGTTGAGGCCAAGGTATGTATAGTTTTTTGTGTGCTCTAGGGCAACGATGTCTAGATGTAATTTGTATTTGTGGTCCTGGTAATTGGACCTTTTTTGGAACACCATTATTTATGTCTGCTTCTCTGTCTCTCTCTCTCTCTCTCTCTCTCTCTCTCTCTCTCTCTCTCTGTATCTCTCTCTCTCTGTCTCTCTGTCTAGTCAAACGCAGTGCCGTATATAGTGAGTAGGGTGACATATGAGACCCGAAGGAGACGACACTTCTAAGAACTGACAATCAGTCAGACCAGACTGATTGGGCCCTGACAAGACCAACAAAGGATGAGAGATGCCAACACATCCCCTCTTCCCCTCATCCTCCCTTCTCCTCTTTCCCCTCATCCCCTCATCTCCCCTTCCCCTCAACCTGTGTGACTTTCATACACAGACATGATCGAAACCAAGACATCAGGCCTCACGACTAATTTAGTGTCCCAAATGGAGTCCTATTCCCTATATAGTGCACTACTTTTGACAAGAGCTCTAAAAAAGTAGTGCGCTATGTAGGGAATAGTATGCCATTGTGAACACACACTAAAACTCGGTTCTCTGTTGAGATGAAACTTCTTTCATCTGGTTTCCTCACAGACATCAAGGACACCATCACGGACAATGACGTCTTGCTTCCAAACAAACTAAACACCTTCTTTGCCCGCTTTGAGGATAACACAGTGCCACCGACGCGGCACCGCTACCAAGGACTCTGGGCTCTCCCTCTCCTTCTCCGTGGCCTACGTGAGTAAGACAACTGCACCGCCCACAAGGCTCTCCAGAGGGCGGTGCGGTCTGAACAACGCATCACCGGGGGCAAACTACCTGCCCTCCAGGACACCTACAGCACCGATGTCACAGGAAGGCCAAAAAGATCATCAAGGACAACAACTGGGGAATTCCTGATTCTATCTGGATTATATTTGAGAGACTTCCATTTAAAGAAAACCCTCTGTTGTTCTGTTAGACAAGTAACTCTTTATCCAAATTATAGCAGGGGGTGTGAAGCCATAACACATTAGTTTTTCCAGCTGCAGAATATGATCGATAATGTCAAAAGCTGCACTGAAGTTTAACAAGACAGCCCCCACAATCATTTTATCATCAATTTCTCTCAGCCAGTCATCAGTCATTTGTGTAAGTGCTGTGCTTGTTGAGTGTCCTTTCCTATAAGCAAGCTGAAATATAAATATATATACTGTATTTAATACCATCTATTGCATCTTGCCTATGCCGCTCGGTCATCGCTCATCCATATATTTATATGTATATATTCTTATTCCATCCCTTTACTTAGATTTACGTGTATTAGGTACAGTGAGGGAAAAAAGTATTTGATCCCCTGCTGATTTTGTACGTTTGCCCACTGACAAAGAAATGATCAGTCTATAATTTTAATGGTAGGTTTATTTGAACAGTGAGAGACAGAATAACAACAAAAAAATCCAGAAAAACGCATGTGAAAAATGTTATAAATTGATTTGAATTTTAACGAGGGAAATAAGTATTTGACCTCCTCTCAATCAGAAAGATTTCTGGCTCCCAGGTGTCTTTTATACAGGTAACGAGCTGAGATTAGGAGCACACTCTTGAAGGGAGTGCTCCTAATCTCAGTTTGGTACCTGTATAAAAGACACCTGTCCACAGAAGCAATCAATCAATCAGATTCCAAACTCTCCACCGTGGCCAAGACCAAAGAGCTCTCCAAGGATGTCAGGGACAAGATTGTAGACCTACAAAAGGCTGGAATGGACTACAAGACCATCGCCAAGCAGCTTGGTGAGAAGGTGACAACAGTTGGTGCAATTATTCGCAAATGGAAGAAACACAAAAGAACTGTCAATCTCCCTCGGCCTGGGGCTCCATGCAAGATCTCACCGGCTGCACATATTTAGACGTACATGTTATTGAATAATTTCATCGAAACCGCTCGGTTGCGTCCACAAGCATTTGCGTAGCCTGGCGCTAAAATAGAACTTGGTTCTAAAATAGAACTTGGGACTTGAAACATGAACGATGTCCACATTCCAGTCCAGTTGGTTGCAGTAATGACCTTAGTTGGTTGCCAACCGCCATATAAAATCCACAGAAGAAGAAGACGACTGAACAAAGAGAGATTACTAGAAACTAACTAGGTTTCCCCTTTTATCTGTGGATTAATTGTCAGAGTAGAGAACACACAATTTTGTCTGACTCAAAATGGGTCCTATATCTACAAATATCCTGGGAAAAAAAGGACCTTGTGAATTTCAGGTAAATACCCAATGTTTATCTCCCAGGACAAATGAGCTAGCAACAGCAAGCTAGCTAAATGTCCATGAATGTTTCATGTGTTTCGACCTGTCCCCAAATTAATATACTTGGTTCAGAGTTTTGAGTTTTGATATTTCAACCTGCATGTCCGGATCACGTCTGGTGGGTATAGACAAACTCAACATGTGGACGATCGAGCATGCGGAAGGTCATGATGTAAGGTCCCTCCTTGAAAGAGAGTTATTAGAACTCTGCTAGTTTGTGATGGTACCTACTACAGGTCCCTCCTTGGCAGAGAGTTATTAGAACTCTGCTAGTTTGTGATGGTACCTACTACAGGTCCCTCCTTGGCAGAGAGTTATTATAACTCTGCTAGTTTGTGATGGTACCTACTACAGGTCCCTCCTTGGCAGAGAGTTATTAGAACTCTGCTAGTTTGTGATGGTACCTACTACAGGTCCCTCCTTGGCAGAGAGTTATTAGAACTCTGCTAGTTTGTGATGGTACCTACTACAGGTCCCTCTTTGGCAGAGAGTTGTTTGAACTGTAACGACTGAGAAAAACCCTAGACAGCTGTATTCTGGAGCTATGAGGCTAGCAGGATCTGTAGAGAACATTATCTATGTCGGTGGAACAGTCATCTGATGCCAGGCCCAGGAGAGAAGCATGTGACGCAAAGGAACATATTTTTAGAATTGTATGAATTTAAACTAGATCCATCTGTTTGGTTGATCACTCTCATGAGTCGACTGTTTCCACTGCAGTGGAGTTCTAGAGCTTTGAGGTGACATGCTGGAACGCTGGAACTTCTAAAGCATGTCACTGTGTTCCATATTCCTGCCAGAGCTTCAGTTTGAACATTCTGTAGTCAGTCTCTGCTTAGTTTGTTTATTTATTTAACCTTTATGTAACTAGGCAAGTCAGTTAAGAACAAATTCTTATTTACAATGAAGGCCTAACCCGGCCAAACCCTCCCCTAACCCGGACGACGCTGGGCCAATTGTGCACCGCCCTGTGGGACTCCCGATCACGGCTGGTTGTGATACAGCCCAGGATCGAACCAGTGTCTGTAGTGACGCCTCTAGCACTGAGATGCAGTGCCTTAGACCGCTGCACCACTCAGGAGTGGAAGGAGGAATAACTACTGGTTATAACCTTAACTCAACCCAAATATTCTAAAAAGGCTTCTCTGAGATCAAATATAAAGACACAGATTATGATTCACTCTCATGGAATTACATGGGTATTAAAATGACAAGCTCAAATTGCTCCTTCTCTCAGGACCTCTGTCTCTCTGTCTCTCTGTCTGTCTGTCTGTCTCTCTGTCTGTCTGTCTCTCTCTCTCTGCTAGATTATGACCATATCACAATCAAGGTCTCATGGCTCTGGTCTTTTATTCCTCTGTTATCTCTATTATATACTAAAAACACACTCAGAGTGAGTACACAGTGCTATACTTTTGACCAGAGCTCTATGGACATAGGGTGCCATTTGTGACTAAGCCTATGAGAAAGAAAGGGTCTCCTCATGCTTCGCTGTGCTGAGCACTCAACATTTCTGACACTTTAATTGAACTTTTTCCTTTGGAAAGGAAGAAGAGAAGACAGGAGATGGAGAGGAGAGGAGAGGAGAGGAGTTACTCACACATTGGAAAGGGGTACCTCAGGAGGGGGAGGGGGTACCTTAGGAAAATCTAAAGAGAGAGGATGGGGAGAGAGAGCACAAGAGACAGTAAGAGAGAGAGAGAGAGAGAAAGCTAGTGAGAGCGCGAGAGAGAGAAAGAAAGAGGAATTGAGAAAGGAGGGGAGAGAGAGCGAGCACGAGAGAGACAGAGATGCTAGGCTGCTTTCATGGACATAGTAAATCACTTTGTAATTTCCTCTTCATGTCTGTGTGTTGTTTGTTACGAAGGCCCTCTGCTTTGAGACGCTGAAGGCTCTCTGCTTTGAGACACTGAAGGCTCTCTGCTTTGAGACGCTGAAGGCTCTCTGCTTTGAGACACTGAAGGCTCTCTGCTTTGAGAAGCTGAAGGCTCTCTGCTTTGAGATGCTGAAGACTGTCTGCTTTTGAAACGCTGAGGGCTCTGCTTTGAGACGCTGAAGGCTCTCTGCTTTGAGATGCTGAAGGCTCTCTGCTTTGAGACGCTGAAGGCTCTCTGCTTTTGAAACGCTGAGGGCTCTCTCCTCTGAGACTCTGAAGGATCTCTGCTTTGAGACGCTGAGGGCCTTGCTTTGAGACGCTGAGGGCTCTCTGCTTTGAGACGCTGAAGGGATGTTATTTCCTCGTCTGTCCAAAATGGCACCCTGTATCCTCCATAGGGAATTATGGGCTACGGTTAAACATAAGAAATAGGGTGCCATTTTGTGCCTAGCCACACACTTCAATGTGTCCCAGGGTCCATAGGGATTAGGGAGCCATTTTGTGCCTAGCCACACACTTCAATGTGTCCCAGGGTCCATAGGGAATAGGGAGCCATTTGGGACAGATCGATGGTGTGCACAAAGCACCACTGCTAACACACACTTTCTAAGACATCAAACTAAGTGATTTTAAAAGTGTGAAGACCTTTCATGTCCAGTGTGTGTGTTTGTGTGTGTGTGTGTGTGTGTGTGTGTGTGCATGTGTGTGCCCGTGTGTGTTTGTGTGTGTGTGTGTGCGTGCGCTCGCGCGCGTGTTGCACGTGTGCGTAACACATTCCGTGGACCGTGGAGGGTTAACTCGAACAGGAGATGCCGTTGTCATAGCAACACTCATCCGTTTAGGTGTTAGTTGTGGAGCTGAAGGAAGGGGAATATCTCTTGAATCTCATTGGTGAAAGTGAATATCATTCTAATTGCTTCACACACCGGTTATGCCTGGCGCTGCTGTTTAGTTAGGAACTTCCAACCGACCAGGCCACTGTATAAATCCCCCTAGAGTCTACTGATGCACCGGTGAGTCAATCTAAGAAATATAATTTAAAAATTTAAAAAAATCACCAAAATCCATCAGTTTAAACTACAAATATCTGTTTTTTTTTTTTAATATGGACTGCGTCTCAATCCACTACCTATGTCACCATTCCACATCTGCAGTAGAAAGCTGCATAGCTACAACGCTGTTTACAACACCAGGAGACATACCACAAATCTGAATTATCACAAAAAATGTCTGTAGCATCCGCATTGGTTTGACCTACAAAACTGTGACTTATAATGAGCATGACGGTGTACGACCCCCCCCCACAAGCCCCACAGCATTTGTCTGAAGTTGGTAACGCTGACGTGGCAACTTTTGTCTGTCGTGTCCGAACTGTTTGGGCTACAAATGAATATGATCCCGCTGTAGAAAGGGGGAGGTTCTCACGAACACAATGGTGGAGGTTCTCACGAACACAACGGGGCGGCAGGTAGCCTAGTGGTTAGAGCGTTGGACTTGTAACCGGAGGGTTGCAAGTTCGAATCCCCGAGCTGACAAGGTAAAAATCTGTCGTTCTGCCCCTGAACAAGGCAGTTAACCCACTGTTCCCCGGGCGCCGAAGACGTGGATGTCGATTAAGGCAGCCCCCCGCACCTCTCTGATTCAGAAAGGTTGGGTTAAATGCGGAAGACACATTTCGGTTGAAGGCATTCGGTTGTACAACTGACTAATAATGGTGACTTTGACTTTGTGTTAAATATGTGTCAAAGAAAATCTCTGTTAAAACCTTATTCCTTGTGGTATATTTTTGGACTGTCTTTTTTTTGTTACCATTTATGAATGTGTTATTCAATTCGTTTCTATGGGCTATAGTAGTAAAGTACAAATTCAATATTTAGTCAACATTTCTTTTTTTTTACTATTTTGTTTTGATACCTAAATGGGTTCCTAAAATTATAAGTCATATAGTCATTCTATGGATGATTTAGTTATATTAAAACAATTCCATACGTCAGCTTAGAACCCCTGTATAATTATGTATCTATTAATGTTATAGATTATGTATCTGTACAAAATATTTGTCCATTAATATTATGGATTATTTTGCTGTATAAATATGTATCCTTTCATGTTAAAGATTATTTTGCTGTATAAATATGTATCCTTTAATATTATAGATTATTTTGCTGTATAAATATGTATCTATTAATATTATAGATTGATTTGCTGTATAAATATGTATCCATTAATATAATGGATTATTTTGCTGTATAAATATGTATCCATTAATATTATAGATTATTTTGCTGTATAAATATGTATCTATTAATATTATAGATTATTTTGCTGTACAAATATGTATCCTTTAATATTATAGATTATTTTGCTGTATAAATATTTATCCATTAATATAATGGATTATTTTGCTGTATGAATGTGTATCCACAAATATTATAGATTATTTTTCTGTATGAATATGTATCCATTAATATTATGGATTATTTTGCTGTATAAATATGTATCTATTAATATTATAGATTATTTTGCTGTACAAATATGTATCCTTTAATATTATAGATTATTTTGATGTATAAATATTTATCCATTAATATTATGGATTATTTTGCTGTATAAATGTGTATCCACAAATATTATAGATTATTTTTCTGTATGAATATGTATCCATTAATATTATAGATTATTTTGCTATATAAATATTTATCTATTAATATTAGATATTTTAAGGATGCTGCAAGGCACAGCATGATTTTCACAGGATATGCCGACAATAAGACAATAAAATACAAAAGAATTGTGTGTCCATTGATCATCTTTGAG